>CM044171.1:17187503-17571236 GCA_024222315.1 Thymus quinquecostatus
AAATAAATAAATAAATTAAATAATTTATTATCTAATTTCCGTTGCCATTGGGCTTCTCTAACCGAGATTGGGCCCACACCACGTGACCCAAAACTCTCGAAAAAGCCCAAACCACGCTCGTTTCACTCTCATGGGCCCACGAACCTGAAACCGAACCTAACACGGCCCGAATTCGTGACTGGGCCCGAGCCCGAACGCTGGAGGCAGCCCGTAAACGCGAACGGGCCGGGTTGGAAACCCTAGGCCCGTCCACGGGCTAGGGCACGGGCGTGCAAAGCTGCCCGCGCCGCGACCGACGGCGTGAGGCGCTGCCGCCGGCCGCCTCCACCTCCCTGGCACCGCTTCTACTGCTGGCTGTCGTTCCCTGCCGGTGGCACGGCCGGCAGCCCTCTCCGGCAACGTTCGCGGCGTAGAGCCCTTTCTAGGGTTCCGCCGCGAAACCCTCGCACCTGCTGCCGCCGTTACAGCCGCCGGCGACGTCCGCCGCGACCACCACTGCTGCTGGCTGATGTCGCCGTGCCTCCGCTGAGCTGCTGGGCCCTCCCCGTCGCCGTTGCCGTCGCCAGCTGCCGCTGCAAGTCGCGGCAGAAACCCTAACGGGCTCTGCCGCCGCTGCTGCTCCTCCGGCGCTGCTCCCCGACGACCTGCTGCTTCCAGCGACGCTCGCGGCCACGTCGAGTCCGTTGCCGGACTCCGTGGTCACCGTCGTCGGCCCATGCAACACACGACGCCTGCCGCGGCGTCGAGCCCTAATTAGGGTTCCGCCGCGGCGCCGTTCTCGCGCCTCCAGTGCTGCCGCCGCCCCTCCGGCCTCCCCAGGCCTCCTCCGACGACGTGCAGGCTCCAGCAGCCTGCTGGAGCCACGTCGATCATCGGAGAAGAAGGAGACAGCCCCGTTGGGCGACTTGCACGTGCGTGCGGTGGCGCGTGTGATTCACGCGCCGCTCGTGCGACGGAGCCCAGCTGGTGTTCGTCTCCTTCGTTCTTCGCGTTCTTCGTCTCTATGCAGCAGGTACAAACGAAAAACAAAAAAAAAATATCTATCTAATCCTATTCTAGATCGCACCTTATTATCTCGCGATCAAAATTACATAGATTGCCAAAACGGCCCCGAAAAACGAAAAACACCACGAAAAGCGACATCCTAATCGATCTAACAAGCATAATAATCGATAATTACTCAGATAGAGCCGAAAATCTGATCCTTGGCTCTGATACCAACTGAAGGAACCATATCTGATCGGTGAAGATCGGTTCGCCCGAGGATCTATTTCGGATATCTAACTATCGAATAAAACCTATCATGCTCCTATGAATTAAGTGCGGAATCATAGGGGGTTTGTAGATCGATTACCTAAAGGAGTAGAGAACTCACGAATAGATCTTCTGATCTGTATCCCTGCTCGATTCTGACGTTGGATGGACAACGAACTTCGGAATCAACAACGAAAAACGGGAACCACCGAACTGCTACTCGCCCGGCCACGCGTCTCCCTCTCTCTAACCCTAGCCTTCCTTTCTTGTTCAGAATATTTAAGTGCACTCGATTATTCTAATCACTAGGTTGAACAAGACCTTGAGGGGGTATATATAGAGGAGACCAAGTGAGACTTGGGCTTAAGTTGCAGGCCAGGCCTGCAACACATGGACTAGCCGTCCAACAGCAGTATTGGCGCCCTCACTGGCCCCAATTAAGTGGTGGCCCACTTATTCCTTATACTGTGGCAGGTTGAGCTTTTTGGGCCAGATCAGGGATCTACTAGCAGGTAAAACCGAGGCCTCCCAATGGCTAAATTCTCCATACTCAGCCCACAGTATAATTTAGTCCATAAGTACTAAAACATTCCACTAGAGTAATAGTACTGAATTACCTGTTTTACCCCTGTTGAGTTCAGGGCTAGTATTAGACTTAGCGACCCCCATATTTAAGATATCCCACATCCGTTGATTAACTTAGAGCTTCTGACTGCTCGTGTTATTCAAATTCTTTTATTCTTGAGTAGTACCATTCATTCCTTACTCATCATACCAAAATTTAATCCACCTGCAGGGTTTGGTATGATAGTCCTTAATGAATTCCTCAGGGGATGTGATCAACCTGTTCTACCAGGATATGGTGCTCTGTTGCAGTTGCACTAAGAGTCGTACTAGTTATAGTTGCTTCCCAAGATACGGAGCATATTGAGTTACAGATACTCTGAACTCTCACCCATGGTAAATCAAAGAAGCAGACTATAACTATACACCCTTAGGACTCAACTAGAGTTAAGGTTCATCTTAAGTCACCGAGGTCTTGATTCTTTCTACATTAGGTCAGAATAGAAGAATACACCTCACCGTGATCCTATCAGTACACGCACGTACTAGTATAGACATGTAGCCAAGACAAGCTACTTATGCAGCCTATACTACAGCCTAAATCGACAGTTATATCCAGAACTGTCTCATCTGTGATACCCTTTTATATCTCGTGAGGAACCGGCAACTATGGACTTCTGTGATCTACAACACACCATAAAGCCTACAACTTTGAGATAATGGATAGATGTTTGATGCATAGATAACAATTCATACTTAATCAGATAGAAGATTGTTAGTGGCTATGGACAACACATGCATACAAGCTAAAAGGCCTGCTTTCTAGTATACAAATCCATCACTGGCATCTAGACCTTGCGTCCTCTTCCCATCTTTCCGCCGAAGAGGAGCAAGTCCCCTCATCTCCTTCATCGTGGATAAACTTCCATTTCTTACTCACTCTTCATTGAGTTGAGCTGCCGGATGTCTATCCATTCCTCCCGCACTTTGAATTTTGCATCGCTTCAATTAACCCTTGTTCGGGTCAAGCGAGTCGATTGCAAATTCATGTTGTAGCTCATAGGAGGAAGCTTGAAGGGTTACCTTTTTCTTCAAAAGGTTGCAGGGCTGGTGACATGCTTCTGCATAAAAATGAGATTGTCTTGTCAGAGCATTCTCATTGTCATCCTGTCCTATTCTGCTCTGAGATAAGGACTTGTACTCATCTCCCATTCATCGTGAATAAGTACACTTACGTGAAGCTCCCCTCTGGGTTGTAGTAAGCTCGTGTACATTATTCATTTTCTCCCCCATTCACTTCGATGGATGACTCTCTAAATCGTAGATGAAGATGAATGCCAAGAAAATCTAGCCCAACATGTAGTACTCAACAGGTGGTATCAACAAGCTTCAAGCAATATCATCGAGTGGATTCAACAAGTGGTGTCCAAATCCACAAAGTGACTTCAATAAGTGGTATCAATCTCCTACGAAGTGAGATTGACTGGTAAGTGGTTCAATTTTAAGTACACTAAGCGAGCTGAAGCGTGCTAGAAACCTTCACTTACTATGTGGAAAATATGAAATGAATCTGACACAAATACAAAGAGGAAAACATTCTTGTTTATCCTCGAAGTATGTAAGTCAGAAACATTTTAAATAATGTCAAAGAAATTTCGTTTCTTATTCCAGTCGCTTCAGATGGCCAAGCGAGTGCTACGTCACTCCAAGCTAGCCATCGCAATAGAGTGCAGAACAGTCACTCCAAGCGAGTACCTCTCAAGCAAGTAAAAGCCAAGCGGCCAAACTCAAGCGAGCGGGAACGAAGCGAGTATGAGTTGTCTGCACTCGAGTGCGAATTTTAACTTTTACTTTACATTAAATGCAGGTTCACGTACAGCCGAAAATAACGGGCGCGTACAATGCACTTTGAATTCGAAGCGGGAAAAGACGGACGAGATCCAACCATCGAATCTAAACAGTTCCAGATTTATAGCCGTTGGATCTACCGCCGTATAAAGAGACGAATCACAGCAGGCCACGTGGAGTGCCGAGTTAACTTGACGGTTCACTTTTTACTGTGATGACGCCGGACACGTTAATCACTTTGCCGTTGGCCGCCGTATACAAACAGGATCTTCGGCGATATTACTGTCTTGCCCCTGCCACATCAGCCGAACCCTACCTCTATATAAGGGTGGCGTTGCAGAACTGCAAAACCTTTCACAACTCTCCATATTTGCCATTCTCGTGCAAGATCTGCAAACTACTGCAACTCACGAGTCTCAACCCACTTTCATCCTTAAAACTCTGATAAAAAACTCCCAAATTTCTCACCATGGGAAAGAAATAGAAGGCTGAAACGATGGAGCAGTTTCTCACCGAGGTCGACAAACATGTCAACGTCGCATCATCTTGACCCAACAGTCATTGAAGAGCATGGATTCTTCCATAAGGCCGTGACCACGGCCGGCTTATGGAAGTTCGTGACAGCGGTGCCGACGAAAATCTTGGCCAAGGCGGTGGCCGAACTCCTTCTAAATCTACGAGAAGGACAAAACACATCGACATTCACTGATCCACAGAACGGAGAACCAGTGGTGGTGGACTTGAGCCATCTCATCAGAATATTCAATTTACCAAGGGAAGGTGCAAACTCCTTGTTGGAGTTGGAGTTATCGGCCAGAGTTGAATAAGCTCGATTTGCCGTCCAAGGAGCAGAGCCCAACTACAAGGAAGCCAGCATAAGATCAGATCTTAAGGCCCCATTCAATTACGTCTGCGAGCTCTTTTCCAAGTGCGTCGTGTGCTACGTCGGGAATTAGGGCCAGCTTTCTGAAACCAAGCTCTTTGCCACCACCGTCATCGTCGATAGCCTCACAGGAACGAAGTTTAATTGGCATGGTTGGTTTCTCAACCAGATCCACGAAGCCGCCGAGGACTTCAAGTTCGTGAAAGGAAGCACCGATAAGATTCTCCGCAAGGGAAAGCTTAATTTTTTCTCCGGACACTCCGTCGCACTGGAGGAACGATATCCTAACAAGATATGGGAAGAACCAGCCATCACCGACTACAAGAAGAACACTGTGTTCTATGACTTGTGGAGGTCGGACAAATCATTAATTGATTCGGGACTTCTTGCTGTTGAAGTGCCCGCAGCAGTACCAGTTGCCGAAAGGCAAGTTGAAGTGATCCAAACCAAGCGAGACGCTTCATCCGGGAAGCTAGCTGCGCCGAAGCGAGCGAAGAAGAAACTCAAGCGAGTCGCTTCGCTGGTCAAGTCAAGCGAGGCTGAGGAGCAGCCGCTTGAGGAGACCGAAGTAACCCAACCCCAGCCATCACCCACCAAAATTCAAACTCCCCCACCACAAACACAGACACTCCCAATCCAAACCCACATTCAACCACCACCAGAACCCCAAGCCTCATCTTCAGCCCAACCTCAAACCCAGAAATCCCCCCTCTCTCCACATGAAGAAGAATCAGCTTCTTCTTTCCAACTACCCCTAATGCCTCTACTCAGCACAGACCCTACTGCTGCATTCACCATATTCCAACCAACTCAAATCCAGCAACCAGCCACTGAAACCATCCAAATCACTGAAACTTCCCAAACCTCATCATCAACTCAATCCCCTTCCTCATCGGCAGCTACGGCCGATACCGCCCAAACTACCGGCACTATCATCCCACCCTTCCAAATCCCCACTGTCCCTACAGAGGTGGAGGCTCTCGAAAGATATGTGAAGGATAGAGAGCAGGCTGCAGAGACAATATCCACTACTCCTCTGTGCCGATGTCTGACGAGTTCTTCACCAAGACCGTCGACTTTCTTACCTACATCACCAACCGCGAAACAGAATATTACAAGGTCTTCAAACTCTTAAAAGCCTTTAAAGAGGAAGAACTTATTCAGATGGAGGGACAGCTGCTCGATTTCATTGGAGAAAATGGCTTCCACGCATTTCTCGATGGGACCAGGTTCTGGGAAAAGCTGGATGCAAAGGTGAAGCGAACCTATCCAGACGCTTCAGTTCCTGATCGAGTGCCGACCCTTCATGAGCAGCGGCTGATGAGAGATCATGCAAAGGAGGTAGAGGTGAAGGATGCGGAGATCACAAATCTATAGAGTGAGATCACCAGGAAGAATGTGGAGATAGAGAAGAAGGTTGAAGAAGTCAAGAATCTTCGTGAAGATTTTGACAAGAAGAAGGGAGAGTTGGAGGGAAAAGTGGAGGAGAAGGAGAATCTGTTGGAGGAGAAGGAGAAAGCTTTGGAGGAGAAGGTAAAGCTGGTGGGAGACCAGGAAAAGAATATCACTGAACTCAAGCACTCGCTTGAAGCGGAAAGGAGTCGCTTGAGGGAGGTCAATGCCAAGCTAGTAACAGTTGGTGAAGAAAAGAAGAAGTTGGAGAAAGAGTTAGAGAAAGTGAGGAAGAAGTTAGAGGTGAAGGAGGAGGAGGTGATCAAGACGGGAAGTGAATTGACCAGAGTCAAGAAAGCTCTTGACAAGCTCAAAAAGGAAGTGAAGATCCTTAAGCTCGAGCGTGAAGAAGAGAAAGGCGAACTTGAGAGCCGGCGAAGAAGTGCTCAAGCCATGGACTTAAAGCACGCAGAATTAGCCATCCAGGTTAACGAAGCACAGGAGAGAGCCAGTGAATTTGCGGTCAGAATTGCCGAAGCTTCTCAACTTCGTGTGACACTCAATAGCCAAGAGAGTGCCATAGCAACTGAATCTGCAGAACTCAAAGCGTCCCAGGAATTCTTCAATCTCCAACTGCAGGAGGAGCGCAAGCAAATCCGTGCAGAGATCGAAGCGGAGCTGGACACTCGCTTCAGATCCATCGAGTCACTTGAGAGGTTGATGGCCTCTGTCAAGGAGAGGGAGAAGTAGTGTGAGTACCTGCTTGAAGAAATCTAAGTAAAAATGGCGGAGATAGTGTTGTCCGAAGAACATGTCTTCGCGACTCGGACCGAGAAGATGCTCCACACCGTTTTTAACAAATTTGAGGAGCTACGCCAATCTCTTTCTGGAAAGGTGATTGCTTCAACCCCCGGCAGGGATGATGCCAAAAAGGGGGAAAGTATTGTGAAGAAAAGTGCTGAAACCTTGGAGATACAAGGAGGAGTAGGAGGAAGTGGAGTGGAAAGAACGATGATAGAAGGAGGTAGTGGAGTTGGAGGTAGTGGAGTTGGAGGAAGTGAAGTTGGAGAAGAGATGGAGGATGAAGCTCGGGCCGAGCGTGCGAGGAAATTGGGCAAGGAAAAACTCACTGAAGAGCCCCGCAGGCCGGCAGAAGGGAAACTGCTTGGCTCTTCCATTGCTACTCACCCTCCTATTGTTGTGTTAACCAGGGAGCAAAGGGAGCAACAAATCCGTGCAGATGAGGCCCTCGCCCGCGACTTGGAAAAGCAGTTTGATCTGAAAGCTTTCGCTGAATTCCAAGCGGGCGCTTCAGCCTCCGCCCTCGCTTCAACTTTGGCACTCACTTCATCGACTGCTGGAGCCACTTCTTCCAGTCAAGCTGTCATCCCTCCAAGTGCCGAAGAGAAGAAGAAGGACATGCCTCCACCGCCAGCACCAAAGCAAACATTGAAGCGGACTGCCCCCAAAGCGAGAGAAGAGGATCTCGAGGCCAAGCACCAAAAGATCAAGAAGTCAGTCGCTTCACGAGCTGGTCAGATGGAGAGGAGAAGAAAGAGAGGAGAAGAGAGAAAGGAGGAAGAAGAGAAGGAGAGAAGAATCAAGGCCAAGCGTCTTGAAATAATTGACGGCCGGATCGAGGAACACTTCAATGAAGTGAGACTCATCCAGACCGCCCTCACTCGAAGCGCCTTCATTCCCTTCTTGCCAGAAGAATCAGAGGCATGTGTCAATCAAGCTTGGATGGACACTTGCTATGTTAATTACCACGAAGGAAATGATCGATTCTGGCCGCTACCCGCGCAAAGAAGAGCAAGCATACATCCGCAGGTGACTCATTGAGAAGCTTCCGAAGTGGAACACCAAAGCGAGTGCAAAATTCAACGCAATCATGAAAGAGATGTAGAGCAGGACAGAAGAGGAGCTTGTTGTGCGTAGGAATGAATATCCTGATGCTCGAGAAATCGAGGACTTCATCCCAAGTGACTTACTTGAGCAGTGGCTGTACTACAAGGAGAAGTTTATCAAAGCTTACTACTACTGGGAAGTAGTGCCACTACAGGATGAGTGCTCGAGGATAAATGCGCTCAACAAATTCCTTTGTGCCTACAACGAGAAGTTAAGGCTGAAGATCTTCACAACTGCTGAGCTTGCTGAGCCTAAACCTCTAATCATTAAAGTACCTGCATCGAAGGACTTCCCAATGCCTTTCTTGCCCGGCACAGGTGTTCCTGATCGAAGCATCATAGACGAAGAGGTGGATGAAGCCTTCAAATTGGAGTATAGCTGGAGGAGACCGAGCATTTACAATGTTGGTACTCTAGAAGTAAAAGTTCTTTCTGCCTACACTGTTGAAGAGGAGAAAGAGGAGAAGAAGAAAGAGGAGAAGGAAGAGAAGGACGAGGCTGCGGAGAAGGAAGAGAAGGACGAGGCTGCAGGAAATCTTTGAATTTCAAGTCTCGATATTTTGTGAACTGTTGTTCAAATCTATCTCATTTTAATTTATGTCAACTTGTGTCATTTACAAGCTTTGTGAATGATTTATCCTTATGCTACAAAACTCAAACAACTTAACCGAAAAAAAAGGGGAAAGGAACTTAAAAGAAAAATTTTAAACGAACTTGCAAAGGAAGCAGTCGCTTGAAGTTCCTTCCACGGTTAGGCAGGCTATTTCTTTTAGCCTAAAGTCATTGGGTTTTGGCATCATCAAAAAGGGGGAAATTGTTGGGAATTGTTAAGAACAAAATGTTAAGGGGGAACCTATAAGGGACATTTTAAGAAATGAAGTATTGTTTTGATTTGATCCCAAAACCACCAAGTGTTCTATTCCCAAGCGACCCAATTTGATGTAGAAAATAGGTTAGAAATTTTCTAAGCCTACTCTGTTAGGATGACTCAAATTTTGCTTAGGTTTTTAGACTGCAGAAATCCCAAGTGAAGGCCACTCACTTGAGTGTGTTTTTCAAGTGAAGCGAGTCTACCGAGCCGAAGTGAAGCGTGTCGTAGAATAGCGTAGCGAAGCGAGTGCTACAGTGGATTCAAAGCGAGTCTGCCAAAGCGAAGCAAAGCGAGCGCTACAGTGAAAAGCCAAAGCGAGTCAACACGGGTCAACATTTTCTAAAGCAGTCACTCGGGAACTTTACTTCCCAAGCGACTCGCTACAGAATGACCTTGAAGTGACTCAACTCAAAGCGGACGCTACAACTTCAAAGCGAAGTGAGCCACTACCTACCAGAAAGCGACAGCCCAATTCCCACTCCTATTTCAAACTCCAGTCAACTTGAGATCGTCGCATTAATTGCGAGATCTCCATGTGTCGAATGCGGAGTGGAGCAACGGAGTTGACTGCCAGGCCGACAGGGCGCCGCTACAGTACTGGCTCGCTCCAGTTACTGTTAGGTTTGTAACTTAGCCATTTTCGGCAAAGTGCCAAATCTGCACGCCTGAAAAGCTGTCCGCCTGTGCAAGTACTGTCGAGAGGAGGAGGGACAAGGCCACCTACCCAGCAACGGATCTCGGCCATCTCTCCACCTATAAATAGTGAAGGATCAAGACGTGAAGAAGTACAACACTACTTGAGCATTCGAGCGCCTACTGCAAACAAACACTCCCAGCCTTTGAGCAATCTTCGAGTCTTTGTTTACAAGTGTTCTCCGAATTCCAGTCTCATCGGAATTCGTCTTCACAACCTTCAGACCTAGAATTCTAAGCCCATCCATACCTCAGCTTAGAATAAGAGCTCTAGCCTACTTTACACTTACTGTAAAGAGCTCTTCATAGTGTGTTCGTCGTAAACCAAAAACCCTAACCTCAGTTCTGTTCGTTAGGTTTTTGTGTTCGTCGTTAGGTTGTTTCGATCCAAGACTCTACTACCTTCATCGATAGTAGAAGCCTCGATCATAGAGTCTAGATCCAAGCTTACACTTTCATTAAGTGGAGCTCGATCGAAACTAGGTTGTAAGGAGAACCCGTAATCTCCCTGTCTTCGGACTGAAGCGAGTGAAGCTTCCAGTCCAGTTTAGGTTTTTGGTGTGAACCCGGAATCACCCAGCGTCCGACAGATCAAAGCGAGTGAAGCTTGATCTTGTCTCAGGCTTTTGAAGAGCCCGTAATCTTCAAGTTCTTGAGTGAAGAGAATGAGTTGCCTAGTGCAACAAAGTGGACTTAGGAGCTTCATCTCCGAACCACTATAAATCTTGTGTCGTATCTCTCTAAACCCTAAACTCTTTATTTCCTTGTTTGATTATTCATTGCACTTGCATCTAAACAAACACAACTTGGAATTTTAAATTACTTAGGAAAGATTTAGCTCACCGAATTCCGCATCTAGAGTAAAGTCTCACTCTTGGTCAAGCTCTAAGCTTAGGTCAAGAGAATCGTGATTACTTTAGATCTAGCTCTCGGCTAGGTCTTAGTGATTCAAGCGAGCACTTTACTTCATACTCTGAGTTAAGGAAAAGAAGCTGAAAAACTTCAAAATACGTATTCACCCCCCCCCCCCCCCCCCCCTCTACGTATTTTTCCTATAACAAACCGGGATCAACAAGTAATAAAGTAACATACCCCTTTCCAGTTTCAATCTCTTGTTTTTTCTCTCGTAGACCCTCTCGGTGGGGGGTTTTCTCTGGCCCTCGGCGTCCCTAACCTCCTCGATGGAGAGCAGCTCAGCCTTTAGAATAATCACGCGCCCGTTACGAGCCGGGTCATGAACAATAGCATCTCCTGGTGTGAGAAATCCACCTATCAAGGGCGCAAGAATGGCTTTGCATTTCTCTTCCTCTGATAAATGTCCATCATACATTTCATATTGAGTAAAGAGATTCTTCAGCCTTCGGAGGTAGGTTTTCATGTTGGGAAAATCCTCAAACTCCAGAAAGTCTATTTCCCTTCTGGTCAAAAACTTAAGTAGATGAAATCGAAGAGAGTCGGAGACGTCCTCTGAATAGGCTAACTCGCAAATTTTCCGGCGAAGGGAATCAAGCGACATGTCTGGAATAGCATAACATGATTGGTGTAAGCCAAGAACAATAAGGTTAGGGAATCCAGTGGAAAGAGAAGGAAGAGATTTTCCACTGCCTTCAGCCCTAAAGTTATTAGCGAAGCAGGGAAATTACATACCTGGTTCTGGCTAAACAAGAAGAGTAGGAGTAGTAGTCTTACTGAAGACGAAATGTGCGGAAGAAGTGAAAGGGCTCCCCCTTTTCTCTTTCTCTCCTATGATGATACTTTGGAAAGATGGTAGAAGAAAAGGAGGCGAAGAAAGTATTATACCTTCTCGCCCTCGGAAAACTAAACGACACATTATTTTGCACGCGACAAGACCTGAATGACGCTATAATATGCCAAAAAAAGAAGAAGAAGAAAACCCACTATCATTTCCCGCCAGAGTGTTAAACCAGAAGCTTATTAAGCACGCTTCTGGACTTGGGGGGGGGGGGGAGTAGCTGATAGGGACTAATATCAGCCTTATTATGTAAATAATTCACATTGCTAGTAAAGACTGATATTAACCTCATGAGCTATAGAGGATTTGTTGACATCTGATAGGATCAAAGGATCTGGTCAATTCCCGCGAGCATCTGGTATGATTCGAGGATCTGCCAGATCCTAGTTTGTGCAGAAGCTGCAGGCATCTGCAGAGGCCTATGGATCTGTCCAGCATGCAGTCCGCGTGACTCTACATGCTTTAGAGTGAGGACTACCAAATTGATGACGGAGAAGAATCTTGTCTCCATGGAAATCCCTCTTCTGCCCTCCTTTAGCTCGAATGATCACCTTTCTCACCCTTCCTACACCTATAAATACCGAGTAATCGCCCATCCATCAACACCACTCTTCATACAAACACGCACATCGCGTACTTTTTCTTGAGCTCGGGCAGTCGAAGCTTTCTAAAGCTGCTTCCCTTGGAGCTTCACATGCGATCATCACCACCCTCTCCTTCTCGCCGTTGATCGCACTATTTCTACCACACAAAATAGGTGTAATATAATGAAGCACGAGTATCGTATCCACGGGGACTGATAAACAGAAAACGCACACAATACCTCTACTCAAGAACTAATGTGATGTCTAGGCTTTTAAGGGTTTAGTGAATGTGGTATTTATACTAGGCAAATAATGACAAGAACTCAAGTAAGCATATAAGGAAATAAGCAAGTAAAGAAATAAGTAGTCAAATAAAACAACTTAAGGCACAAGCAATTAAGTAAATAAGGAAAGTGAACAATCAAGGAAAAGTGTTGATTCTAGGGAAGCCTACCTAATCAAACATATGCAAATAATTAATGAATACAATTAACCACTTTAATCCAATCTAAATGTGATACATGCAAAAATAACTGACACCCTAATTAAAGCAATGCAAGTAGTCACCCAACGAGATCCTAATATTCTTTCGAATTGTAAGAATCGAATCAAGTGCAAAATAGAACAAGTACCAATAATATAATCAACTAGGTTCAACTAAGACACCAAATCAATTACATATGAACATATAACAATTCAATTATCAATCAAGAAAATCAAACTATTATATCATGCTTTCATGAGATCTATTATGCAATATCCAATTAAGGCATAAACACATAACTATGCATACACAATTAATGGCCAATTAACTATGCATGAGAATAAGCACCATGAAACATGCATCTAGATTGGAAGGCTAGTTGTAAACAAAAACACTTACATAAATTCAATTAGGCATTCAATCCCTAAAATCAACTAAGGAATTTAGCTAGACATAATTAAAGTAGACATGAACACAAAAGATTGCAAGAACATAATTAAAAAGTAAGAGTAAGAAAAACTTGGAATTGAATCTTGAACACGAAGAACTTCGAAACTTGAATCTTGAATAAACTTGAAAAGCTCCAATGTTGAATACAAAACTCTAAAGTAAAAGTGTGCTAGAAAGTATGTAAAATAATAAGGTGTTAGGGTTTACAATGCTAGACTAGGAGTATATATAGGGGAAATTTACATAAGGAAAGCCTAAACCAAAAAGGAGTCTAATTAATAAAGGAGAAAATTCCCGGCTGGACACCTCTCGACAGACCTCTCGATCGAGAGGTCGATCGAGAGGGTACAATCTTTGCTCTCGATCGATAGCTACAACAGAAGACACCTCTCGACACCTCTCTCGATCGAGAGGTCGATCGAGAGGCCTTCACTCGAACTCAAATCTTGAATTTTCAGCTTCGATCTTCACGCCTTTTCTCGTCTCGGGGTTTTATCCTCGATTTATCATCAATTTATGCCTGAAAACACAGAAAAACACCTACAAGCATAATATTGTCCCATATACTAAAAACCATATAAAACATAGACAATACTATAAAATCGAGGCACAAAATCGACTCTTTTTGGCTATGAAAACAAGGTAAATTTCACCTATATCAAATCCCCCAAACTTAAACATTGTTCGTCCCGAACAATACCAAAACATAAACAATAGACTCTAGCATTGTAAACTATATAGGCCTCAAAAACTTTTCAAAACCAATACTCATGATCATGATCAAAAACTATGCACACAACCTTAGCATCAATAACACAACCTATCCAACAAATTCGAAACATGTCAATCTATCAAAGAACACTCTCCAATCATGTGAGATTATGTATATAAGTGAACTCTCAACTCTCTCAAAGATAAGATGTAATAGAATGTACATCATAAGGTTCACTCAACATCAATGTAATGCAACATGTTTACCATAGGCTTGCCCCTAATCTCAACATCTCCACCTAATGTAATATTCACAAACTAAGATCAAAAAGGTCTTTATAAAAGCTTGTAATGTAGGGACATTGGTTAAGGTAGGGAATGTATAGGCTAAGTGACTCAAATTACTCCAAATCATTACCCTTTTTTCAACTCCAAACAAGGTATGGTTTTTTTTACTCCATCTTCTACCATCCAACATCAACTACAAAACTCAATATCAAGATGCAACATATACAATCCAAGCTAACTATCCCCTTATGCTTTTATTCTCATACTTTTTTTTTTTTTTTTTTTTTTTTTTTTTTTTTTTTTTTTTTTTTTTTTTTTTTTTTTTTTTTTTTCTTCTAACTATAGAGCTCCTCTAATAAATGTTCTTTCTAATATTCGAACAAAGGCTCTAACTTTCTTTTCTCTCTTTTTTTTTTTACTATTTTTTTTTCTAAGCTCATAGGGATAGCTAACTATACTTAATCAAGTATCTCAAATTCTTTTCTTTTTCTTTTCATACCACATCAAGATAATCTACTCAACTCCTTCCCACATCATCAACTAACTCCACTAAAGATACCCTTATCCATCCAAACCTCCTATCATCCAAGCTCAAGAAAGAAAGGCTCATAACAAGGCTCAAAGGGGGTAAACAAAGATAATGATCAAGGTTAGTGTATGGGAATCATGTGGCTACAAAAGAATGGCCTAATATCATCTCCTAGTTCATAAATATACTAAGGTCTTGACGGAGAAATAGGGCAAGTTCTAGAAACAATGAAGCATACATGATCACTCAATCAAGAAAATAGGCATCAATATGCACCAATAGCTCAAAACTCACGGGCTCAAACTAACTAGTTCCCGACTTCATGACATGCTTCAATTTCAATGAATAAAATGCGTCGCTTCGCCAAGGTTCCATACATAATAAAGATCATGAATTTTCTCCAAAAATCAATAAAAAATTTTCTATCATTGGCCAAATTCACAACACTATCATCACATGCTTACTTGACTCAATTTAAACCTAAGACTCAAAACAATAAAAGACTCTAACATACCCCAAAATAATACTAACAAATAAAAGACTCTCAAAGCAAGAAAACAATAAAAGTAATTAACTTAGACACTCTTTCCCTCCCCCAAACTTATTTCAAAGCATAGCAACGAAATAAGTTTAAAGAAAAGAAGTAGGCTAAGTTAAAAAAACTGACCTCATTGAAATGGCGGTGGGAAGGTAGGGTTGTCGGGGTTATTGGGGTCGAATCGTTGATGGCTCTCCGGGTAGTGAGGATAGAAATAGTGCATCTCATGCACCATCCTATTGTAATTCTCCATGTACGCTCGTTCATCCTCACGCCTCTTCGCCTCCTCTTCTCGAAATTTCCTCTCATTCTCAATGTAGGCGTCGAGAGTATCAAAACGACTTCCAATAAATGTACGAAGATCCCCCACCTCGGTTCTCAACGTTTGTACCTCTTCGCGAACTCCTCTTACTTGGGATTCAACAAACTCCCTACTATCCCAATAATAGTTGTCCATTGCTTCCATTGACTCCGTGTGCCAATCCCGCATCGTAGAGAAATCCGGAGCTCTCATATGAAAACCGGGCTGTGGAACACCCTCGTATCCTTGCGCAAAAGCATCTTCCCCTTGATCAAATCCCCGCTCATATTGCTCACCCTCGTCTTCATCTTCTTCCTCCTCATCATCATCACCACCTTCGTCGGGTTTTGGACCTCCCTCAGCCCACATAAGCTCCTTGTGTTGAGGAGAATCCATCTTTCCGTTCCCTCTCCGCAGCTTCTCGTTCCCGATCACCTCAATCAAATAGCTATTCGGAAGTGGAAAGAGAAAAATACCACTTCTCCCATGTAGTTTAAAGAACCACCCGGACGTATCGTACGAGATCATCCTCGCAAGCTCCAACGTGCGTCTATCTACAAAGATGGACGTAGATACGGGCTGCTCTCCAATCGGAATGTTGAAGTGTTGGGCAATGGGAGTGACGAAAGCTCCTATCCCGATCTTTTGCCCCCCGAACAAGTATGCTTGGTTCTCCATATGATCGACGAGGTAAAGGGCTGCACATTGTGAATGTCCTCGCAAGGAAGTCCAAATAAGATGAGCGTCGGTGGCAAGGAAGGTGCCGGAGTCATGACGGGAGTGGATGGTGCACGAGATCAGCCTATGGAAGTAGCGAATCATGGGATTCCGAATTGAGGTGGCCTTTGCTTTCGCCGGGTTGTAGGATCTCGTTCTTTCCTCCTCAAAATCCACGAAGTGTGCCCACAAATCTTGCAAATTCGGATGATTGTTGCCAATATATTCACCATGCTTGTTTCCTCCGATGATATCGCTAAGTTGATCCATATCAAGCTCTCTCGGTTGACCACCAAGTTGGAAACGAATGACATGGGGCACTTGGTTGACTCGCTCCACTACCAAAGGAGGAACTCCACCGTGAGAATGTGGTAGGTTAAGTGATTCCCTTGAAATATGTTGGTGAAGCCTCCTCGTTGCATCAATTGGGTGATCTCGTTAGCTATCCCCATCGCCGCAACCGTCTCTTGATGGAGGAAACGACAATGCTTGTGCTTGAGTTGCACAAGGTGGGACCATCTCCTCTTTGACTCCGCCGTTGTGAGCTTGAGTTTGAACGCCTTGGGCTCCAAACTTGAGGGCATCGACCTCGCCGGCTGTATTCTAGTCTCCGGGATAGTCTTGTCATTCTTCCATGTCTCCTTTCCCTTGCTCGAAGAGGTGACCTTTTCTTTTCCCTTGCCTTTGCTCGAAGAGGTAGAAGCAACATTCTTGCCCTTGTCTCGTGCCATTTTTAGTACCTAAAAGTATCACCAATTAATACAAGGGATGCAAGAATAGAGCAATATAAATCATCTTCCCCCAAACTTCAACCAAACTCAATTCTCCCCCATTATCAACTCAATTTCATCACCAATTTATACAATCACCACAATACTCCTCCATAATCATGAACTTATAATCACACAATCTCAATCTCATGTTTATAGACACCAACGAATCTTCAACAACTCATAAACAAATATAAAGACTCATTCGATTATCAATACACAATTCTCTCCGCATACATCCATGAATTCAATTCATACAAATAATTCAATGAATTCCATGAATCCAATCTATCATGCTCAATCTAATACCCAATCTATCAATTCAACGAATTTAACCATCAAAATTGAATTTTAATCGGTCAAAACATGCGAAAACATGTAAAGAATCAAGAATTGATAACAAGAGAGCAAGAAATCGAGTACCTTTTGACGAATTGAAGAAGGAAATTGAGAGTTCTTGTGTGTGCTTGAGAGTATTTGTGAGTTATGAGAGAATGGTATGTGAGTTGTGTGCAAAAGGTGTATTTAAAGGAGTAAATAAACCTGGTCAAAGTCGGAATGTGCGCCGTCAACGACCCTCTCGATCGACCTCTCGATCGAGAGAGGTGTCGAGAGGTGCCTACTGGATTCTGAAATTTGACCTCTCGATCGACCTCTCGATTGAGAGAGGTGTCGAGAGGTGCTGCTCTTTACGTACTGACCTCCCCTCTCGATCGAAAACACGGGGGTCTCGATCGAGAGGCTTCACGTGACACACCTGGGAAATCAAAAATTCAAAACCTCTCGACCGACCTATCGATCGAGAGAGGTGTCGAGAGACCCCTACTGTATGCCAATATTTCACCTCTCGAACGACCTCGCGATCGAGAGAGGTGTCGAGAGGTCCTGCTCGATTTTGTTTTCTACACAACTTTTTAACATTCGTTAGTATATTAAGGGGTTCGACTCTAAAATACAAAATTTGACTCAAAACTACGAAAAATAAACTACCTAAGACTCTAAAACGTAAAACGAAACAAAATGAAAACGAGATACGAATATTGGGTTACCTCCCAACAAGTGCTACGTTTTACGTCTTTAGCCCGACGATACCTCCTTTCTACTTTGGGTCATCGAGGTAAGTGGCCGCTTTCTTGGGGAAAAACGGCAACGGCTTGAAGTAGTGCTTGAGGCGATGTCCATTCACTACGAATTTCTCACCGTCGTTCTTCAACACCTCGAATGCACCATTCTTCATGTCCTTGTAAATGACGTACGGCCCCGACCACTTACTTTGCAATTTTCCTGGAAACAAACGAAGTCGAGAATTAAAAACAAGAACATCATCACCAATTTCGAACTTACGCTTTTTGATGCTCAAGTCGTGGAATCTTGCAGCTCGTTCCTTGTAGATCCTCGAATTTTCGAATGCTTCGTTTCTCCATTCATCAAGTTCCAACAAGTCGTCACATCTTTGGCCCATGGCTTCCTTGAACTCGAAGTTGATCCTTCTCGTCGCCCAATAAGCTTTATGCTCCAACTCCATTGGTAAATGGCAAGACTTGCCAAATAGCAGTTGATATGGCGACCTCCCGATTGGTGTCTTGAAAGCCGTCCTATAGGCCCAAAGTGCGTCATCCAAGTACTTCGCCCACTCCTTTTTGTTGGTGACGGTCTTCTCCAAGATTTGCTTGATCTCTCGATTAGCTAACTCGGCTTGACCGTTTGCTTGAGGGTGGTAGGGCGATGTGACCTTGTGCTTGACTCCATATTTCGCAAGAAGCGATCCTAACCAACGATTGTTGAAGTGGCTCCCCCCATCACTAAGCAAAGCCCTCGGAGTTCCAAACCGAGTCAAAATATTACGCTGGAAGAATTTGATCACCACCTTCAAATCGTTGGTTGTAGTCGGAATGGCCTCGACCCATCTAGAAACATACTCCACCGCAAGTAGAATGTAGGAGAACCCTTGAGACTTGGGAAAAGGACCCATGAAATCAATCCCCCAAACATCGAAGAGCTCCACTTCCATGATAATTCGTTGCGGCATCTTATCCCTCTTCGTGATATTCCCCATCCTTTGGCATCGATCACATGACTTGATGAACTCATGGCAATCCTTGTAGATCGACGGCCAATAGAAACCACTATGAAAGATCTTGAGGGCGGTCCTATTCGCTGCAAAGTGTCCCCCATTTGGAGCGCTATGGCAATCTTCGATGATCTTCTTCCATTCCGATTGTCGAACACATCGCCTTATGACTCCATCTGCACACCTCCTATACAAGTATGGATCATCCCAATAATAGAACTTACAATCGTGGAGGAACTTCTTCTTTTGGTGAGACGATAGATCCTTGGGCACATGATGGATCACCAAATAGGTGACGATGTCGGCGAACCAAGGTATCAAATCGTCCATCTGAAAAATCTGCTCATCGGGGAAGCTCTCCTTGATTGCAATTTTCGAATCCTCTCCTTCCACGGGCTGCTCGAGTCTCGAGAGATGGTCGGCCACCACGTTCTCGCATCCTTTCCTATCCTTGATCTCCATGTTGAACTCTTGAAGAAGCAAAATCCAGCGAACTAACCTTGGCTTCGAGTCCTTCTTGTTGAATAGATAGCGAATAGCGGCATGGTCGGTGTGCACAATCGTGTGAGATCCCACCAAATAAGGTCTAAACTTGTCGAAAGCATAGACCACAGCAAGTAACTCCTTCTCCGTGGTGGTGTAATTCCTTTGAGCCGATTGAAACGTGCGATACGATACTTGTCGAAATCACACGTTTCGATCTTCATGGCCGGCTAGATGGGAGGGGAAAGTGATCCTTCCTTGTTGCTGTGTTGAGAAGACGATAATCAATACAAACTCGCCATCCCGTGACGAGCCTTGTTGCGATCAGCTCTCCTTTCTCGTCGTTGATGACCGTCATGCCTCCTTTCTTTGACACCACTTGAGTAGGGCTCACCCACTCACTATCCGAAATAGCATAGATCATGCCGGCATCAAGCAACTTCAGCACCTCCTTCCTCACAACTTCTTGCATGGCTGGGTTTAATCGTCTTTGGGGTTGGACTCTTGGGCGATGGCCTTCCTCGAGCAAGATCCTATGCATGCAAATCGTAGGACTTATACCTTTGATGTCGGCAATCGTCCATCCAATTGCAGATTTGTGCTCCCTTAGCACCCTCAATAGCTTGTCCGTGTTTGCCTCCGTGAGATGAGAAGATACGATCACCGGGTACGTCTCTTCTTCTCCTAAGAACTTGTACTTGAGGTGCTCGGGTAATGGCTTCAATTCCACCTTAGGGGCTGCATCCTTCTTCTCTTCCTCTTCGAAAAATCCGTCGTCCACCTTCTTGTTGATGTCGAGATATGAAACCTCTTTGTGGTGACTCGATGGTCGATTAGCCTCCAACTGATTGAGATACTCGAGAATCTCGTCGCAAGCTTCATCCAACTCCTCGTAGGCATAGAGAGAATTCGAAATACAATGGTTAAGTGCCTCCTCCGAAGTAGGTGGTGTCAATGTCTCGATGGAGAAAATATCCTCACGTTGATCGTCGGGTCTCTTCATAGCTTCGTAGATAGAAATTTTCAGTTCCTCCCCGTTGACTCGAAATGTGAGGTCTCCATCTTGAACATCGATCAATGCCCTCCCCGTTGCTAAGAATGGCCGCCCCAAGATCAATGGTTGATTTGTGTCCTCGGGCACGTCCAAGACTACGAAATCTGCCGGAAAGACGAGGTTGTGCACTTGAACTAGAACGTCTTCCACTATCCCCCTTGGATAAGAAACTGATCGGTCCGCCATAAGTAGAGAGATGGTGGTTGGCTTCATCTTTCCGATCTTGAGCCGGTTGAATATAGGGAGAGGCATCAAATTTATGCTAGCACCAAGATCACATAGCACATTTTGGAAGATTTGATCACCAATCTTGCATGACAAAGTTAATCTTCCAGGATCCTTTTGCTTCAATGGTAGCTTCCTTTGGATCACCGCGCTGCACTCCTCCGTGAGATTGATCGTCTCGAACTTCCCCCACTTCTTCTTCCCCGAAACCGCATCCTTGATGAACTTCATGTGGTTGGGCATGTCTCGGAGAGCATCGAGAAGTGGTATGTTGATGTTGACCTTTTGTAGTATCTCCATGAAGCGTTGATACTTTTCGTCTTGCTTCGTCTTGGTCAATCGTTGCGGGAAGGGGGCCTTCGGAGTGTAAGTCGGAAGTTGGTGCGGCTGCTGGGCCTCTCGACCGACCTCTCGATCGAGAGAGGTGTCGAGAGGTCCCTTCTGACCTTGGTTTTTGACCTCTCGATCGACCTCTCGATCGAGAGAGGTGTCGAGAGGTTCCATTTGAATCTCCTCGTCGTAGACCTCTCGATCCTCCTCTCGATCGAGAGGGGTGTCGAGAGGTGGATGCTGACTTCCAGTATGGACCTCTCGATCGACCTCTCGATCGAGAGAGGTGTCGAGAGGCCCTCGCCTCGGCTCTTGGATCCTCGTTTCCTCGAGCACCACATTCTTGAAGTTCCCGACTCCTTTCTTCTCAGCTTCCAAGGATGGATTTGTGTACGTAGTGCCGCTCCGAAGCTCAATAGCATGAACATGATGGTTGTTCTTCGGGTTTTGCTCCGTGTTACTTGGGAATTGGCCGGGCTTATGGACTCCTCCTTGAGCGTTGGCTATTTGACTCATTTGCGTCTCCAACATTTGCATTTGTTTGGTCAACGCATTGATGCTACTCGCCAAGTTGTTAGTTGAGGTGCTTTGAGTGAGCTCCAACGTCCTCAACTCTGCATCTTGTTGTGTCATCCTCATCTCCGATTGAGCCATATATTGACGAATTAAATCGTCGGTAGACATCTCCTTCTTGGGCTCTTGGATGACTCCGGTCTCAACATGGAAGCCGGGAGGTGGTTGCAAGGCGTTGTTCGGATTGGCATAAGAAAAGTTCGGATGATTTCGGTTGTTGGGAACATATGGTTTCTTGTACCCTCCTTGGTAGTTCGAACCTCCTTGCCCTCCTTGCCACTTGGTTCCTTGATTCGGTTGCCATTTGCCCCCTTGTTGCACAAAGTTGGCATCTTCCTCTTCGGTTGGGTTTGCTTGATCATCCGTGATAGCATCGCACCGAAGTACTCCTTTCTTGATAGTATCCAACTCATTCGCTGTTTTTGTGTACTTCTCCATCAAGTCCTCGTAAGCATCGATCCCAATGTTGGCAACTCTCCTTCTTCCAAGACGACGGTCAGTAGCCTCCTCATAACTCGAGTTCACGGTCAGCTCAATGATCTCCATAGCCACATCATATTCATTGTTCAAAAACCCTCCCTTCGAAGCGTAGTCGAGCTCCTTCCTACACAACTTGTTCAAACCACGATAGAAGTTCGTGATTTGATCCTCCTTGGTAATTCCATGATTTGGGCATGCTCGTAGTAGCTTCTTGAATCTCCCCCATGCCTCGTAGAAGTGCTCATCCTCGAATTGTTGAAATTGGATAATCTCATTGATAAGCTTTTGAGCCCTCGAAGGTGGGAAGAACTTGTTGAGAAACTTTGTGCACATGTCAGCCCAAGTAGTGACCTCCGTCTTGTCCAATCCATCTAACCACTCCCGAGCATCGTCCTTGAGAGACCACACGAAAAGGCTGAGCTTTAGGTAATCCGAGGACACTCCATTGGCCTTGTATGTAGCACATATGTCCAGAAATTGCTTCAAGTGTGCATTCGGATCCTCCGCCGGTGATCCTCCATATTGATTGTTTTGCACCATGTTGATCAGGGACGTCTTGAACTCGTAGTTGTTGGCTTCGGTTGTCCCCCATCCTCCTTGCTGAAATTGATCAACGACCGGCTTGTAGCGGTCGTTCAAAGTCCTCCTCACTTGATCCCCCATTGAATCGAAACTCCTTGGTGAATCGGGTGGTGAAGAGAGTGGTGTATCGATCTTACTTGCCTCCTTTCCTCGCCTCAAAGCTCGAAGAGAGCGCTCTAACTCCAAGTCTATAGGAATAGGATTTATCCCTTTAGACCTTGTGGTCATGCACTACCTAAAACCAAAGAGAAGAAAAGAAAAACGTGAGATCAATAAACCGAAAACAGAAAATAAAAGCGCCTAAATCACCTATTAATTCTATTTCAAAATATGTATGTGAAATCTAATCAATCCCCGGCAACGGCGCCAAAATTTGATCGCACTATTTCTACCACACAAAATAGGTGTAATATAATGAAGCACGAGTATCGTATCCACAGGGACTGATAAACCGAAAACGCACACAATACCTCTACTCAAGAACTAATGTGATGTCTAGGCTTTTAAGGGTTTAGTGAATGTGGTATTTATACTAGGCAAATAATGACAAGAACTCAAGTAAGCATATAAGGAAATAAGCAAGTAAAGAAATAAGTAGTCAAATAAAACAACTTAAGGCACAAGCAATTAAGTAAATAAGGAAAGTGAACAATTAAGGAAAAGTGTTGATTCTAGGGAAGCCTACCTAATCAAACATATGCAAATAATTAATGAATACAATTAACTACTTTAATCCAATCTAAATATACATGCAAAAATAACTGACACCCTAATTAAAGCAATGCAAGTAGTCACCCAACGAGATCCTAATATTCTTTCGAATTGTAAGAATCGAATCAAGTGCAAAATAGAACAAGTACCAATAATATAATCAACTAGGTTCAACTAAGACACCAAATCAATTATATATGAACATATAACAATTCAATTATCAATCAAGAAAATCAAACTATTATATCATGCTTTCATGAGATCTATTATGCAATATCCAATTAAGGCATAAACACATAACTATGCATACACAATTAATGGCCAATTAACTATGCATGAGAATAAGCACCATGAAACATGCATCTAGATTGGAAGGCTAGTTGTAAATAAAAACACTTACATAAATTCAATTAGGCATTCAATCCCTAAAATCAACTAAGGAATTTAGCTAGACATAATTAAAGTAGACATGAACACAAAAGATTGCAAGAACATAATTAAAAAGTAAGAGTAAGAAAAACTTGGAATTGAATCTTGAATACGAAGAACTTCGAAACTTGAATCTTGAATAAACTTGAAAAGCTCCAATGTTGAATACAAAACTCTAAAGTAAAAGTGTGCTAGAAAGTATGTAAAATAATAAGGTGTTAGGGTTTACAATGCTAGACTAGGAGTATATATAGGGGAAATTTACATAAGGAAAGCCTAAACCAAAAAGGAGTCTAATTAATAAAGGAGAAAATTCCCGGCTGGACACCTCTCGACAGACCTCTCGATCGAGAGGTCGATCGAGAGGGTACAATCTTTGCTCTCGATCGATAGCTACAACAGAAGACACCTCTCGACACCTCTCTCGATCGAGAGGTCGATCGAGAGGCCTTCACTCGAACTCAAATCTTGAATTTTCAGCTTCGATCTTCACGCCTTTTCTCGTCTCGGGGTTTTATCCTCGATTTATCATCAATTTATGCCTGAAAACACAGAAAAACACCTACAAGCATAATATTGTCCCATATACTAAAAACCATATAAAACATAGACAATACTATAAAATCGAGGCACAAAATCGACTCTTTTTGGCTATGAAAACAAGGTAAATTTCACCTATATCAGCCGTCGGGAAGGATCTCTCCCTCTCTCACTCACCATCTCCAGCCTAAGGTATAACCTTCACTGCCAGGGGAGAAGAGGCCTAAACGGAGCTCTCCGCTCTCGGTTTCCTCTTCTCTTCACTTCCTCTCTTTGTTCTCTACTTAAATGAATGCTAAGCTCAAATGAATATAATTGATCTATGGCTAGAAACACCCTCTATATAATTATATAGCTCGATTATTGCTTGCTGCTCGTTGTATATGAAATCGATATGAAATGCCTCGCTACGGCCGATGAGACTACATGAATCTCTTTTTCTCAGTCATTATACTGCTCTATGTATGAATGTTCCTTGCAAATACTATGAATCATCACACAATTGTTTTAGATCTTCAACCCGGATCTATCAGAAATACTTACCAGTCAGTCTAGCTTCGTAGGAGACTGATACCTCATTGTAGACTTTGAGTATAATCTTCATGGCATTCGTCTCTTCCATCTTTCTCTACGATTAGAGAGTCCTCCATCGAAAGAATAGGGGATGAGATACAAGCCCTTTTCATAGATGAGGGAAAAGAACAAGATGACAATGTGAAGCTCTGACAAGACATTCACGGTTTTACGCAGAAGCATGTCATCAGCCCTGCAACCTTTGTGAGTAAAGGTACCCTTCACGCGATCAGCCCTAGTCTACAGAATGAATAAGCATTTGACTCATTTGACCCATGAGGAGGGGGATAAATGGATAACCACTTGGCAGCTCGACTCAATTAAGAGTGAGTTAGAGAAATAATGTTTATCCAAGACGAATGGGGGATGAGGAGACATGCTCCTCTTCGGCGGAAAGTGGGAAGAGGACACAAGGTCTAGGTGCCAGCCCTGCCTAAGCCTTCACCGGTTTTATGAAGGAAGGCCCGATACAAGACCCTTCAACCTTTACTAGAAAAGGTACTTGCAAGCGTTTATACCCACTTGCGGGAATCCTAGGCTAGGTAGCAGCTTTCCTTGCTCGCTTTGGAAGTAGATCAATCCTAGAATGATCAATAGTTCCCCCTTAACCATAGACATAACAATCCTGTTAGTTGGTAGGGAACATCTTCCAACACTCCACCTTTCTCCACCTTATAACTTCTTCAAGCGAGTGTGATTGAAGTAGCTCGCTTGACTTGGTGAAGATCCAGGGCGAGGGTCGCTTGAAGACAAGCTTCCACTCCCCTTGTGCATACCAGAACTAGCACTCTTCACCGGGGTCTAGTAACCCTAATTCCATGCATAGCTGGTTGAAGCGAGACTCAGCTAGAGGCTTGGTGAGGATATCGGCTCGCTGGAGATCGGTATGGATTTTCTCGAGCTTGATATCCTTCTTCTCGACATGATCACGAATGAAGTGATGTCGAATCTCCACATGCTTGCACCTGGTGTGAAGCACTGGATTCTGCGAGATACAAATGACACTATTGTTGTCGCAGAAAATTGGAATCTCCTTCGCTTCAACTCGATAATCCTTCAACTGCTGACGAAGCCATAGAATCTGAGAGCAGCAGCTTCCGGTGGCCATATACTCGGCTTCAGTCGTTGAAGTAGCTACGCTTGTCTGCTTCTTCAAGAACCATGAGACAAGCTTGCTTCCCAAGAATCGACAAGTGCCCGAAGTTGATTTCCTATCAATTCGGCACCCTCCATAGTCAGCGTCGGAGTATCCTGTAAGCTCTAGATTATCTTCAGCAGGATACCATAAGCCCATATTGACAGTGCCTTTGAGATAGCGAAGAATTCGCTTGGCAGCTTCAAGATGGCTAAGCTTGGGATTGCTTTGGAAGCGAGCACATACTCCAACTGCAAACGCGATATCCGGCCTACTTGCAGTGAGATAGAGAAGGGATCCGATCAAAGCTAGGTAGTCTATAGCATCCACAGACTTCCCTTCAAGGTCTGGCTCCATCTTCCAGTTGGTGTTCATCGGAATCTTCACAGCTTTAGCATGCTAAACACCAAACTTGGCTAGCATATCTCGAGTATACTTCGCTTGATTGATGAAGATCCCATCATCTTGTTGCTTCACTTGAAGACCTAGGAAGCAACTCATCAAGCCTATCATCGACATATCATACTTGGTCTTCATAAGCTCTCCAAACTTCTCGCTAAGCAACTGGTTTGGCGAACCAAATATGATGTCGTCGACGTAGATCTGAACCCATAGCATATCTTCTCCATCATTGATGGTGAAGAGAGTTCGATCTATCTTCCCTTTGCGGAATCCATTATCCACTAGGAACTGAGATAGTGTATCATACCAAGCTCTAGGCGCCTGCTTTAATCCATACAGGGCCTTCTTCAAGCGATACACCTTATCTGAAGGAACCATGATCTATTTCGGATATCTAAGTTATCTATATAAATTACCTATCATGCTACAATGAATTTAAGTGTGGAATCATAGGATGTTCAGATCGATTACCTTAGGGTGAAGAGAACTCACGAATAGATCTTCTGATCTGTATCCCTGCTCGATTCTGATGTTGGATGGACAACGAACCTCGGAATCAGCCACGGAAATAGGACACCATCGTTCTGCTTTGGAAAGCCACGCGCCTTCTCTCTCTCTAACCCTAGCCTCCCTTTCTTGTTAGAATATTTCAAGTGCACTCATATACACTACTAAAAAAATGCACATAAACCGTCATCTATGTGCGTTAAAAACTGTCAAGGTTGGCGGTGTCATCTATTGTGTGTACTTTACATGACGCTTATTAACCGTCATCTTTAGTTCATTATAGATGACAGTTATGCACTGTCTTCTATTTTAGTTAAAACCGTCAAGTATGTAGCAAAATAGATGACGCTTATATATCCCAACCGTCATCTTTTCCCAATTAAAAAAAAAAAAAAAAAAAAAAAAAAAAAAACTGGATAATTTGTACCAATTTTGTTTTGTTTTGTTTTGTTTTGTTTTGTTTTGTTTTGTTTTGTTTTTGTAATAGCCGCAGTTTTATTTAGTGAGTAAATAAAATTTCGGCATTATTTTAAAATTTAGAGTGTTATTCTGATTATTATTATGAGAAAAATAAAATTTCAAGTGCTACTATTAGTAGTGTTACGTTTAGTAACATTTGAACTTTCCGAAACGAGAACCGAACTAAATAAGAAAGGCCGATTAAACGAATCGGTAAAACAAGATCCAGTATTTAATTTCTGGGTCGAGACCAATTGGATAAGTACAAGGCCCACTTAGCAATTACATGGCCCAGTTAATTGTACAAGGCCCAATTAGTGTTCAAGGCCCAGTTAGTTGTACAAGGTCCATTTAATTCTCGAAGCCCACTCCACGATTATTAGTTCGATTTTATTTAATTGGCCCAAGAGAGGGATCCCATTTCAAGTTTAATATTCACAAACAATACAAAAGCCCAAGGCCCAATTATCAAGCCCATAGTATGTACATGTATAATTATGTGTACATATTTAAATAAATAAAAAGAAAAAGAAAAAGAAAAGAAAAGAAAGGGAGGAGCGACATACAGTAGGCGCCCATATTATTCCATACACAAATCTGGGATTTAACTTTTGTTAATCCCAATCAAGCACAAATTAGGAAAAACAAATAAGATTTAAAACACAATTTGAAGGGGATTATTGGAACAATTCATCATTTTGGTGCAAGGAAAACACCAACTCTCCCAAACACACATGTCAACTCCTCTTTTACCTCCTCCCACACATGTCACCCATGCAACAAGTACTCTTGAGGAAAACACCCCTCCCTACACAATCAAACACCCACACATCATTCAACAACATTCATACAAGTTAGAGAGCAACATAGAGAGAGAAAGAGTGAAAACTAGTAAGAGAACAAGGGAGAAAAGAAGCTGCCGATTTCCAGCAAGAGAGTCGCCGGAAAAGCAGCTGCCGGCAGCCTCTTCGAGCACCATCACACCTAGGTAAACCCCTTCCACCTTGTTCTCAAGAGCCTAGCAAGTAAATGCATTAACTAAAGTTCAAATCCCCAACTCTAGAGTGAAGGAACAAGGGGAATGAAGCAACAAAGAAAGGGGACAACCACTACCTAGCTCAAGAACCCAGATTTCAACCTCTAAGAATTGCAAGTAAGACTCCTCATCACTCTCTCTAAGCATTACAAACCTTTAAGCATGCAAACCTCCCTTTAGAACCACCAAAAAAACCAAACTCAAGAAACATAGCAACCTAGTGGTAACAATGCATGTGTATAAGAAGCTCAAAAACCAGATTTAGACTCTCGTTAAACCCCATAGAATCTCCTCTAACAAGCCTAAGGCCTTGCATGCATAACAATCTCTAATCTAACATTTCAATACAACAAAGACATAGATTTCAAGCACACTAAAATCTGGAAATTCTGCTTCTAACTAAAGCATAACATACTCAAGCAAAATCAGCCCCTAAATGCCTCTCAACCAAGCCCTTAACCCTCAAAATCAGCAAGCACAATCCATAGATAATGGAATCGAAAGAAAAACGAGTGGGTAGGGTGAAAACGAACCTTGTCGGCGTACCGAGGGAGATAGCAAGGCTGCCTGGAAGAAGAAAGAAAGCCGAGGGTAGAATTGAAGCTACACCGGGACATTCCGATACCCTACCGGAGGTTACCACAGCCGCCGATGACATCGACGAAGCAGCTGCAGCGCCGAGAACCACCCGGAGCCACCTGCAATTGAAAGAGAGGAGAGGGGTCAGAAAGTGTGAAGAGAGGAACAGGAGACGCCGACGGCGGTACCACCGCCGGCGCCGACGGGAAGACAGAGAGAGAGATGGAGACAGCAGGTCCGAGAGGCGAGATGAGCCCTAGCCACAAGGGCTTGGGCCTCGATGAGAGAAATCAGGCCGCGACCAGAAACGGCGACGCGATTGACGGATACAGAAGCTACCGTGAGTCGAGGAATGAGGCACGGCCGACGAGCCGTGTCGACGACGGCGAGGCCGGATCGGAGGAGTTAGCAGACGGGATTCCCAGCTTCTCCCTATCTTTAAAATTAGGGCTTTTCACAGGGATGAATGAAAGATTGAGAGGGGGAAGGCGCTGAACGCCGATCGACGACGGAGCACGCCGGCCGACGCCGGCGGGAAAGAACAGCAACGGCGACGGCAATCCGCCGAGAGGGGGAGAGAGTTTCTACGAGAAAGGGGGGAGGAGAAATCGCGACTAGAGAGAAAGAGAGACCCGGGTTGGGTGAGGAGGTGTTGGATCAACACTTTGTTGTTGGGCCGAGCCAACTGACGGACCGACGGGCCAAATTAAAGTCGGGCCGATCGAGCTATCAGGCCGAGGAAATTATTTATGATCCACAAAGTTGATTGGGCCGGATTTATAAGTTGTGGGGCCGGACTCTAGTTATCAGGCCGGATTAAATTTCAGTTGGGCCGAAGCTTAAAGATCAGACGGGCCGAACATTATTCGTGGACCAAGGATTATTTATTTAATGGGCCGGGCTAAATAAGCAAAGATAAAATACTTAAACGGGCCGAAAATTAATTAACGAATGCATAATGGGCCGAAGATTTATTAATGGATCGAGCCCAACCATTTGGGCCGATAATTATTAAAATATGGGCCAATAGTCATTTAATAGATCGGGCCCAACCCGTTGGGCCATTTACTAGTTGGGCCGATATTTAAATTAGAAGACGAGAGCCGCACGTAATAATTTATCGGGATTGATGTAATAATTCCCTAGCTTCAATAATTGGGCTTAAACCCTTAATAATTCTATGGGGCCTCAAGTAAATTATAAACCTCAGATCTAATAATAAATCAAATCCAGTAATATTTATCTTATAAGTGTAGACCACTTATAACCTTTAATAAGGATGAGCCCAGTAATATGTATCTTATAAGTGTAGACCACTTATATCCTTCAATAAAATTTAGATCAGTAATATTTATCTTATAAGTGTAGACCACTTATATCGTGTAATAAAATCACTAAGCCTCATTAATGGCTTAATCGAATATCCTGCGAAATCTGTCGAGGATGAAAAAGACAGTAAGACACGAGATTCGATCGAAGTGATCGATTTCAAATGAGAATCGAGAAACTCTCGATTAAAAGAATAACCATGATAACGTTATCAGTAAAAGAGATTTATCAGTAAAAGAGATCTATCAGTAAAAGAGATTTATCAGTAAAAGAGATCTATCAGTAAAAGAGATTTATCAGTAAAAGAGATCTATCAGTAAAAGAGATTAATCAGTAAAAGAGATCTATCAGTAAAAGAGATCATAACCTCGATAAAAGACAACCTTCGCATAGATCGATAAGATTATCAATTTCCTTTCAAGTCTCTTATTTCACGTTCTTTGAACGAGGTTAAGCGAAGGAAAAAGGCCAAGACTAAGGCGGCGCCCAGAGGTATTCAGTTATAATCAGGACAGCTATCGAGGTGGGCTTTCAGAAAACTAAAATGTTTCTTTATGCTACAGTTATTTTCTTTAAAGAATTGTCATGCCATATAATGTTTTTGTTTTGTATGAGATCTATCTGAGGAGGCTTATGCCTCAGTTTATCTTAACGATTCGGGCTCACCGAGGTCAAATTCTCGGTGAGTTAGTGCACTCAGTTGACCGTGAGCTACAAGATTGGCCGGTCAGGTATCCGAGAGGGTGGCCAACCTCTCCGGATACACCCCAGCTCAGATATGATAGATTACACCATAAAATAGTCTGCGCAGACACTCTTTTTGTTTTAGAATGTTTTTGTGAACATAGGTTCTTTTCCTAAAACCCCTATGATTCACTTGAATGGCTGGCAATTAAAATGTTTTGGCACGTGTCCACTGAGTACTTCAAAGTACTCAGCCCTGTACATATTTCCCATGTGCAGGTTAAGCAGGATGAAGTGAAGTTGCCGGAAGGAGCTTTTGTCGAGTATTAAAGTGTTGAAGCCTCTTGGTGGTGCATGTCTCCATACATGCATCTCACGTTCTTCCGCTGTGATCTTTACGTAGTTAGTCTAGATTCTAGTTTGTGTATCGTTGCAACATATCAGTTCCATCATAGATAATGACTTCTTTCTTGAACAGTGCTTCCGCGTATTCCATGTTGTACTTCATATTGTAGAATAACAGTTTTTCCCCATTCATTCTCGACGAATGATGGGAAGTTCGGCTTAAATCTAATGTTGAGTTTTCGCACCGTTCCACCTCATGTCGTTCGTTTAATTTATTTCGTTTATTTCCCTTTTTCTTGAGTCACGACCTCGCTTGGCCAAGTTATGGCGGGCGGGATGTGACAGTTTTGTTTTGTTTTTTTTTTTTTTTTTAATTCAAATCGAAATTGAAAACATTCACAATAAAATATACAATACTTGCCACTTGAAATCCCATAATATATAATAATATTCAAAAAAGTAATAGTAAATACATGTTTCAAAATGTATTCAACTCCGATCCATTAACCTATAGTACTACTAAAAAAGAGCTAGAACTAAAAAATACATTATCCCTCGTACATGATCGTATATATCCCTTCAACTAAAGAAAATCAATTCGAGGAGCCAATAATTCATAAACATCTAAAGCTCCTGCAAAAGAATCACAAAATAAAAAGAAATCAAACAAAACATTAAACCCAAAATAATTTGTAATATAATTTAAGGGATGGATCCAAATTTACATGGTTGCTTAATTTTACAAATAATTACATGTTGATTTCCAAGAAAATGTTACCTGCCCAGCATGAATTTGAGTCATCAAAGCCCATGCTATACTCACCATACGAGACCTGTTCCCTTTTTGATCTGTGTACACCTAAATTACAAGAAGAAGAAAAAAAAATCAATATTTTTCTCAATGCAAGATACATTAATTAAGCAGAATTGGAATAATCTACTTTTATCAAATCTTCAACTTCAGACTCTCAACATTGTTTCAAATGAAGCTGGATTAATGTTCAACTACAATTTTGGTTTGAGTTATTCTTAGTTTACTAAAGTCACTTACTGTTTGTTACTAATGTGAAAGAAGCAGAGACTGAGTATCAAACCTTGTTTTGGTATGAAAGATAGCTTTCGCCCCAGCCTGCACAAGGAAGCTGCTTCGACAACAGAACGAGTCTTGTGAATGCTTGAGCTATTTCCGGAGCTTCGTCCAGCTGCCACGAGCCCTTTTACTCCGAACCATGTTCCATAGGTGTAGCAAACTCCCCAAACTCCCCAATTCCCATACCTACAACAAAATATCAAGCATAATAACGAAGAAGAGCTCAGTATATGCAGCCATATAGAAATCATGGTGCAGAAAGTATGAGAAAGTGATGAAAAGCAAAGGAAAAGCTGACCAGGAGCCATCTGCTTCTTGAATGTTTTCAATGAATTTAGCACCTTTTCTATACAAATTTCCACCTCTTTCCGTCGGTGTTGGGGGTGTAATTGCTTGAATTCTGCTAATGCTTGAAGTGCAGCTGAAGTGCACTCAACACAGCTGATTGCAAGTAAATCGATGCAATCCATCAGACCACATTTCCAAATTTCCCTGACTCCAGAAATATGTGTATGTGAAAGTATCAAACTCTCACTTAATACTACGATAAACTAGATATAGTCTCAGAGTAAAGCACCGATTAATTACAATGAGAAAAAAGAAAAGAAAACGCGAATGCACTCAACGACACTAATTAGCAACTAAAGAAATGTAGTATCAAATGTGGTGGATAATGATAACATGAAGATTTTTTATTTTTTTTCGTGCTTGATGGCTACATTTTGTAAAAAATAAATTTTAGAATTTATAGTAATGATCTCGAAGTGTGAATACTTACACTGGGAATACAATCTCAACTCCAACACCAGCAATAACATGTCTTATGCGAATTGTTGAGTGGATGCCAGCATTTTGCTTTGATATAATTATACCCTTGTTTATAGACAATCTTCATCTGTTTTCTGGAACTTCCTGTGAAACAAATAAAATCTGTTCCTTTGATCGGTAGCCATATGTAATTTTACAAAAAATAAATCTAAATTGCATAGACACGTACACCAGCTTGATTTCCATGATATCTCCTGTACGCAGATCTGGGATTGGCCTTTCGCTATCTGATGCTTGAATTGCTTTTTTGTTTATTATCTAGTTTGTACAATCAAATACAGACGTATTATACACCAATAAGTTTAGGAAATAATCAAAACGTTTAACTTAGAAAAGTCAGAACAGATTTTATATCTAAAGCTCGCAACTTTCACAAATTTTATTTCTGTAAAAGAGAACTTCAGTTCCTACGTCTCAGTGCAAAATCTGAATCCAATTGAATACAAGATAGCAGTTAAGAAAGATGAGGCCAGAAGAGCTAGATATGTATTGTCTTGAAAAAAAGATGACAGAGAAGAAAGAAATCAATTAATCTAACTTAGTGATCGCACTATTTTCTACCACGCAAAATAGGTGTAATATAAAGAAGCACGAGTATCGTATCCATAGGGATTGATGTATCGAAATCACACACAATACCTCTACTTTAGAATTAAACTGATGTCTAAGCTTTTAAGAGTTTAGGAATGTGGTATTTATACTAGACAACTAAATAAAAGTACTCAATTAATCAAATAAGGAAATAAATAAACTAGGCAAATAATTATTCAAAGAAGAAAACTTAGCAAGCAATCAATTATACAAATAAGGTAAGAACTCAATTAAGGAAAAGTGTTGATTCTAGGGAAGCCTACCTAATCAAATCTATGCAAGTAATTAATGCATACAATTAACCAATTTAATCCAATCTAAATGTGATACATGAAAGATAACCTACACCCCGATTAAAGCAATGCAAGTCGTCACCTAATAAGATCCTAATATCCTCTCGGACGCATTGATATCAAATCAAGTGCAAAATAGAACAAGTATCAATGATATAATCAACTAGGTTCAATTATGACACCCAAATCAATTATATATAAACATATGACAATTTAACCTCAAGTAAGACAATCAAACTATCATACCATGCATTCATGAGATCTATTATGTAATTATCCTATCAAGGCATAAACACATAACTATGCATACATAATTAATGGCCAATTAATCATGCATGAGAATATGCACCATGAAACATGCATCTAGATTGGAAAGCTAATTGTGGAACAAAAATACTCTCATAAATTCAATTAGGCATTCAATCCCTAAAATCAACTAAAGGATTTAGCTAGACATAATTAAAAGAAAGGTAGAAAGAAGAATAAACATAATTAAAAGCATAAATAAAAGAGAAAGGGATAGAAAAACTCTTGAATCTTGAATAAATCTTCAATCTTCAATTGTCTTCATACATGAATGCAAAAACTAATCTAAAATATAAAAGTAGAGAAAAGAAGAAAAACTAATCTAAAGTATGGTGAAAAGTAGAGAGCTCTGAACTATGAAAACTTGGGTACAATGATGAGTTTTGGGGTATTTATAAGGTTGGGGTTCATAATTGTTACCTAAGTGGGCAAGGATTAGGTTAAGGAAATAAAAATGTCCCAAATTTAGGATTTCTGTGTGTTTGACTCGGCCAACGACTCGGCCGAGTGAGTGGCCGAGTGGAGCTACTGGTTTGGAATCGTGAATGCACTTGGCCGGCGACTCGGCCGAGTGGGTGTCCGAGTGGGTCCATGCAGTTTGCGCGTCTTTCTTGTTTCGGCCGTATCTTTCTCATCCGAACTCCGAATTGACCTCAGTTTTCACCTACACGCTCCTATCGAACCCCTCTTCAATGTTATGCTTCCATAATTCCAGAATAAGTCTTCAATAACATCGTGAGAAATTAGAACTTTGGGATCAATACTTCCTTATCATTCTTTGTTTCGTTGTCTCTTGTCTCCAACTTGGGTTTTCTCGACTAAAAAGCCCTAAAAACACTCAAAACAACCCAAAAGCGTAATCTAGCTCGAAATAACATAAACAATACAAATTATGAGCTAAACTATCGAAATACGATAAGAAAACGATAATATAACACTTTGATAATAGGGTAAAAATACACCCTATCAAAATCCCCCAAACTTAAACATTGTTCGTCCTGAACAATAAAAAAAAACGAAATTAACAATAGACTCAAGCATTGTTAACTATATAGGCCTCAAAACTTTTCAAAAACAATCACATGATCATGATCAAAACTATGCACACAACCTTAGCATCAACAACACAATCTACTCAACAAACTCAAAACATGTTAATCCATCAAAGAACACTCTCCAACATGTGAAATTTTGTATATGAAAGTGAACACTCAACTCTCTCAAAGAAAAGATGTATGAAATAATGCACATCATAAGGGTAAAAAAGGTCTTTATATAAGCTTGTAATGTAGGGACATTGGTTAAGGTAGGGAATGTATAGGCTAAGTGACTCAAAATACTCCAAATCATCAACCTTTTTTTCAACTCCAACCAAAGTATGGATTTTACTCCATCTTCTACCATCCAACACACCAAATACAAACTCAAAGATGCTAAAATATCAACTATACAAATCAAAGATAACTATCCCCTAATGCTTATATATTATTCTCTCTCTTTTTTTTTTTTTTTTCCCATAGAGCTCAACTAATGAATGTTCTTTCTAATAATGAACAAGGGCTCTATATTTCTTTTCTCTTCTTTTCTTTTCTTTTTTTTTTTTCTATTTTTTTTCTAAGCTTGTAGGGATAGTTAACTATACTTAAACAAACATCTAAAATTTCTTCTCTTTTTCTCCTTCTACACCACAACAAGATATTTATTCTTTTCAACTCCTTCCATATGACTAACCACCAAAAGATACTCATAACCATCCAGACCTCCTATCATCCGGTTTTACAAAGAACGGCTAATAAAGGCTCAAAAGGGGTAAACAAAGGTTTATGCACAAGGTTAGTGTATAGGAATCATGTAGCTAAAGAAAGATGACCTAAGATCATCTCCTAGTTCGTAAATATACTAAGGTCTTGATGGAGAAACAAGGCAAATTCTAGAAACAATGAAGCATGCATGATCACTCAATCAAATAATAGGCATAAATATGCACAAAAAGCTCAAATCTCACGGGTTCAAACTAACTAGTTCCCGGTATCATAACATACTTCAAATTCATCAAATAAAATGCGTCGCTTCGCCAAGGTTCCATGCATAAAAAAGATCATGATTTTTTCTCCAAAAATCAAAAAAAATTTCTATCATCGGCCAAATCCACAATACTATCATCACATGCTCATTTGACTCAATTTAAATACCTAAGACTCAAAAAAACAAAAACTACTAATGAAATATCCAAAAATTAAGCTACAATCCAAGAACTTATGTAAACGAGTTAACAAAGCCACACTTCCCCCTCCCCCAAACTTATTTCGAATCATGATGAAGGAATAAGTTTTAAAAGAAGGAGTGGTTAAGTTAGCGAGCGTACCTTTCACCGAAGCTAGCTTACTATCGATCTTCTCTTCTTAGTCAAAACCTCATCGAGAAAACCTACAACTCACAAGCTTCGCAAATTCTTGGATAAAAAGCTTAATAAAAGATAAGACTCAAAGAAAAATGAAAATGAAAATAAATAAAACAAAAACTGAAAATTAAAGATAGAGTTGGGGTACCTCCCAACAAGTGCTACGTTTTACGTCTTTAGCCCGACGATACCTCTTATCAAGGTGGATAAAAATGAAAGTTATTTTTTTCCCCATCTTCGAGTTTCCTTCTTTTTGCTCCTAAAACCGAAATCTTGAGCTCTTCTTTGTGTACTCGAAATGTGAGATCACCACTTTCCATGTCGAAGTGAGCTCTACTCATTGCTACGAACGGACGTACCAAAATCAGAGGTTGCTTGACATCCTCCTCCATCTCCACGATCACGAATTCGGTTGGAAAATCGAACTCTCGAACTCGGATATGAACAACATCAACTACTCCACTCGGTTGTATGGACTCCTCATCGGGCATGGGATCGAACAAGTATCGAAGGGAAAAATCGTCGAAGAAGAAATCATATGTTTCGGTCGGAAAAGGAACCTCTCGACTCCCCCTCGATCGATAAAGTTACTTCTCGAATCTTCTTTGTGTTCCTCCTCCTTTCCCAAGAATTGGTACTCGAGATGCTCCGGTAGTGGCTTCAACTCCACTTTTGGGGCAGAATCCTTCACTTCCTCTTCGATGACTCCATCATCCACCTTCTTGTTGATGTCGAGGTAGACGGTCTCCTTTTTGCTCGGTGATGCACTACAAAAAAAAAAAAAAAAACTGTGTAGTGGCAACGGTTGTTGTCACTATACATGCCTAAATTGTCACTATAAGTATTTAGTGACAACTTTTGCGGTTGTCGCCAAGTTGCATCTATATGTGCCGACACTATAAATTATAGCGACGACGAGTGAATATCGACACAACATATCAATTTATGGTGACAGACAATATTGTCACTGGAGGAGGTATTGTTGTGACAAGATTATGTTATCACAATATTTCGTATTTTTTGTGACATGTGATTATTGTCACTGTATTCGGTGCTTTTAGTAACATGTGATTTTTGTCACTATATTATCTTGTTTTAGTCACATAATTTCGTCGTCACGATATAAAATGTATTGTAGTCACAAGTTTGTATTGTCACTAATACATCATGAATTAGCGACATTATTTTATCGTCACAGATTGCCCACAAAATAGTCACACCTTATTTTTGTCACTAAAATTCTTGACTTGTAGCCAAGATTTTTCCATAGTCACTATAATAGTATATTACACTCACGAACATTGGTTGTCGTAATAAATATTTTTTACCTGTCACTAAAGTTGCGAGTTATAGTGACACAAATAATCCATTACTAGAACTAATTAATTTGGTCACTACAATAATACTGGTAGATTTTAGTGACATAACAATATTGTCGCCATATATTTATAATATATTTATATAATTTAAATAATGCATATATTAAATTTAATATTCATAAATCATAAAAAATACGAATAAATTATAAAATAATAAATAATTCTAATAATCAATTCATCAATAATTGAAATTAATATAAAATAATATAAGTTCATCTAAACATGTAATACAAAATTTAAAGCTAAAGGATTGATCATTTACAACTTAAAATGAAATAACTAAGGAAGAAAATTTTATTCTAATAATAACTCTAAATTCTAAATATCGCTGTTTTGGTTGATGCTTTGGATGAGATTCGGGAGTTAAACTCTCAAAAGAGCTTCCACTTAACTTTGCAGACTGATTTCGTGGCTATTGACTTGAGCTTGTAAGGACTTAAAGCGAGATGTCAATTCTTCATTTTGTTCTTTAACTCCAAGTTCTTCTTTAGAAGATCAAGGTTTATCCTTTCTCCTCTTTTGGAAGGCGGCTTGAGCCCATCTCCACATGCACGCAATCGGCTAGATTTTTCTTCCCCAAATATTTTTACAAAAGCTTCGTCTTCAAACATAAGATCTACACCATATTCAATCAGTTTACTTTGAAGTTTAAAAAGTTCATCCTGAAAATTAGAAATTGTAAGTGTACATTTACGTTCTCAAACATCAAAACATATATAACCCAGTGTATAACTTACATAAGCTTCTTTTGAAGCATCATCGATCCATATTTTTTTTTATGGTTGCTATATCTGCTCAACCTCCAAGCAGCTGTACGAGTAGGCAATTCGACAGTTTCGTGATTACGCTAAGAATATAAAAAAGTAGAAGGATTAAAACAATAAATATGAAACTACCATTGAACATATATAGACTAGTATGTCTACTTCTTCGTAGCAAACTTGAGCAATGGACTTTGTACCACACGAATGGCTCATTTCAGCTTATCTCTACTTGCTTTATTTTGACGACTAATTTTCTACAATAGAAAAGATAACCACACTTTAGTGAATGATATAGGATCAGAACCTTATTTGAAAAAAAACGCGATCACAGTCATAATTATATACATCCATACGGATTAGAACATTATTTAAAAAAAAAACGTGATCACAGCAAAACGATTTCTTCGTAAACTCTTCGATATTGAGAACTAGGTTTTAGATGACAATGTTAAAAACGTGATAACATTTTATTTTGTAGATAAGAACTTACTTTGTGATGTATCGCGTACAGCCTTCTTCTTCTTCTTTAGATCTGTGCGTTGATAAACCTGTAGGAAAAGAACTTGTTTATAATACAAACAACTCTTTAATAGAAATCATGAACGACTCAATCAAGTATACCTTTATCGATGTTGGTTGAGCAACTCGACGTGTTCTTCAGAGAATCCATCATTGCAGAAAAAAAAAAAAATATGAATGAAGAATTATGCAGGGAAGAAACATGAGAAGGCTGAAAAAAGATTTACGGTAAACGTGTGTTGGTGGCGGATGCTACGGGTTTTAATCGTGGTATGTATTATTGGCGGTGCTTTTGATTTTTTCGTTTGCCTCCAAAAGTTTGGAGTGTGTTTTGCGGCAGCCATTAGGTTTAGATTAATTTTATTTCCAAAATATTAAACCATGTTTTATTATTATTTATAAAGCATTTAATTATATTACTTAATTATTTTATTATTATCATCCATTCGGGCCTTTTATTAGCCATATGGGCCTTTAGTAATATACTACTTTAAATTAAAAATTAAGAGTGAATGTCAAGAAACAAATCACGCTTAAAAGTTTATGCAGAGCCTATTTGACATTTAGCGTGATCACACTTAATAATTATTGAAACTTCAGAAAAAACAGTTGACTATTTTATATTTGGCGTGATCACGCTTAAAACAAAAATTATTTGAAACATCAATAAACGAGTTCTTGTTCAGGCGTGATCACGTCAAGGCCATCGAATGAATAAACATTGTATATATTAAAACTTTGTCCAATATGATAAATATACTTGTTGTATATGATTCCTTCAAATTTTAATATAAACATCAAACATTTCTAAATTATACGAATAGATGAATAGAAAATCTATATGAAAAAAAATTGAAAACAATAAACATGATCAAGTAAAAATTAAAAAACGTGTCACATAAAACAAGTGAAAATATTAACTAATTTGAATCAGAAATCCTCCTCAGCTTCTAGTATATGATCCTTTCTTGGTGTCACTGTGTTAGTACAGATGAACAATGGTGGAGTATATGATCTTTTCTTGGTGTCACTGTGTTAGTAGAGATGAACAATGGTGGAATATCACTACGGCACCATTCCACATTATTATCAGAATGTTGAGTCGTGCCAACAGTAGAAAGAAATTCATTTTGTTGATAAGACTCATTAATACATGTATATTTCTCTTCATTATTTTCAACTACGTCCCAGAAACTTCGAGCTCGTGCCGGAATAACGACTCTCCAATCATTGCCTAATTCAATATCATCAACAAAATACACCTGCTCTGCCTGGGTCGCCAATACATATGGCTCTTCAGTCTTCCAAGGTTTTGATATGTTAACACTAGTATAATTGTATTCATATGTCTACACAGACTTGCCTTCATACCAATCACACATAAACTAAATTACTAGATGATCATTCAAATATTCCAATTTAAATATATCTACCAAAATCTCATAGTGATCTTTAGAACCAGATGCATCTTCAACTTTCGTAGGAACACCATAATTTTGGGTTCTTTTATGCAAGTCATGACTTTTTGTATGAAATCGCAACCCATTAACTATACAACCCTCATAGTGATACACTCTTTGATTAAGGCCATATGCTAAGTATATCAAATCGTGATGGAGTGTTTCCTTTTCTTCACTTGAAGCCGACGTGATCTACGATGAAAATTGAATGTATTAGATAATAAATTGAATAATTACGCAAGAAATTATAGAAACTTACCCTTTGCTGAAATCATTTGACAAAAACAACATAATGTTCCTTTTCTACATTACGACATTGTCTCTGCATTAGCAACTCATTATGCTCACTACAGATACAACATATAATGTGCATCATTGTAAAGTAAAAATATAAAACAATACGAAATATAATATAAAATGTAATGATAACAGCTGATAGAGAAATAATACCCTATAAATCCAACCACTTCATCACAATTCTGAAAAAAATGTTCATATAATTATGAATTTAATTACTATCATTACATCTTTTATCTTATTTTTTTTTTTTTTAATTTTTGAAACAAGCTACATTTTTTATTGAGTATTTAAATTTAATGTATTTATTTTTAAAGTAGAAATTTGATATTGAAATTCACAAAATATATTATAAATACAATTATGTTATAATATATTTTGTAAAACTATATTTTTTGGACATAAAAATACACCTTAATAATATTTTTATACCTACACAATAATATTTAGTAACAAAATATTATTATATGACAAAAAATATTATTTTCATGTTAGTGTACATTTTTTGTGACAAATACATAGTTGTCACTATCATATAGTGATGATAAATACCGACAACAATAACATGCATCAATACTAATTTTGTTTTAGGGACAACATAAAAACTATCGTCATATATTCTATTTAAAGTGACACATATACTAGCGTCACTATGCTATAGTGACACAATCTAGTGGCAACAATAATATGTATCATTACTCAATTTTTTTGTGACGTTGTAAAATATTGTCACAATATTATGTGTATACAGTGACAACTTTATTGTTGATGCAAATATATGGTGACAATATTTAGTGATGAGAATATAATTTGTCAAATTATTATTTTTTTGTGACAAAAGAGATAATAGTCACTAATCACTTGGATATAGTGACAAGAAGTCGATATGTCACTAGCATATAGTGATGACAGATTTTGACAACAACACAATATGTCACTATTTTATTAATTTGTGACATACAACGTCGTTGTCACTACACCTGCGTTTGTAGTGATACCCAAAACATTGTCGCTGATCTACAGTGACGCAACACAGTGACAACGAGAAATATTGTTGCAGATACACAATAATGTGACAATGAAAAATATTGTCACTACAACCACTATTATAGTGACAATTTTATTGTTGTCAAAATGAAAGTTGTCACTACACACTACTTTTTTTGTAGTGATGGTTGATTTGCCTCCAATTGGTTTAAGTACTCCAAAATCTCATCACAAGCTTCATCGATCTTCGAGTATGAATAAACCGAGTTGGAGATGCAATAGTTGAGAGCCTCCTCCGAAGTCAGTGGTGTCAATGTCTCTATGGAGAAGATATCCTCACGTTGATTGTCGGGCCTCTTCATTGCGTCTTATATCGGAATTTTTAGCTCCTAAAATCAAAGAGAAGAGAAGAGATTAGATCAATAAACCAAAAAACAAAAAAATTAAAGCGCCTAAATCACCTATTAATTCTATTAAAAAATATGTGTATGAAATCTAATCAATCCCCGGCAACGGCGCCAAAATTTGATCGCACTATTTTCTACCACACAAAATAGGTGTAATATAAAGAAGCACGAGTATCGTATCCACAGGGATTGATGTATCGAAATCACACACAATACCTCTACTTTAGAATTAAACTGATGTCTAAGCTTTTAAGAGTTTAGGAATGTGGTATTTATACTAGACAACTAAATAAAAGGACTCAATTAATCAAATAAGGAAATAAATAAACTAGGCAAATAATTAATCAAAGAAGAAAACTTAGCAAGCAAGCAATTATACAAATAAGGTAAGAACTCAATTAAGAAAAAATGTTGATTATAGGGAAGCCTACCTAATCAAATCTATGCAAGTAATTAATGCATACAATTAACCAATTTAATCCAATCTAAATGTGATACATGAAAGATAACCTACACCCCGATTAAAGCAATGCAAGTCGTCACCTAATAAGATCCTAATATCCTCTCGGACGCATAGATATCAAATCAAGTGCAAAATAGAACAAGTATCAATGATATAATCAACTAGGTTCAATTATGACACCCAAATCAATTATATATAAACATATGACAATTTAACCTCAACTAAGACAATCAAACTATCATACCATGCATTCATGAGATCTATTATGTAATTATCCTATCAAGGCATAAACACATAACTATGCATACATAATTAATGGTCAATTAATCATGCATGAGAATAAACACCATGAAACATGCATCTAGATTGGAAGGCTAATTGTAGAACAAAAATACTCACATAAATTCAATTAGGCATTCAATCCCTAAAATCAACTAAAGGATTTAGCTAGACATAATTAAAAGAAAGGTAGAAAGAAAAATAAACATAATTAAAAGCATAAATAAAAGAGAAAGGGATAGAAAAACTTTTGAATCTTGAATAAATCTTCAATCTTCAATTGTCTTCATACATGAATGCAAAAACTAATCTAAAATATAAAAGTAGAGAAAAGAAGAAAAACTAATCTGTTGGGAACCCCTTGCAGTTTGATTTTGATGATGTTTTTCGAAACCACACTTAGGCATATTTTCACTTGTTTAGGGTCAAGGCCGATAGATCGACCTGCTACCTGTTAGTGCGGGTCGATGCTCTCTAAAGTTTAAATACAAGTTTGATCCACTCTGTAAGAGAAAGGTTGTTTATCGACCTGCCTCATTCGGATCGAGCTGTTATATCTAGCTATCTATCGACCTTCCTTATCAAGCTGCCAGTCTACCTTGACTTAGAAGATTTCAAGAGCTGGATTATCATATCAAGGTCGTTGATCCACCTTCATGGAGCAACACGACCTGATCCTTGCCACGTGGTATGTCAGCAAGGACGAAACTTCCCAACGGCTAGATGTGAGTCACGCCCCAACGGCTAGTGCCACATCATCCAGACTCCAACGGCTAGTTTTCAAAAACTGCCTATAAATACTTCAAGCCATTATCGGATTCAAACACGGGAAACTCAAGCTATCAACGCAAATACTCTGCCAAAATCTCTCTCAAAGTTCATATCTTTTCAAGTGTTCGAAATTCCAATAGTTTCCCAAACACTTGACGAATAGAGATTTTAGACTCCGATAAAAGCCCCAACGACGAAGCGATCACTGCTGCTTGTTGTTGATTCAACAACTTCTTCTCCAACTCGTTCGAAGTTAGAAAGTTTGTTATGTATTCTTCACCATTATAGAGTTAGTCAAGCTCTGTAGTAAGTGAAAGGTTGTTTGTACGTTTCTGTACGAAAGGTTGTAAGTGATAGATCCGGGTTAGAGATCCACAACAATTTAGGGTATTGTTCATCATGTTTTGCAAAGAGCATTTATGGATAAAGCGTTAAAGCAGTAAAGAGCGAGAGATTATGTACAGAAAAGCCATAACCAAGCATTTTGTACAGGGCAGGATGCGCGTAGCGGCAACAGATAATAGTTGAGCTATAGGCAACAAACAGAGGGCGTATTTAGCCACAAGCTTGCAAGATTCATGGAGTTTTGCACTCATACAAGTGGATAACGAAGAAACGAAGTACGAGAAAGAGAGAAATGAGGAGCGCGGAGCTCCGTTGAGCCTCATTCCCCTTTAGATAATGAGGGTTTTACCTTAAGCTCAAGGTAGTATGTGTAAGAGAGAGACTCTTCCCGGTGTTGAGAAGATGATATGATCCTTGATGACCGAATTGGTAGACGCACGCGGAAGAAACGAAACTAACTAACGAATGGAAATCCCAATACGTCAATGGACTAAACCCTCCTAAGTACTATAGATAAACCGAAGTCTCTATAACCCAAAGAAACGGTCGCCAAGCCACACGGGGACGATGAATGACACACAACGAGGTTTGATTTACTCGCTGATTCGCCGGATAATGAATTCGTCTTGGAATAATCAAGAGGAATTCGAAGAACTCTCAAGAGAGAATAACTCACAATAATATTAATCAATAATCTGTCTAATTTTCGTCCACAAAGGCCCCCTTATATAGAGAGGCAAATAAAACCATCTAAACCTAATCTAACTAGGAAATAACTGACCCAAAGTCATTGGTATGGCCCAACCCATTAACCAACATGATAAAAACCCAAAAACAAGTCTTTTAAGGCCCAAAAACGTGGCCTGACTCAAAACACACGAAAATAAAAATAAAGTCTTCATTTTTCAGCCCGAACGCACTCGATAAAGTTGATGACTCGCGGGGTGTCCGGTTCGCCTTCTCCAATGGGCTTCTTCATCAATTCTTGAGCCCAAACTTCTTGGATCAATCCTTGCAAGCCTTCCTTGAACTTCTTAGCTCGAGCTCTCGTCACCGGCCCTTCGGGAACACGAACAGGATCTTGATTCATCGAACCTTGGACTCCATCATTCCCCTCCTCTTGAAGAGGATTTGTCCTCAAATCCAAGGCGTCACCTACATCAAAAGGACTCAAATCAGCCACATTGAATGTAGCACTAACATTATACTCACCGGGTAAGTCCAATTTGTAGGCGTTATCATTGATGCGCTCCAACACTTGAAAAGGTCCATCTCCTCGAGGTAGCAACTTCGAACGCCTTTGCAATGGAAACCTCTCCTTGCGCATACGCAGCCATACCCAATCTCCGGGCTCAAACACCACTTGACGCCTCCCCTTATTGGCTTGCTTGGCGTACTGCTCCGTTCGTCTCTCAATATTCAGCCTTGCCTTCTCATGAATCTGTTTCACAAAATCAGCCTTTTTTCTGGCCATCAAGGTTAGTATGCTCATGTTCAGGCAATGGAGATAAATCTAAAGGAGTTAAAGGATTAAACCCATAGACAATCTCAAAAGGCGAAAACTTAGTAGCAGAATGAACAGAACGACTCAACATGTGGCAAACATTCTTCCCAAGACTTAATGTTCTTCTTAATTATAGCCCTAAGCAATGTAGACAAAGTCCTATTGACTACTTCAGTTTGACCATCAGTTTGTGGATGACAAGTAGTAGAAAACAACAGTTTAGTACCTAACTTACCCCACAAAGTCTTCCAAAAGTAACTCAAGAACTCCGCATCCCTATCCGAAACAATAGTCCTAGGCATTCCATGCAATCTAACAATCTCTCGAAAGAACAAATCAGCAACATGCGATGCATTATCAGATTTATGACATGGAATAAAATGCGCCATCTTAGAAAATCTATCAACCACCACAAAAACAGAATCACTACAATGCTTAGTCCTAGGCAGCCCTAACACGAAATCCATAGAAATATCAATCCAAGGAGCAGTAGGAATAGACAATGGCGTGTACAAACCATGGGAACTCACTCTAGACTTAGCTTGTTTACAAGTGACACATCTACCACAAATTCGTTCAACATCTCTCTTCATATGAGGCCAAAAGAAGTGTTCATGCAAAACAGCTAAAGTCTTAGCAACACCAAAATGTCCCATCAAACCCCCACCATGAGATTCAAGCAACAATAATTCACGAAGAGAACACTTAGGAACACACAATCGATTTCTCTTAAACAAATAATCATCATGCCTAAAGTACTCTTCAAAACCAGATTTCTCACATGCTCCATAAATCTCACCAAAATCAGCATCATTCACATACAAACTCTTCAAACACTCGAAACCAAGCAACTTAGCATCTAAAGTAGAGATCAAGGCATACCTCCGTGAAAGTGCATCAGCCACTACATTCTCTTTACCTTGCTTGTACTTGATGACGTAAGGAAACGTCTCTATGAACTCCATCCATCTAGCATGCCTCTTGTTCAACTTGTGCTGCCCCTTCAAGTGCTTCAAGGACTCATGATCGCTGTGAATGACGAATTCCTTGGTCCACAAGTAGTGCTGCCACGTTTTCAAGGCTCTCACCAATGCATACAGCTCCTTATCGTACGTTGGATAGCTCAACGTTGCTCCATTTAGCTTCTCGCTGAAGTACGCCACCGGCCGTCCTTCTTGCATCAGATCTGCACCAATTCCAACACCAGAAGCATCACATTCAATCAAAAAAGATTTAGAAAAGTTAGGAAGAGATAATACCGGGGCGTGTGTCAATTTGTACTTCAAAAGCTGAAACGCCTTCTCTTGTTCTTCTCCCCAATTAAACTCCACATTCTTCTTGATGATTGCTGTCAATGGTGCTGCAACACTACTGAAATGAGGCACGAATCTCCTATAAAAGCTAGCAAGTCCGTGGAAACTTCTAACTTCTCCAATGCTCTTTGGACTCGGCCACTCTTGAATAGCTCGTATTTTCTCATCGTCAACCTGTACACCCTGTGCACTAACAACAAATCCAAGAAACACAAGCTTGTCCGTACAAAAGATGCACTTCTTTAAGTTAGCAAACAGCCTCTCCTTCCTAAGTACATCTAAAACAGACCTCAAATGATCAACATGCTCATCATGACTCTTGCTATACACTAAGATATCATCAAAGTAGACAACTACAAATCTGCCAATAAAAGCTCGTAAAACATGGTTCATAAGACGCATAAATGTACTAGGTGCATTAGTCAAACCAAAAGGCATAACCAGCCACTCATACAAACCAAGTTTAGTTTTAAAAGCAGTTTTCCATTCATCCCCTTCCTTAATCCTAATCTGATGATATCCACTACGCAAATCAATTTTCGAAAACACACAAGAGCCATGCAATTCATCAAGCATATCATCTAAACGAGGGATAGGATGTCGATACTTTACCGTGATGTTGTTTATGGCTCGACAATCGCAACACATCCTCATCGTTGAGTCCTTCTTGGGTACGAGTAACACCGGAACTGCACAAGGACTCAAACTCTCCCTCACGTGCCCTTTCGCCAACAACTCTCCAATCTGCCTCTCCAACTCCTTCGTCTCCCCGAGATTGGTGCGATAGGCTGGCATATTTGGAAGTGTTGCTCCAGGCACAAAATCAATTTGATGTTCTATCCCCCTAATTGGTGGTAAGCCAGCTGGTGTATCCTCGGGAAAGACATCATCAAATTCCTGCAAAACAGAAGAGATAGAAGGGGGTAGAGAATCGAGATTGTTAGTAGATAGAAAGTTCCCCTTGTACAGAAGTACGATCAAGGCCCTCTCCTCCTGCACCGCCTACTTCAGATCGCTCGCCTTCGCAAAGCACGACTTGTGTACTACACCGTTCTCCTTATCTCCCTTCTCCTTATTCTCCACCTTCTGCTCCTCCGACTTCATCCGCTCAACCTCCTTTTGCAGCAACACTTGATCCTCATACACTTGTTTGGGAGTAAGAGGAACAAGCGACACCTTCTTCTGCCTATACTCGAACGAATATTTGTTGGTGAAGCCATCATGTGTCACTCGTCGATCAAACTGCCACGGTCTCCCCAACAAGATGTGACTCGCTTGCATCGGAACTACATCACACATAACCTCATCCTCATACTTCCCAATGCAAAACGGCACTCTCACTTGCTTATTAACCTTCACCACGCCAGCATCGCTCAACCATTGCAGCCGGTATGGTTTGGGGTGCGGCGAAACTGGAAGCCCTAATTTTTGAACCATGGCCACGCTAGCAACGTTGGTGCAGCTCCCTCCGTCAATAATCACGCTGCACAACTGATCCTTCACCTGACATCTGGTGTGAAAGATGTTTTCGCGTTGCACCAATTCGTCGACATGATTCTGGACGCTTAATGCTCTTCTGGCCACACAAATGCGTCCTACAGGTGGCTGAATCTCTTCTTCTTCGTCCTCAGACTCCTCCAAACCAGGCATCTACGGGTCAACTTCATCATCAGTCACGACCTCTCCATCATCTCTCATGATCATCACTCTCCTATTTGGACAGTCACTCATGATATGTCCGAATCCTTGACACTTGAAGCACTTACGATCACGATTACGACCCTCAGGCACTGCTGGTTTGCCTTGGTTGTTAGAGCTCATCAAATCTGATCGCGCCTTCACGAACGGTTTCCTCTCATCTTTCGGCGACTCCTCCTTCTTCCATTGATTCCCTCTCGAAAAGGAACCACTAGCAGTAGGCTGAGATTGCTTCCAATTGGACTGATTCTGCTTATTGTAACCATTGTTACCCCTCCTCTTGAGCTGATTCTCTATCTTCACAGCCATGTGTACCATGTCCTCGATCTCAACATAATGCTGCAGCTCCACTCCATTCCGAATCTCCCAATTCAGACCAGCCAAGAATCTCGCCATCGTCGCCTCACTGTCCTCCACAACATTAGCTCGAATCATGGCTACCTCCATCTCCTTGTAGTACTCATCCACGCTCTTAGATCCCTGTCTCAAGCTTTGAAGCTTGTTGTACAGTTCTCTATAGTAGTGAGCTGGAATAAATCGTTTCCTCATGATTCCCTTCATCTCATTCCAAGTCTGAACTGGAGGCTCCCCATTCCTTCTCCTACTCTTCTCCAACTGATCCCACCAAACTAGAGCGTAATCGGAGAACTCTATCGCTGCCAACTTCACCTTCTTTAGCTCGGAGTAATTGTGACAGTCGAACATGAGGTCAAGCTTCCTCTCCCACTCAATGTACGCGTCTGGATCATTCCTCCCTTGGAATGAAGGAATATTCAGCTTGATGTTGCCCAAATTATTATCAAGCCTGTTCCTTGGTTCCTCCCATTCCTCTTCTCCTTCGGCATCAAACTCCTCCTCAAACGGCCCATAGTCTCGATTGTTTGGACGACCTCGGCCACCTCGAAATCCTCTTCCATTCCGATGTTGCTGAAGCTGTTTGGAAGCTGACTCTACTTCACCAAGTCTATCATAAACTCCATCCAGTTTGGATTCCATAACCTTTCCCAACTCGGATTTCAATGCCTCGAACATGAACTTCATCTTGGGATCCAACGTCTCTTCTTCGGCCATACCTGCAATTTTTTTATTTTTTTTTTTCAAAAGAAACAAACGAAAGTTAGTAAAAACAGAATCCTCACCACCTCACAATCACTCGTGTATCCCTCAATACGGTTTGCACTCAGCACTCGTGTATCGCTCAATAGTAATGGCTTTTACCCTCTAATAATCTCACCTCTCCTGCCTTTTTCCACTCGAATCTCTCTCAAGAGGCTCAAATCCCCTTAATCTACCACAGAAATCACTATTAACGAACCAGGAGTACTGAAAGTAGGAAGCAAAGATGACTGAACTAAGAAAACCCTAAATTCGAAGACACGAAAAATTTACCGAAAACTTCGACGGACGATTTGACCCTTTAAACGACCTTTTTTGGCAAAAATAACAAACCGATTCCGACATAGTCGGAACCACCGTATAGAACTTTTTGAGAGCTTTGCGAAAAGGTATTATGGAGCAAAATCGGAGTTCGTATGCAAAAGTTATGGCCGTTTTAGTGCTGGCCGACGAAAAAGTCGAGAAAAAGACGAAAACTCACAGAAACGAATACACAACTGATATCCCAATGAAGAAACACGCAAGAACCAACCCAGAAAGCACAATGACACACTAGGGCTTCGAATATATCTTTTTTTTTTTTTTTTTTTTTTTTTTTTTTTTTTTTTTTTTTCCGAAACTAATCGAAACTTTGTGCCCCTAGTATGTCACGACAACGGGTAGAAGACACACCCTAAGACGTGTTATATAAGGTATGGGATATATATGTGAATAAGTTTCCTATTCTTATAAGGAAAGAAATCTTCTACTCCTTAATGACCAAGAAAACAGCTTTGACTGAGTATCAAAACAAATCTGAATACTTGACACGAAAGAAAAGCTATCAAGAACGATTGACTCTATGAACAGATACAATTTTTTTTTTTTTTTTGACACGAACGAATATTTAGACGAAGACTCGAACGAACGACACAAAAATAGAATGACACGAATAAAAAAAAAACGCTACGAACGAAAAGACGAAAGGGAAGATAGAACCTGGATTTCGTAAACCTGGCTCTGGTGCCAAATGATACGATCCTTGATGACCGAATTGGTAGATGCACGCGGAAGAAACGAAACTAACTAACGGATGGAAATCCCAATACGTCAATGGACTAAACCCTCCTAAGTACTATAGATAAACCGAAGTCTCTATAACCCAAAGAAACGGTCGCCAAGCCACACGGGGACGATGAATGACACACAACGAGGTTTGATTTACTCGCTGATTCGCCGGATAATGAATTCGTCTTGGAATAATCAAGAGGAATTCGAAAAACTCTCAAGAGAGAATAAACTCACAATAATATTAATCAATAATCTGTCTAATTTTCGTCCACAAAGGCCCCCTTATATAGAGAGGCAAATAAAACCATCTAAACCTAATCTAACTAGGAAATAACTGACCCAAAGTCATTGGTATGGCCCAACCCATTAACCAACATGATAAAAACCCAAAAACAAGTTTTTTAAGGCCCAAAAACGTGGCCTGACTCAAAACACACGAAAATAAAAATAAAGTCTTCATTTTTCAGCCCGAACGCACTCGATAAAGTTGATGACTCGCGGGCTGTCCGGTTCGCCTTCTCCAATGGGCTTCTTCATCAATTCTTGAGCCCAAACTTCTTGGATCAATCCTTGCAAGCCTTCCTTGAACTTCTTAGCTCGAGCTCTCGTCACCGGCCCTTCGGGAACATGAACAGGATCTTGATTCATCGAACCTTGGACTCCATCAGAAGAGCGGGTGGATGTGAAAACGGGCTACGGCTTCCCGAAAGAGGGTCTCGTCCGCCTCGGCTGGCCTGATCTCAGAGGAGTCTATGAGGGAGAGTATTGAATGAAACAGTACACAAAGGTGTGTGTTGTGTGTGGAGAACGATAATGTTGTTGTGCGTTCACTTAGTATTTATAGGTGTAGAGAGGGTAAAAAGTGAGCATTCGTGTGAAGGAAGGACAGAAAAGGGAATTCAGACGGAGGCAGAGTATCCTCCGTCATTAATGCAGTGGTCCTCACTCTATAGTGCATAGAGTCACGCGGACCGCATGTTATGCAGAACCTTGAGCTTCTGCTAAATACTCATAGGATCTGGTCAGATCCTTCCTCCCTTGTAGATGCCTGCAGATCCCACATGGCTTAAGGAAGAGGTTAGAACCTCACAGTTTTCTGTATGGCATATGATTCTTGATTATATTGCGTGTCTGGTGCTCATAAAATCTCTCTGATATTATGCTGCTACGCGAGATAGCCTATATCGATCATTATAGAAAAGTAATACTCGTCTATATTAATGGCGTCGTTGATGCTAGTTCCGCCTCGGATTTATTGTTCCTTTCATAGAGGTAAGGTTCTTCGCCTCTATTGTGACATCTGATACACCAATTTCTCTAAGAACTGTGGTCCAAGGTTCAGGAAAGTATATTCCCTACCGACTTGGGTTATTTAGGGGGTATGGCTGATATTAATCCCTATCAGCTACTCCCCCCCCAAGTCCAGAAGTGTTTATATGTCAGCTTCTGGCAAGTGACTCAGCGGGGACATTATTTTGATTTTGCCTTACTGAGGCTCTCCGCCGCATAGAGGAATATTATAATAGATATGTTTGGTTAGGAGAAAAGGCGCGTTACTTTTTAGGAGAATAAGGAGAGACGTTTCCTATTCCTTCATAGGCTGACGTGGGGTAACAAGTGGGACATAGCTCTATTCCCCTTTGGCCTTTTTAACTTCCCTCATTATCCTCTTCATTTTTGCATCATACTTCTGGGAAAAGTGAGAGCATTCGTGTTTTTTCTACCCAACGCTTCCAGCAATTGTTTCGCCTTCATGGTTCACAGGTAGTTTATTTAGCGTTCATTATCTTGGTACATCTCTTTTTTGCGCCTGTGCAGTTTTTACCTATGAGGGGATCTTCTTCCCCTGCTCTTTTTTTTTTTTTTTTTTTTTTTTGAGAGATCGTTAATATCGATTTTGGCTTTTGTAAACCTAGTTCAAGGGTGAATATGATGAGTGTTTTTACATGAAAATCTTAAGATTTCTTAGAAGATTGAGTTCTGTTTGCATTTGCTCCCAGCCATGAATGCTGATGCGGGAGATTTGCTACGAAAGATTCAGACGAAATTAGAACAAAGAATGGTTGAGGCCCGAATCCCCGATCCAGAACCTATTTCCTCTATAGACGACGTCCTCGCATTACCCTCTACGGGCATTAGGGTTTTGGAATCGGACCACGAAGACCCACAAGAGAAGATAGTAATGAAACCACGTTCAGAAACCTGTTTTCATGAACTGCCCTTAGTTGGCCACGGTAAGATCATATTTCCTCTCTTCCCTTTGATTGAGGTAAGCATTGATGCTTCTTTTTCTGGAAAACGGGTGATTTTCATTCCCTTGCATTTACAGAAGTGAATCAGTTTTCGACACCCCTTTTCGGCGCTCAGGCTTTGGCTTTTGATCAGTTCCTGGAGATTCTATCAGAAGTCGAGCAGAGTAGAGACCGTGCTCAAGTCGAGGTTCGCGATCTTCAGGACCGTCTTCGCGCTAAAGAGAAATATAGTTCTACTCTCGAGCTGCGCATTGCTTCATTGTCGGAACGAATAAGGGAACTAGATATAGCTCTAGAAGCTTCATTGGAACGAGAATTGGAAATGAAGGCAGATTTTGCTATGCAAGCGGAACGCCTAACTCTTACTCATGAACAAGAGTTGGAACGTTCCCGGGCCTCTTCTCTCGTGGAAGGGATGAAACAGGGCTCCGATGAGGGTGTCTCTAGGGGGATACAAGTTTGCCGATCTAACCTTTTAATGTCCCCCTATGGTCAAGCTTTCATAGACTCTCTGGTGAGGCAATTGCCCGAAGCCTTTATCAATTCTCCTTATTTCTGGGCCAGAATGATAGACCCTCTCACCAGTTGGGCTGGCGATGTTGTTTTCGAATGTTGTAACCAGTTGGGTGTCCCAGAACGGGCTAGCTCAATCAATCTGATACCTATAATACATTTGTTTGAGACAAAACCTGAGGCCCTCAAGAGGAACCGTTTCATTCCTACTGGGGAACATTGGTTCATGCCGGTCTTGAAGAAAGCTGCTGAAATGCTTCGCCAACCCGTGGAAGCCCTTGAGGGCCTTCCTACTTGGGATGCTCCCCCTTTCCCTCTCTTTTCCGTTGATACTACTGCCATGCAGCTTATGAGAAAAACCTTTGATGAGGTGCCTCCCTTTCTCTTTGCTAGAGATTGGCCTGCCCATCGCAAGTTTATTGTTATCTATTTAATGATTCCGTTTGTATTTTTAGGTATTAGCGAGGAAGGAGATTGCGGGTCCTTCTTATTCTCAAGGGACCACTCCTTCCGTACGCAACCTATCCAGTAAGGAGGGTGGCTCAAGGGCGGAGGATATCTTTAATGTTCCCCTAGGCCGTCCCAGAGATAATTGGATCCTGGCTTCGACTAACGTTTCCCCTGTTCTCGAGGGTGAAGCTTCAATCTCTCGTTCGTCCAGCTCTGAGGACCTAGCTTTTACTCGAAGTCCCTATCCTTAATTTTGTTGCTTTGGCTAAGATATTTATTAAACAACCTATCTCTTGGTATTTGTGGTGGGGTGCTTTTTATGATCCCGTAATCGTGTTGGCTGTGGTATAAACAACTCTTACTTTTGATTAGGGCCAGATGCTTTCTCCTAAGCCTTGTTTATAATATATTTCTATTATTAATTTAGAACGATGTCTCTCTTATTCTAAGATGGTGAGGTAGAGATATTCCCACTGTTCTTAGGGTAATGGAACAAAATAGCGAAGTAGTATCTTGGTGTAAAATAGCGCCTTAAGATGATGAAAACATTTTGAGATAGCATTTTAAGCTAATGGGATATGGGCATGTGGGCATATGGGTATCCCCTACTCCCCCCCCCCCCCCCCCCCCCCCCCCCAAGTGAGGTGTAAGGAGCTGAAGGAATTACAACTCATTTGAGGGCTAAACACATACGAAGTATAACTACTTTAGAGGTAAAGGGGTATGATCAATGTTTCATACATCAGTTAATCATGAAATAAGGGTTTTTCAAAACGAATAAGGGGTCACAACCCATCGTACCTTCTTCTCGAGAGCGATTCTCAATTTTTCCCTGCACATTTTCAGGGTGGTACCTTTTCTTGATCTAGCATTTCCATTGCACTTTTGACTTTCGCCCTTGCCTGGGTTATCAGATCTTCCCATTGTCTTTTCAAAATTGGGGCATGGCATATGCCTGCTACTTCAGCTTCAGATCCTTTGCTTTTGTTTGTCTGTTGGAGCAGTTGTTTGGTTGGGTCCTGGGGTACCATTAGCTTTCCAGGAGGGTTGTTGCTAGTGATTAACAAGTGTTCCATTGAAGCCGAAAGGTTCTGGTCTTCCTCTGCTAGGGTTGAGGTTTTGAGCCTTTTCCCTTCGAGTTTCATCTCATCTTTTTCGATGGTGGGTTCTGCCATCGGCCTTTTCCTGGCCTCTCCTGCTTGCACCGATTGGACATAGCATTTTCGCGAGACCTCTTGATCTCCCGATATTTGCCCTACCCGATTTCCTACGGGGAATTTCATCATCAGATAATAAGTGGAGACCACTGCTTGGAATGGATTTAAGGCAGTTCTTCCTAGAATGATGTTGTAGGAGGTGATATAGGTGAAATTTACCCTGTTTTAATAGCCAAAAAGAGCCGGTTTTGTGTCTCGATTGTGTTATATTGTCTATAGTTTATATGGTTTTTAGTATATGGGACAATATTATGCTTGTAGGTGTTTTTCTGTGTTTTCAGGCATAAATCGATGATAAAACCCCGAGACGAGAAAAGGCGTGAAGATCGAAGCTTGAAATTCAAGATTTGAGTTCGAGTGAAGGCCTCTCGATCGACCTCTCGATCGAGAGAGGTGTCGAGAGGTGCCTTCTGCCGCAGCTATCGATCAAGAGCAAAAGATGATACCCTCTCGATCGACCTCTCGATCGAGAGGTCTGTCGAGAGGTGTCCAGCCGGGATTTTTCTCCTTATTTAATTTGACTCCTTTTTGGTTTAGACTTTCCTTATGTAAATTTCTCCTATATATACTCCTACTCTAGCATTGTAAACCCTATCTAGCAACCTTCTAGCATTACTTTTACATAATTTCTAGCACACTTTTCTTTAGAGTTTGTATTCAACATTGGAGCTTTACAAGTTTATTCAAGATTCAAGTTTCGAAGTTCTTCGTGTTCAAGATTCAATTCCAAGTTTTTCTTACTCTTACTTTTTAATTATGTTCTTCCAATTCTTTGTGTTTGTGTTTACTTTAATTATGTCTAGCTAAATTCCTTAGTTGATTTTAGGGATTGAATGCCTAATTGAATTTATGTAAGTGTTCTTGCTTATAATTAGCCTTCCAATCTAGATGCATGTTTCATGGTGCTTATTCTCATGCATAGTTAACTGGCCATTAATTGTGTATGCATAATTATGTGTTTATGCCTTGATAGGATAATTGCATAATAGATCTCATGAATGCATGATATAATAGTTTGATTTTCTTGATTGATAATTGAATTGTTATATGTCCATATATAATTGATTTGGTGTCTTAGTTGAACCTAGTTGATTATATTATTGATACTTGTTCTATTTTGCACTTGATTCAATTCTTACAATTAGAAAGAATATTAGGATTTTGTTGGGTGACTACTTGCATTGCTTTAATTAGGGTGTAGGTTATTCTTGCATGTATCACATTTAGATTGAATTAAAGTGGTTAATTGTATTCATTAATTACTTGCATATGTTTGATTAGGTAGGCTTCCCTAGAATCAACACTTTTCCTTATTTGTTCACCTTTCCTTATTTATTTAATTACTTGTGTCTTAAGTTGTTTTATTTGACTACTTATTTCTTTATTTACTTATTTTCTTACATGTTTACTTGAGTTCTTTTTATTATTATTTGTCTAGTATAAATACCACATTCACTAAACCCTTCAAAGTCTAGACATCAGTTTAGTTCTATAGTAGAGGTATTGTGTGCGTTTTCGGTTTATCAGTCCCTGTGGATACGATACTCGTACTTCATTATATTACACCTATTTTGTTTGGTAGAAATAGTGCGATCAGGAGGATGGCTGTCGCACCACCAAGAAGGTGACTGGTTTTGACACTCGTGTAGGCCCTTCGCCCAGAGTGAGCATTAAATCAATTGATCCTAGCGACATCACAGGGTCTCCTGAGAAACCATGTAGAGCCGTAGCTACCCCATTCAATGGCTTCTGGAGGCTCATTTGATTGAAACAACTTTCGAATATGACGTTGACCGCGGCCCCTGTGTCCACAAAGACCCTTTGGACTTGATACCTTTCTATTTCCACTGTGATGACCAATGCATCATCATGTGGAGTCACTTTCTGATTATCTTCTGGCCCGAATGAGATTTCTGGTGGGGGTAGGCCTGCTTCGACCTTCCAGACCCCATGCCTTTCATGCATATGCAATTCTCTGGCAGATGCTTTCCTGCTTCTGTTGGAGTCTCCCATGGTTGGTCCTCCATATATCATTTTAATAACGCCTTTGGGTTCTGACCCTTGGCTAGCATCAGTTGCTTTTTCATGAGCTTCCTTGAGCTTCTTGTTTTGTTCTGTCTCCCTTTTAACATATTCCAAGAGTTCTCCTTCCTGGATTAACTTTTCGATGGCAATTCTTAGGTTCCTACAATCGTTGGTCATGTGACCAAAGTCATTGTGGAACTTACAGAATCTTTCAGAAGGTGGATTCCTTGGAGGCTGCCTATGTCCGACAGGGATCTGAACCCCAGGTTTCCTTAGGACCACTTCGAGCAGATCAACCGGTTGCTTGATTAATGGGGTGAAAGATCTTAGAAACCTTTCATTCTTATCAGTTTTCTTAGCATCTGGAGCTGGTCTTTTTTTTTTTTCTGGCTTCTTTTCTTTTTGAGAGGCCAACTCAGCCCTCTTGCTGCTTAGAGCTTCCTCCATATGGATGTACTTTTGGATTCTCGTCAGTAATTCTTCAAAAGAAATAGCCTCTTTTTTGATGAGGGAGGCAAAGAACTGTCCTGGCTTCAGGCCGTCTACACAGGTATGTACTTTTAATTTCGGCTGTACCCCTGGAATTTCCAGGACGGCCTCATTGAAGCGTGTCATGTAGTCTCTCAGACTTTCGTTGGCACCCTGTTTTATGGTCGTCAGATGCAAGGAGTTCCGAGTAGTCCTTTTAGCACTGACGAATTGTTGTAGAAAAACCTCTTTCAGGTCCACGAAAGAATGTATGGAGGCCTTTGGCAATTGCTTGAACCAGTGTTGAGCAGTTCCTGACAGGGTTGTAAGGAATACCCTACACTTAACCCCTTCTGATTACTGATGACGGAGACATAAGCTTTCGAACTTCAGGGTCTCCCTTCCCTTGATACTCGCAAGAGATTGTTTTGAAGCTGCTTGGGACAGGATCCATTTGGATGTCCGCTGAAAATGGGTTGTTCTCGTCAATATATAAGGGAAAGAGCTCTGATTTGTCTCCTCCATTCCTATTGTTTGAAGGAAGTTCTGGATTCTTTCCTTCCTTCGGATTGCGGAACTCTTTTTCACTTGTTTACACTTCTTTTGAGGCCCTTTCCACGACCTGATTTTGTTCCTTCAGTTTTTTGACTTCTTTTGTTAAGAGCTTCATCTGCTCTTGTTGTCGGGCATATTTCTTGGCCCATGCACTTTCGGTGTTCTCATTGAGATTTCCTTCAAGTTCTTCAGGATCTTCCTCATCTGGGGATTCCCAATCAGTAGAAAATCCCTCTTCCTCTTCGGCAACTGCCGGAGGTATCCTTGAGACTAGCTCTTGGGTTATGCCCTGATGTATAGGCTTCTGCTTATGCATTGCGGGAGTGCTCTTACTTCCTCCCCCTTCCTGGGTCTCACCCAAGGGATCTGTGTTCTGAGGATTTGCTCCTAAAGTGTGGAGTCTTTTTTCAACAGCCCCTTCTACTACTCCTTCGATAAGGGCTTTCATTTGTTGAAGCATAGCTGGAGAAAACTGAGCTTCCATGTTGACATTAGCCTCTGTCAGCATAGTACCCGTTCCTTTGTGTCCCACCACAGAATTTTCCGGATTCCCGGTGGCTTGACCGGCTTCCTTGGAAACGGCATCTGATGTAACATTCATCCTTGTATGATTCTGCAAAGATTTAAGTACGTGTAGAGGATTAATTCCAGATGCTCTTTGAGAGAGGCTTGAAGTATATGTAACTAGCTATTAACAAGCTTTCTGCATTTGAGCATTATTTATAGTGGCTTCGACGCGTATAACTTATTTGCTATGAGGCTCTTAAAGGGGGTGGCTTCTGCCAATGTACGGTGAAGGTAAGTAATGACTTAAAGATAGGAGTCTGATTATGATAAAGGACTTTGACATAGTTTCCTCCCTTGGACATGAGGCATCTGATCATATGAGATTTAGTTACGACCCACTGCTGATTTAGCAGATCCTGTTGCAATCGTTAACCATTCAAAGCGGCTTTAACAAGCGTGGTTTACATAGTATAAGGTTTTTCAAAGATGGCTTTCGCCTTCATGGAGCTGATGCCAGTGACATCTGTCTTTACGAAATCTATTTTGCTAGGTTGTTTGTCTTCCTATGGCTTTCCTGATGAGGCCTGATATAGGTGATATTTACCTTGTTTTCCTAGCCAAAAAGAGTCGATTTTGTGTCTCGATGAACGAGTATTGTCTATGTTTTATATGGTTTTTAGTATATGGGAAAATATTATGCTTGTAGGTGTTTTTCTGTGTTTTCAGGCATAAATTGATGATAAATCGAGGATAAAACCCCGAGACGAGAAAAGGCGTGAAGATCGAAGCTGAAAATTCAAGATTTGAGTTCGAGTGAAGGCCTCTCGATCGACCTCTCGATCGAGAGAGGTGTCGAGAGGTGTCTTCTGTTGTAGCTTTCGATCGAGAGCAAAAATGATACCCTCTCGATCGACCTCTCGATCGAGAGGTCTGTCGAGAGGTGTCCAGACGGGAATTTTTCTCCTTATTTAATTTGACTCCTTTTTGGTCTAGGTTTTCCTTATGTAAATTTCTCCTATATATACTCCTAGTCTAGCATTGTAAACCCTAGCACCTTATTATTTTACATACTTTCTAGCACACTTTTATTTTAGAGTTTTGTATTCAACATTGGAGCTTTTCAAGTTTATTCAAGATTCAAGTTTCGAAGTTCTTCGTATTCAAGATTCAATTCCAAGTTTTTCTTACTCTTACTTTTTAATTATGTTCTTTCAATCTTTTGTGTTCATGTCTACTTTAATTATGTCTAGCTAAATTCCTTAGTTGATTTTAGGGATTGAATGCCTAATTGAATTTATGTAAGTGTTTTTGTTTACAATTAGCCTTCCAATCTAGATGCATGTTTCATGGTGCTTATTCTCATGCATAGTTAACTGGCCATTAATTGTGTATGCATAGTTATGTGTTTATGCCTTAATTGGATAATTGCATAATAGATCTCATGAAAGCATGATATAATAGTTTGATTTTCTTGATTGATAATTGAATTGTTATATGTTCATATATAATTGATTTGGTGTCTTAGTTGAACCTAGTTGATTATATTATTGGTACTTGTTCTATTTTGCACTTGATTCGATTCTTACAATTCGAAAGAATATTAGGATCTCGTTGGGTGACTACTTGCATTGCTTTAATTAGGGTGTAAGTTATTTTTGCATGTATCACATTTAGATTGGATTAAAGTGGTTAATTGTATTCATTAATTATTTGCATATGTTTGATTAGGTAGGCTTCCCTAGAATCAACACTTTTCCTTAATTGTTCACTTTCCTTATTTACTTAATTGCTTGTGCCTTAAGTTGTTTTATTTGACTACTTATTTCTTTATTTGCTTATTTCCTTATATGATTACTTGAGTTCTTGTTATTATGTGCCTAGTATAAATACCACATTCACTAAACCCTTAAAAGCCTAGACATCACATTAGTTCCTGAGTAGAGGTATTGTGTGCGTTTTCGGTTTATCAGTCCCTGTGGATACGATACTCGTGCTTCATTATATTACACCTATTTTGTGTGGTAGAAATAGTGCGATCAAATTTTGGCGCCGTTGCCGGGGATTGATTAGATTTCATACACATATTTTGAAATAGAATTAATAGGTGATTTAGGCGCTTTAATTTTCTGTTTTCGGTTTATTGATCTAACGTTTTTCTTTTCTTCTCTTTGGTTTTAGGTAGTGCATGACCACAAGGTCTAAAGGGATAAATCCTATTCCTATAGACTTGGAGTTAAATCCACTCTCTTCACCACCCGATTCACCAAGGAGTTTCGATTCAATGGCGGATCAAGTGAGGAGGACTTTGAACGATCGGTTCAAACCGGTCGTGGACCAATTTCAGCAAGGAGGATGGGGGACCACGGAAGCTAACAACTACGAGTTCAAGACGTCCCTCATCAACATGGTGCAAAACAATCAATACGGAGGATCACCGGCGGAGGATCCCAACGCGCACTTGAAGCAATTTCTGGACATATGTGCTACATACAAGGCCAATGGAGTATCTTCGGACTACCTCAAGCTTAGCCTCTTCGTGTGGTCTCTCAAGGACGATGCAAGAGAGTGGTTGGATGGATTGGACAAGAAGGAGGTCACTACTTGGGCTGAGATGTGCACAAAGTTTCTCAACAAGTTCTTCCCACCTTCGAGGGCTCAAAAGCTTATCAATGAGATCAACCAATTTCAACAATATGAGGATGAGCACTTTTATGAGGCGTGGGGGAGATTCAAGAAGTTACTTCGAGCATGCCCGAATCATGGGATTAGTAAGGAGGAACAAATCACGTGCTTCTATCGTGGTTTGAACAAGTTGTGTAGGAAGGAGCTCGATTACGCTTCGAAGGGAGGATTCTTGAACAATGAGTATGAAGTGGCTATGGAGATTATTGAGCTGACCGTAAATTCGAGCTATGAAGAGGCTACCGATAGACGGCTTGGAAGAAGGAGAGTTGCCAACATTGGGATCGATGCTTACGAGGACTTGATGGAGAAGTATACAAAAACAGCAAATGAGTTGGATTCTATCAAGAAAGGAGTACTTCGGTGCGATGCTATCACGGACGATCAAGCAAACCCAACCGAAGAGGAAGATGCCAATTTTGTGCAACAAGGGGGCAAATGGCAACCAAATCAAGGAACCAAGTGGCAAGGAGGGCAAGGAGGACAAGGAGGTTCGAACTACCAAGGAGGGTACAAGAAACCATATGTCCCAACAATCGAAATCATCCGAACTTTTCCTATGCCAATCCGAACAACGCCTTGCAACCACCTCCCGGCTTCCATGTTGAGAACAGAGTCATCCAAGAGCCCAAGAAGGAGATGTCTACCGACGATTTAATTCGTCAATATATGGCTCAATAGGAGATGAGGATGACACAACAAGATGCAAAGTTGAGGACGTTGGAGCTCACTCAAAGTACCTCAACTAACAACTTGGCGAGTAGCATCAGTGCGTTGACCAAACAAATGCAAATGTTGGAGACGCAAATGAGTCAAATAGCCAACGCTCAAGGAGGAGTCCATAAGCCCGGCCAATTCCCAAGTAACACGGAGCAAAATCCGAAGAACAACCATCATGTTCATGCTATTGAGCTTCGGAGCGGCACTACGTACACAAATCCATCCTTGGAAGCTGAGAAGAAAGGAGTCGGGAACTTCAAGAATGTGGTGCTCGAGGAAACGAGGATCCAAGAGCCGAGGCGAGGGCCTCTCGACACCTCTCTCGATCGAGAGGTTGATCGAGAGGTCCATACAGGAAGTCAGCATCCACCTCTCGACACCCCTCTCGATCGAGAGGAGGATCGAGAGGTCTACGACGAGGAGATTCAAATGGAACCTCTCGACACCTCTTTCGATCGAGAGGTCGATCGAGAGGTCAAAAACCGAGGTCAGAACGGACCTCTCGACACCTCTCTCGATCGAGAGGTCGGTCGAGAGGCCCAGCAGCCGCACCAACTTCCGACTTACACTCCGAAGGCCCCCTTCCCGCAACGATTGACCAAGACGAAGCAAGACGAAAAGTATCAATGCTTCATGGAGATACTACAAAAGGTCAACATCAACATACCACTTCTCGATGCTCTCCGAGACATGCCCAACCACATGAAGTTCATCAAGGATGCGGTTTCGGGGAAGAAGAAGTGGGGGAAGTTCGAGACGATCAATCTCACGGAGGAGTGCAGCGCGGTGATCCAAAGGAAGCTACCATTGAAGCAAAAGGATCCCGGAAGATTCACTTTGTCATGCAAGATTGGTGATCAAATCTTCCAAAATGTGCTATGTGATCTTGGTGCTAGCATAAATTTGATGCCTCTCCCTATATTCAACCGGCTCAAGATCGGGAAGATGAAGCCAACCACCATCTCTCTACTTATGGCGGACCGATCAGTTTCTTATCCAAGGGGGATAGTGGAAGACGTTCTAGTTCAAGTGCACAACCTCGTCTTTCCGGCAGATTTCGTAGTCTTGGACATGCCCGAGGACACAAATCAACCATTGATCTTGGGGCGGCCATTCTTAGTAACGGGGAGGGCATTGATCGATGTTCAAGATGGAGACCTCACATTTCGAGTCAACGGGGAGGAACTGAAAATTTCTATCTACGAAGCTATGAAGAGACCCGACGATCAACGTGAGGATATTTTCTCCATCGAGACATTGACACCACCTACTTCGGAGGAGGCACTTAACCATTGTATTTCGAATTCTCTCTATGCCTACGAGGAGTTGGATGAAGCTTGCGACGAGATTCTCGAGTATCTCAATCAGTTGGAGGCTAATCGACCATCGAGTCACCACAAGGAGGTTTCTTATCTCGACATCAACAAGAAGGTGGACGATGGATTTTTCGAAGAGGAAGAGAAGAAGGATGCAGCCCCTAAGGTGGAATTGAAGCCATTACCCGAGCACCTCAAGTACAAGTTCTTAGGAGAAGAAGAGACGTACCCGGTGATCGTATCTTCTCATCTCACGGAGGCAAACACGGACAAGCTATTGAGGGTGCTAAGGGAGCACAAATCTGCAATTGGATGGACGATTGCCGACATCAAAGGTATTAGTCCTACGATTTGCATGCATAGGATCTTGCTCGAGGAAGGCCATCGCCCAAGAGTCCAACCCCAAAGACGATTGTACCCAGCCATGCAAGAAGTTGTGAGGAAGGAGGTGCTGAAATTGCTTGATGCCGGCATGATCTATGCTATTTCGGATAGTGAGTGGGTGAGTCCTACTCAAGTGGTGTCAAAGAAAGGAGGCATGACGGTCATCAACGACGAGAAAGGAGAGCTGATCGCGACAAGGCTCGTCACGGGATGGCGAGTGTGCATTGATTATCGTCTTCTCAACGCAGCAACAAGGAAGGATCACTTTCCCCTCCCGTTCGTAGATCAAATGCTCGATCGTCTAGCCGGCCATGAGTATTATTGCTTCCTCGACGGATACTCCGGCTACAATCAAATCGCCATCGCTCCGGAGGACCAACACAAGACGGCATTAACATGCCCATATGGAGTTTTCGCTTATCGGAGGATGCCGTTCGGATTATGCAATGCACTGGCCACTTTCCAAAGGTGCATGATGGCCATCTTCCATGGATTGATCGAGAATATCATGGAGGTGTTTATGGATGATTTTTCAGTCTTTGGTCCTTCTTTTGATCAATGTTTGGAGAATCTTGCCACGGTGCTTCAAAGGTGCGAAGAGACGAACCTCGTTCTCAATTGGGAGAAGTGCCACTTCATGGTTCAAGAAGGAGTTGTACTAGGTCACAAGGTGTCTTCATATGGATTGGAGGTGGATCGAGCCAAAGTTGTAGCCATCGAGAAGTTGCCACCGCCAACCAATGTCAAATCGGTGAGAAGTTTCCTAGGACATGCCGGCTTCTATAGGAGATTCATCAAGGATTTCTCAAAGATCACGAAGCCGTTATGTGGATTGCTCGAGAAAGATGTCAAGTTCGTGTTCGATGATGAGTGCTTGGAAGCCTTCGAGACGTTGAAGAAGGCGCTTATCTCTACTCCCGTTTTGGTTTCGCCGGATTGGAGTGCCCCGTTCGAGCTCATGTGCTATGCAAGCGATTGGGCGGTAGGAGCTATTTTGGGACAGAAGAGGGATAAGCTTTTCCGAGTGATCTACTATGCTAGTAAGACGTTGGACTCGGCTCAAAGGAATTACACCACCACGGAGAAAGAGTTACTTGCTGTGGTCTACGCTTTCGACAAGTTTAGACCTTATTTGGTAGGATCTCACACGATTGTGCACACCGACCATGCCGCCATTCGCTATCTATTCAACAAGAAGGACTCGAAGCCAAGGTTAGTTCGCTGGATTTTGCTTCTTCAAGAGTTCGACATGGAGATCAAGGATAGGAAAGGATGCGAGAACGTGGTGGCCGACCATCTCTCGAGACTCGAGCAGCCCGTGGAAGGAGAGGATTCGAAAATTGCAATCAAGGAGAGCTTCCCCGATGAGCAGATTTTTCAGATGGACGATTTGATACCTTGGTTCGCCGACATCGTCAACTACTTGGTGATACATCATGTGCCCAAGGATCTATCGTCTCACCAAAAGAAGAAGTTCCTCCACGATTGTAAGTTCTATTATTGGGATGATCCATACTTGTACAGGAGGTGTGCCGATGGAGTGATAAGGCGATGTGTTCGACAATCGGAATGGAAGAACATCATCGAAGATTGCCATAGCGCTCCGAATGGGGGACACTTTGCAGCGAATCGGACCGCCCTCAAGATCTTTCATAGTGGTTTCTATTGGCCTTCGATCTACAAGGATTGCCACGAGTTCATCAAGTCATGTGATCGATGCCAAAGAATGGGGAATATCACGAAGAGGGACGAGATGCCGCAACGAACTATCATGGAAGTGGAGCTCTTCGATGTTTGGGGGATTGATTTCATGGGTCCTTTTCCCAAGTCTCAAGGGTTCTCCTACATTCTACTTGCGGTGGAGTATGTTTCTAGATGGGTCGAGGCCATTCCGACTACAACCAACGATTCGAAGGTGGTGATCAAATTCCTCCAGCGAAATATTTTGACTCGGTTTGGAACTCCGAGGGCTTTGCTTAGTGATGGGGGGAGCCACTTCAACAATCGTTGGTTAGGATCGCTTCTTGCAAAATACGGAGTCAAGCACAAGATTACATCGCCCTACCACCCTCAAGCAAACGGTCAAGCCGAGTTAGCTAATCGAGAGATCAAGCAAATCTTGGAGAAGACCGTCACCAACAAAAAGGAGTGGGCGAAGTACTTAGACGACGCACTGTGGGCCTATAGGACGGCTTTCAAGATGCCAATTGGGAGATCGCCATATCAATTGCTATTTGGCAAGTCTTGCCACTTACCAATGGAGTTGGAGCATAAAGCTTATTGGGCGACGAGAAGGATCAACTTCGAGTTCAAGGAAGCCATGGGCCAAAGATGTGACGACTTGTTGGAGCTTGATGAATGGAGAAACGAAGCATTCGAAAATTCGAGGATCTACAAGGAACGAGCTGCGAGATTCCACGACTTGAGCATCAAAAAGCGTAAGTTCGAAATTGGTGACGATGTTCTTGTTTTTAATTCTCGACTTCGTTTGTTTCCAGGAAAATTGCAAAGTAAGTGGTCGGGGCCGTACGTCATTTACAAGGACTTGAAGAACGGTGCATTCGAGGTGTTGAAGAACGACGGTGAAAAGTTCATAGTAAATGGACATCGCCTCAAGCACTACTTCAAGCCGATTCCTCTATTCCCTAAGAAAGCGGCCACATACCTCGATGACCCAAAGTAGAAAGGAGGTATCGTCGGGCTAAAGACGTAAAACGTAGCACTTGTTGGGAGGTAACCCAATATTCGTATCCCGTTTTCATTTTGTTTCGTTTTACGTTTTAGAGTCTTAGGTAGTTTATTTTTCGTAGTTTTGAGTCAAATTTTGTATTTTAGAGTTGAACCCCTTAATATCCTAACGAATGTTAAAAAGTTGTGTAGAAAACAAAATCGAGCAGGACCTCTCGACACCTCTCTCGATCGAGAGGTCGTTCGAGAGGTGAAAATTTGGCATACAGTAGGGGTCTCTCGACACCTCTCTCGATCGAGAGGTGTATCGAGAGGTTTTGAATTTTTTATTTCCCAGGTGTGTCACGTGAAGCCTCTCGATCGAGACCCCCGTGTTTTCGATCGAGAGGGGAGGTCAGAACGTACAGTGCAGCACCTCTCGACACCTCTCTCGATCGAGAGGTCGATCGAGAGGTCAAATTTCGGATTCCAGTAGCTACCTCTCGACACCTCTCTCGATCGAGAGGTCGATCGAGAGGGTCGTTGACGGCGCACATTCCGACTTTGACCAGGTTTATTTACTCCTTTAAATACACCTTTTGCACACAACTCACATACCATTCTCTCATAACTCACAAATTCTCTCAAGCACACACAAATACTCTCGATTTCTTTCTTCGATTCGTCAAAAGGTACTCGATTTCTTGCTCTCTTGTTATCAATTCTTGATTCTTTACATGATTTCGCATGTTTTGACCGATTAAAATTCAATTTTGATGGTTAAATTCGTTGAATTGATAGATTGGGTGTTAGATTGAGCATGATAGATTGGATTCATGGAATTCATTGAATTATTTGTATGAATTGAATTCATGGATGAATGCGGAGAGAATTGTGTATTGATAATCGAATGAGTCTTTATATTTGTCTATGAATTGTTGAAGATTCGTTGGTATCTATATACATGAGATTGAGATTGTGTGATTATAAGTTCATGATTATGGAGGAGTATTGTGGTGATTGTATAAATCGGTGATGAAATTGAGTTGATAATGGGGGAGAATTGGATTTGGTTGAAGTTTGGGGGAAGATGATTTATATTGCTCTATTCTTGCATCCCTTGTATTAATTGGTGATACTTTTAGGTACTAAAAATGGCACGAGACAAGGGCAAGAATGTTGCTTCGACCTCTTCGGGCAAAGGCAAGGGAAAAGAAAAGGTCACCTCTTCGAGCAAGGGAAAGGAGACATGGAAGAATGACAAGACTATCCCGGAGACTAGAATACCGCCGGCGAGGTCGATGCCCTCAAGTTTGGAGCCCAAGGCGTTCAAACTCAAGCTCACGACGGCGGAGTCAAAGAGGAGATGGTCCCAGCTTGTGCAACTCAAGCACAAGCATTGTCATTTCCTTCATCAAGAGACGGTGGCGGCGATGGGGATAGCTAACGAGATCACCCAATTGATGCAACGAGGAGGCTTCACCAACTATTTCAAGGGAATCACTTCACCTACCACATTCTCACGGTGGAGTTCCTCTCAACTTTGGTAGTGGAGCGAGTCAACCAAGTGCCCCATGTCATTCGTTTCCAACTTGGTGGTCAACCGAGAGAGCTTGATATGGATCAACTTAGCGATGTCATCGGAGGAAACAAGCATGGTGAATATATTGGCAACAATCATCCGAATTTGCAAGATTTGTGGGCACACTTCGTGGATTTTGAGGAGGAAAGAACGAGATCCTACAACCCGGCGAAAGCAAAGGCCACCTCAATTCGGAATCCCACGATTCGATACTTCCATAGGCTGATCTCATGCACCATCCACTCCCGTCATGACTCCGGCACCTTCCTTGCCACCGACGCTCATCTTATTTGGACTTCTTTGCGAGGACATTCACAATGTGCAGCCCTTTACCTCGTCGATCATATGGAGAACCAAGCATATTTTTTCGGGGGGCAAAAGATCGGGATAGGAGCTTTCGTCACTCCCATTGCTCAACACTTCAACATTCCGATTGGAGAGCAGCCCGTATCTACGTCCATCTTTGTAGATAGACGCACGTTGGAGCTTGCAAGGATGATCTCATATGACACGTCCGGGTGGTTCTTCAAACTACACGGGAGAAGTGGTATTTATCTCTTTCCACTTCCGAATAGCTATTTGACGGAGGTGATCGGGAACGAGAAGCTGCGGAGAGGGAACGGAAAGATGGATTCTCCTCAACACAAGGAGCTTATGTGGGCTGAGGGAGGTCCAAAACCCGACGAAGGTGATGATGATGAGGAGGAAGAAGATGAAGACGAGGCTGAGCAATATGAGCGGGGATTTGATCAAGGGGAAGATGCTTTTGCGCAAGGATACGAGGGTGTTCCACAGCCCGGTTTTCATATGAGAGCTCCGGATTTCTCTACGATGCGGGATTGGCACACGGAGTCAATGGAAGCAATGGACAACTATCATTGGGATAGTAGGGAGTTTGTTGAATCCCAAGTAAGAGGAGTTCGTGAAGAGGTACAAACGTTGAGAACCGAGGTGGGGGATCTTCGTACATTTATTGGAAGTCGTTTTGATACTCTCGACGCCTACATTGAGAATGAGAGGAAATTTCGAGAAGAGGAGGCGAAGAGGCGTGAGGATGAACGAGCGTACTTGGAGAATTACAATAGGATGGTGCATGAGATGCACTATTTCTATCCTCACTACCCGGAGAGCCATCAACGATTCGACCCCAATAACCCCGACAACCCTCCCTTCCCCCGCCATTTCAATGAGGTCAGTTTTTTTTTTAACTTAGCCTACTTCTTTTCTTTAAACTTATTTCTTTGCTATGCTTTGAAATAAGTTTGGGGGAGGGAAAGAGTGTCTAAGTTAATTACTTTTAGTGTTTTCTTGCTTTGAGAGTCTTTTATTTGTTAGTATTATTTTGGGGTATGTTAGAGTCTTTTGTTGTTTTGAGTCTTAGGTTTAAATTGAGTCAAGTAAGCATGTGATGATAGTGTTGTGAATTTGGCCAATGATAGAAAATTTTTGATTGATTTTTGGAGAAAATTCATGATCTTTATTATGCATGGAACCTTGGCGAAGCGACGCATTTTATTCATTGAAATTGAAGCATGTCATGAAGTCGGGAACTAGTTAGTTTGAGCCCGTGAGTTTTGAGCTATTGGTGCATATTGATGCCTATTTTCTTGATTGAGTGATCATGTATGCTTCATTGTTTCTAGAACTTGCCCTATTTCTCCGTCAAGACCTTAGTATATTTATGAATTAGTAGATGATATTAGGCCATTTTTTCGTAGCCACATGATTCCCATACACTAACCTTGATCATTATCTTTGTTTACCCCCTTTGAGCCTTGTTATGAGCCTTTCTTTCTTGAGCTTGGATGATAGGAGGTTTGGATGGATAAGGGTATCTTTAGTGGAGTTAGTTGATGATGTGGGAAGGAGTTGAGTAGATTATCTTGATGTGGTATGAAAATAAAAAGAAAAGAATTTGAGATGCTTGATTAGGTATAGTTAGCTATCCCTATGAGCTTAGAAAAAATAGTTGTGAAAAAAAAAAAAGAGAGAAAAGAAAGTTAGAGCCTTTGTTCGAATATTAGAAAGAACATTTATTAGAGGAGCTCTATAGTTAAAAAAAAAATAAATAAAAAAATATTAGAATAAAAGCATAAGGGGATAGTTAGCTTGGATTGTATATGTTGCATCTTGATATTTAGTTTTGTAGTTGGTGTTGGATGGTAGAAGATGGAGTAAAAAACCATACTTTGGGTGGAGTTGAAAAAAGGGTAAGGATTTGGAGTAATTTGAGTCACTTAGCCTATACATTCCCTACCTTAACCAATGTCCCTACATTACTAGCTTTTATAAAGACCTTTTTGATTTTACTTTGTGAATATTACATTAGGTGGAGATGTTGAGATTAGGGGCAAGCCTATGGTAAACATGTTGCATTACATTGATATTGAGTGAACCCTTATGATGTGCATTATATTACATCTTTTCTTTGAGAGAGTTGAGAGTTCACTTATATACATAATCTCACATGTTTGGAGAGTGTTCTTTGATAGATTGACATGTTTCGAATTTGTTGGATAGGTTGTGTTATTGATGCTAAGGTTGTATGCATAGTTTTGATCATGATCATGAGTATTGGTTTTGAAAAGTTTTTGAGGCCTATATAGTTCACAATGCTAGAGTCTATTGTTTATGTTTTGGTATTGTTCGGGACGAACAATGTTTAAGTTTGGGGGATTTGATATAGGTGAAATTTACCTTGTTTTCCTAGCCAAAAAGAGTCGATTTTTTGTCTCGATGAACGAGTATTGTCTATGTTTTATATGGATTTTAGTATATGGGACAATATTATGCTTGTAGGTGTTTTTCTGTGTTTTCAGCATAAATTGATGATAAATCGAGGATAAACCCCGAGACGAGAAAAGGCGTGAAGATCGAAGCTAAAAATTCAAGATTTGAGTTCGAGTGAAGGCCTCTCGATCGACCTCTCGATCGAGAGAGGTGTCGAGAGGTGTCTTCCGTTGTAGCTTTCGATCGAGAGCAAAAATGATACCCTCTCGATCGACCTCTCGATCGAGAGGTCTGTCGAGAGGTGTCCAGACGGGAATTTTTCTCCTTATTTAATTTGACTCCTTTTTGGTCTAGGTTTTCCTTATGTAAATTTCTCCTATATATACTCCTAGTCTAGCATTGTAAACCCTAGCACCTTATTATTTTACATACTTTCTAGCACACTTTTATTTTAGAGTTTTGTATTCAACATTGGAGCTTTTCAAGTTTATTCAAGATTCAAGTTTCGAAGTTCTTCGTATTCAAGATTCAATTCCAAGTTTTTCTTACTCTTACTTTTTAATTATGTTCTTTCAATCTTTTGTGTTCATGTCTACTTTAATTATGTCTAGCTAAATTCCTTAGTTGATTTTAGGGATTGAATGCCTAATTGAATTTATGTAAGTGTTTTTGCTTACAATTAGCCTTCCAATCTAGATGCATGTTTCATGGTGCTTATTCTCATGCATAGTTAACTGGCCATTAATTGTGTATGCATAGTTATGTGTTTATGCCTTAATTGGATAATTGCATAATAGATCTCATGAAAGCATGATATAATAGTTTGATTTTCTTGATTGATAATTGAATTGTTATATGTTCATATATAATTGATTTGGTGTCTTAGTTGAACCTAGTTGATTATATTATTGGTACTTGTTCTATTTTGCACTTGATTCGATTCTTACAATTCGAAAGAATATTAGGATCTCGTTGGGTGACTACTTGCATTGCTTTAATTAGGGTGTAAGTTATTTTTGCATGTATCACATTTAGATTGGATTAAAGTGGTTAATTGTATTCATTAATTATTTGCATATGTTTGATTAGGTAGGCTTCCCTAGAATCAACACTTTTCCTTAATTGTTCACTTTCCTTATTTACTTAATTGCTTGTGCCTTAAGTTGTTTTATTTGACTACTTATTTCATTATTTGCTTATTTCCTTATATGATTACTTGAGTTCTTGTTATTATGTGCCTAGTATAAATACCACATTCACTAAACCCTTAAAAGCCTAGACATCACATTAGTTCCTGAGTAGAGGTATTGTGTGCGTTTTCGGTTTATCAGTCCCTGTGGATACGATACTCGTGCTTCATTATATTACACCTATTTTGTGTGGTAGAAATAGTGTGATCAAGGCCTCTGGGAGGGATCTGATCAGAAGAAGAGGTTATTAAGAAATTGTGTGGCATCTTATTTTATTAAGCTTGATATGATATGCCTCGGCCGTATAGGCCCTTTTTATCATTAGCATCTATTTTATAGGACTTTCTTGTTAAGATATTCCCTGTTAGCCAAGGATTATGAGAATGATGTCCCTTATGTAGGATTCCCAAGAACGTTACTTATTGAACCGAGCCTACTAGAACTTTGTCCATTTTATAAAGCTTGCAGAAGCGCTGACTATCAGGTTAAGCTTATGAAAGCACTATCCTCCTTGGAGGTTTATAAAGGTATTGTTTATCAAATAGAATTTTTTGAGAATACCACTTGTAAAGCGGGATTTAGGTGGGATTTTATCCACTGGCATGCAATGGGGAAAACTTATAGGAGCGATATACAAAAATGTCGCCTTTAGAGCAAGGCTTAGGGGTGTGCGGTCCATTTAATGAGACTTATAAGGAATTTTATCTATTGTATGAAGTTTAGGAGGATGTCGCCTACTGAGTAAGGCTTGGGAAAAATTTTGCCCATTGCAAGGGGCTTGCAAAGGAGTCGCCTATTAGATAGGGCTTTGTAGAAGGTTCTGCCCATTGAATGGGGCTTACAAAAGAGGTGCCTATTAGATAGGGCTTCGTGAAAAGGGTTGCCTAGCAAGTAGGGCTTAGAAAGTGTTTTACCCATTATATGGGGCTTACGATGATATTGCCTGTTAAACAGGGCTTTTTTGAGGAGGATTGTCTATTAAATAGGGCTTATGAAGGATTCTGCCCATTATATGGGGCTTACGATGATGTTGCCTACTGTGTAGGGCTTTTTGAGGAGGATTGCCTATTAAATAGGGCTTATGAAGGATTCTGCCCATTATATGGGGCTTACGATGATGTTGCCTACTGTGTTGGGCTTCTTACGGTTCTGCCCGTTATTCGGGGCTTACGAGGGAGCTGCCTACTGTGTAGGGCTTTTGAGGGTTCTGCCCGTTATTCGGGGCTTACGAGGGAGTTGGCTGTTAAACAGGGCTTATGCGAGAAGGTTCTGCCCATTATATGGGGCTTACGAGGATATTGCCTACTAGGTAGTAGGGCTTTTGAGAGTATTGCCTGTTAGACAGGGCTTCTAAAGGATGTTTGCCTGTTAGACAGGGCTTCTGAGGGGTTTGCCCATTATATGGGGCTTATGGGAGGTTCTGCTTCCAGATGCAAGGCCCCTTCATCAAGGTGAATGGGGTAACCTTGTCATCCTCGGCTCTCCACTTCTTTAATGTTTATATTATTTCATGGGTTTTTAAGTCATGGCAATTCAAGGGGCATTCGACTAACTTTAGTAGTGATACTTATTCAGTAATCACCAATCTTTTGTAACTCATAAATGGGTTTCATATTGAGCAGATGATAGACAGAATTGTGTGCTCACCAAGTACACAAGGTGATGCGAATGTATTTTGAGATTGCTGTAGCTTGTGACCTGTCTTTCCTCTGGATCCCTCAAAACCTTAAGTTTTTGACAAAACAACAACAGATTAGCCATCACAATTCATGTCATGAGAGAGATGAGGCCTTGAGACTGCTTCTAAGCGCTGAATTCATGAATTACAAGCAATATAGCTGCAACAAGTTCATGGTATACATACTAAAATTTTCCCGGAATAACATAGATCTCACATTCAATACACATTCCCTTGATTAAATAGCCATCGTTCTAGGTGATCATCGCAACAGGGCAAATGAAAAAGCAAATTTATGCGCATATCATCAGCATCAACTAGAACTTCGAAGATAAACAGGGGATTGGCGCTTTGAACCCACGGGCTTTGACAGTACTTACAGATATCAATGCTTAGCTCACATTTAAGGAGAGGAGATTAGCTCCTCGAACACAAGTTCCTTTTCAACCAAGGTGTTTATCACAATTTTCGCCTCAAAGAGAGCATAATCATAGGATCACATCACATTCAAGAGCTCATAGCCGCAGAGAACTTTGGCAAGTATTAAGCAATGGTATGCACATTTGCAGTTTTTTGCAGATTAAACAACAAACAGAGCATTCCAATCAATATGACATCAGATTTCCTCATATTCTCCACATAAGGACATAATAAAGGGGAAATCGCAAACAACATTATAACAACGAGCTAGAATTTTGCATAAAAACAGGGGAAATCAACATCTTAACTCCAGAATTTCCCACAGACGGCGCCAGTTGATAGATCCGGGTTAGAGATCCACAACAATTTAGGGTATTGTTCATCATGTTTTGCAAAGAGCATTTATAGATAAAGCGTTAAAGTAGTAAAGAGCGAGAGATTCATATGTACAGAAAAGCCATAACCAAGCATTTTGTACAGGGCAGGATGCGCGTAGCGGCAACAGATAATAGTTGAGCTATAGGCAACAAACAGAGGGTGTATTTAGCCACAAGCTTGCAAGATTCATGGAGTTTTGCACTCATACAAGTGGATAACGAAGAAACGAAGTAGGAGAAAGAGAGAAATGAGGAGCGCGGAGCTCCGTTGAGCCTCATTCCCCTTTAGATAATGAGGGTTTTACCTTAAGCTCAAGGTAGTATGTGTAAGAGAGAGACTCTTCCCGGTGTTGAGAAGAGCGGGTGGATGTGAAAACGGGCTACGGCTTCCCGGAAGAGGGTCTCATCCGCCTCGGCTGGCCTGAGCTCAGAGGAGTCTATGAGGGAGAGTATTGAATGAAATAGTACACAAAGGTGTGTGTTGTGTGTGGAGAACGATAATGTTGTTGTGCGTTCACTTAGTATTTATAGGTGTAGAGAGGGTAAAAAGTGAGCATTCGTGTGAAGGAAGGACAGAAAAGGGAATTCAGACGGAGGCAGAGTATCCTCCGTCATGAATGCAGTGGTCCTCACTCTATAGTGCATAGAGTCATGCGGACCGCATGTTATGCAGAACCTTGAGCTTCTGCTAAATACTCATAGGATCTGGTCAGATCCTTCTGCCCTTGTAGATGCCTGCAGATCCCATATGGCTTAAGGGAGAGGTTAGAACCTCACAGTTTTCTGTATGGCATATGATTCTTGATTATATTGCATGTCTGGTGCTCATAAAATCTCTCTGATATTACGCTGCTACGCGAGATAGCCTATATCGATCATTATAGAAAAGTAATACTCGTTTACATTAATGGCGTCGTTGATGCTAGTTCCGCCTCGGATTTATTGTTCCTTTCATAGAGGTAAGGTTCTTCGCCTCTATTGTGACATCTGATACACCAATTTCTCTAAGAACTGTGGTCCAAGGTTCAGGAAAGTATATTCCCTACCGACTTGGGTTATTTAGGGGGTATGGCTGATATTAATCCCTATCAGTAAGGGTCACGACCCAAAACTCGTGTCTAGATATATTCAAGTTAGAGTGTATTTAGAACTGATACTCAGTCAGTATAAATAAGAGAGGAGTTGGATCCGAAGGTAAAAGGATTCTCAGGTCGAGTCGACCGGACGTGGACGTAGGAGGGTTTCTCCGAACCACGCAAAATTGCGGTGTCTCTCTCTCTCTCTCTCTCTCTCTATTTATCGCTCTTCGTTATTTTATCAATCTGACAAGCATCAACCTGCATTTCACGAAACAACCTGCATCTGCTCATCGTCCTTAGATTTTTCAAAGAGTTAATCAACCTCCAACCTTCAGCATAAGCACAGTTTGATAAATCAAGTTTGTTATCTAACGAGCTTGATAGATCAATCTGCCTCTGATAGGATCGACCTTGACAGTCGACCTCTTTATCGACCTGATTTTAAAAACGTCAAAAACGGTTGGTTATTGGTGTATTCCCCTCCCCCCCCCCCCCCCCCCATACACCAATTACTCTTTTCCGGGACCAACAAGTGGTATCAGAGCAGTGGTTCTTTTGACCGCTGCTTTGCATACTAAAAGTTTATATCAAGCTTTTGGTCATTTTGAACCGATCCTTTTGAAAAATCTTTCCATTCATACATATCATATTATTTGCAATGGAGGCTTCCCTTCTCAGGGTTTGTGAATGTTGGGAACCCCTTGCAGTTTGATTTTGATGATGTTTTTCGAAACCACACTTAGGCATATTTTCACTTGTTTAGGGTCAAGGCCGATAGATCGACCTGCTACCTGTTAGTGCAGGTCGATGCCCTCTAAAGTTTAAATACAAGTTCGATCCACTCTGTAAGAGAAAGGTTGTTTATCGACTTGCCTCATTCGGATCGAGCTGGTATATCTACCTGTCTATCGACCTTCCTTATCAAGCTTCCAGCCTGCTTTGACTTAGAAGATTTCAAGAGCTGGATTATCATATCAAGGTCGATGCTCCGCCTTCATGGAGCAACACGACCTGATCCTTGCCACGTAGTATGCCAGCAAGGACGAATCTTCCCAACGGCTAGAAGTGAGTCACCCTTCAACGGCTAGTGCTACATCATCCTGACTCCAACGGCTAGTTTTCAAAAACTGCCTATATATACTTCAAGCCATTATCGGATTCAAGCACGGGAAACTCAAGCTATCAACGCAAATACTCTGCCAAAATCTCTCTCAAAGTTCATATCCTTTCAAGTGTTCGAAATTCCATTAGTTTCCCAAACACTTGACGAAGAGAGATTTTCGATTCCGATAAAAGACACAACGACGAAGCGTTCACTGCTGCTTGTCGTTGAATCAAACAACTTCTTCTCCGACTTGTTCGAAGTTAGAAAGTGTTGGTCCCGGTTTGTTAATAGAAAAATACGTAGAGGGGGGGGGGGGGGGGTGAATACGTATTTTGAAGTTTTTCAACTTCAAATCCCTTAACTCAGAGTAACAAGTAAAGAGCTCGCTTGAAACTTAAGACCTAGCTGAAGCTAGATCTACAGTACGTAGCTTGCCTGCTTGACCGAAGTGAGCACTTGATCAAGAGAGAGACTTTACTCGTATATGCGGAATTTGGTGAGCTAAAATCTTTCCTAAGTATTTAAAATTTCCAGATTAGGTTTGTTTAGATGCAATATGCAATGGATAATCAAACAAGTAGGAGTTTAGGGTTAGAGAGATACGACACAGAGAATTATAGTGGTTCGGAGATAACGCTCCTACGTCCACTTTGTTGCACGACGACAACCGTTCTTTTCACTCAAGAACTTGAAGATTTTGGGCTCTTCAAAAGCCTGGTCAAGATCGAGCTTCACTCGCTTGGATCTGACAGACGCTGGGTGATTCCGGGTTCACACCAAAAACCTAACTAGACTAGAAGCTTCACTCGCTTCAGTCGAACAGACAGGGAGATTACGGGCTCTCCTTACAGCCTAGCTTCGATCGAGCTTTACACGAACGATGTAAGTGCAAGCTTGGATCTAGACTCTATGATCGAGGCTTCTCCAATCGATGAAAGAAGGGCCTTGGATCGAAACAACCTAACGACGACTCAAAAACCTAACAACTGATTTAGGGTTTTTGGTTGACGAACACACTATGAAGAGCTCTTTACAGTAAGTGCAAAGATGGCTAGAGCTCTTCTTCTAAGCTTGGATATGGAATGGGCTTAGACTCTAAGTGTGAAGGTTGTGAAGACGAGTTCTGATGAACTGGAAACTCGAAGAACACTTAAAACAAAGACTCGAAGATTTGCTCAAAGGCTTGGGAGTGTTTGTTTGCTGTATGCGCTCGAATGCTCAAGTAGTGTTCTTCTTCTCTTCGTCTTCATCCTTCACTATTTATAGGCGGAGAGATGGCCAAGATCCGTTGCTTGGTTGGTGGCCTTGTCCCTCCTCCTCTCGACAGTACTTGCGCAGGCTGGCACCTTTTCAGACGTCCAGTTTTGGCATTTTGCCAAAATTGGCTAACTTACAAGGCTAACAGTAACTGGAGCGAGCCAGTACTGTTGCGGCGCCTTTGTCGGCCTGGCAGTCAACTCTTCCGCTCCACTCCGCTTTCGACACGTGGAGATCTCGTAATTAATGCTACGATCTCCTGTTGACTGGAGTTCAAAATATGGGCGGGAGTCACGCTGTCGCTTTCTGGTAGGTAGTGGCTCGCTTCGTTTGAAGTTGTAGCGTCTGCTTTAGTTGAGTCATTTCGTAGTCAATCTGTAGTGAGCCCTTCGGGAGATAAAGTTCCCTAGTGACTGCTTTGGAAATTGATGACTAGAGTTGACTAGCTTTGACTTTACACTGTAGCGCTCGCTTCGCTTCGCTTTGAACTGTAGCGCTCGCTTCACTTCGCTTTGAACTGTAGCGCTCGCTTCGCTTTGAACTGTAGCGCTCGCTTCGCTTCGCTTCACTTTGGCAGACTTACTTCAAATCTACTGTAGCGATCGCTTCGCTACACTGTTCTTCGGTACGCTTCACTTCAGTTTGCTAGACTTGCTTCGCTTTGGAAAACACACTTAAGCGAGTGGCCCTCACTTGAAATTTTGAAGCCTATAATCTAAACAAAATAAAGGAGCCATCCTAACAGAGTAGGCTTAGAAAAATTCTAACTTATTAACTACATCAAAATGGGTCAGTTGGGAATAGAACGCTTTGGGGTTTTGGGATCAAATCAAAACACTAAGATATCCCTTATAGGTTCCCCCTTAACATATTCGTTCTTAACAATTCCAACAATTTCCCCCTTTTTGATGATGCCAAAACCCAAAAGACTTAAGATAATAGATATCTGGTCTATCTAACCGTGAAGGGAACTTCAAGCGACTGCTTCCTTGCAGGCTTCGTTTGAATTTATTTTTTAAGTTCCTTTCCCCTTTTTTTTCGGTTAAAATTTTTTGTTTTGAGTTTGTAGCATAAGGATAAAATATCCATAAAGCTGTAAAGCAACACAAGAGGGACAGAAAGTAAATCGATTGATGAATATTTGTTCCCAAAACAAGAAGCTTGAAACTCAGAGGTTTCCTGCAGCTTCATCCTTGTCTTTCTTCTTCTCCACCGTCACCTCCTCCTTCTTCTTCTCTTCAGTAAAGTAAGCAGATAGCACATTCAACTCTAAAGATTCAACAGTGTGGATAGTTGGATTTCTCCATGCGCTTTCCAGTCTGAATGCTTCATTTACTTCCGCATCTGTGACACTGCGATCAGGAATCCTTGTGCCTGGATGAAATGGCATTGGAAATCTCTTCATTTCTGGCACCTTGACGATAAGGGGTTTGGGCTCTGCAAGTTCAGCCATAGTGAAGATTTTCCTCCGCATCTTCTCGTCGTATGCACATAAGAAATTGTTGAGGGCACTCATCCGCGAGCACTCATCCTGTAGTGGCACTACTCCCTAGAAATAGTAGGCTTTGATAAAGAGCTCCTTGTAGAGTAACCACTGATCGCGGAGATCTCTTGGAATGAATTCCTCAATCTACCTTGCGTCGGGATGCTCATTTCTCCTAGCTGCCAGTTCTTCCTCAGATCTGCTGGCCAGCTCCTTCATCACAGCATGAAATTTGGCGCTCAACTCCTGGTTCCACATAGGTCTCTTTTCATTAAGACGTTTGCGGATGTGATCTTGCTCCTCCTTAAGAGGGTAGCGTCCCGAATTGACCATCTCCCTTCCCGTTACGTCGCAAGCATCGATAATGGACTGAGTTTTGCAAGCTTCGGACTCCTCGGGCATAAAGGGAATGAAAGCACTTCTGCAGATGGCGGATTGGATGAGTTTTACTTCACTGAAATGTTCCGCAATCCGGCCATCGATGATCTCGAGTCGCTTGGCCCTAATCTTCTTCTCCTTTTCTTCCTTCTCCTTCCAGTGTTCTCCTCTCGTCCTTCTCCTTTCTTGCTTCTCTGCTCTCGAGGCGACTGCTTGTTTGACCATTTGGCGCTTGGCCGCATGGTCATCTTTTGTATCTGGTGCAGCACGCTTCAAGGTTTGCTTTGGTGGTGGGGGAGGTGGCATGTTTTTCTTCGATGCAGCACTTGAGGGGACGACTGTTGATGAAGTGAGTGCAGCAGTAGTCGAAGTGAGTGCGGCTAACGAAGCTGGCGCGGCGGCTGCGGCTGAAGCGGGCGCTTTGGGTGTAGCGGCCGCTTGGGAACTAGATTAAGCACCTGCAGCAACAGATTGTTTTGTTAGATTAAAACCGCGCTCCATCTCCCACGCCATGGCAGCATCCTTCTCCACCTGCTTCCGCCTTTCCTCCTTTGTTAGCACGGTCACCGGAGGATGCCGTGCAATTGAAGCACTCAGCACTTTTTCTTGAAGCGGCCTGCTAGGCTCTTCGAGCTTTTTCAATAACTCCTCCTTCGTGAGCTTTGTTTTGCCCAGAGCCCTCGCTTCATCTACTACATCCTCCTTATCACCGGCACCACTGCCTCCCTCCAGCATTCTTTCTACTCCAACTATGCTTCCCCCTGAACCTCCGACTCCTCCTAGCTTCATCTGTCCTTCCCCCTTTTTGGCATCATCACTGCCAGGTGTTAGGATGATCGATTTTCCTGTGATGGATTGGTTAAGTGAATTGACCGCGTTCAAGACAGCTTGAAGCATCTGCTCGGTCTTTCCTATGAATGGTGCCACTAAATCAGCTGTTTTGAAGCTTATTTCTTCTAGCAGGTATTCGCACTGCTTCTCTCTCTCAACAACTGACGCCATCATTTTCTCCAACGGCTCCACTTCCCTGAAACGAGCCTCCAGCTCCGCTTCAACTTCCCTCCTCATTTCCTCCTTCTCCTCTTGCAAGTTAAAGTACCAGAAATCCTGGGCCGCTTTAAATTCTACCTCCATGGTTTCAAGCGACCTCTCTCTCTGATTTAGAGAGAGATGGAATTCGGCACCTGCAGCAACCTTTTCAGTGTAAGCTTCACCCAGAGCCTTGACTTTCTCCAGCAGCATGGTTAACTCAGCGTTTTGCAGATCTAGAGCCTGCGCACTCCTTCTACGGCTCTCCAGTTCTTTCTTGTCTAGCTCACTTTCTTGTTTGAGCTCCTTCATTTCAGTTCGAAGTGAGTCGAGGGACTTTTTGGTGCTTATCAGCTCACTCCCCTTCCTGATCAACTCCTCATCCTTCTTTTCTACTGCCTCCTTCAGCTTCTTCACCTCCTTCTCCAACACCTTCTTCTCTTTCCCAACGGTGATTAGTTTGGCATTAACCTCCCTCAAGCGACTCCGTTCCGCATCAAGCGAGTCCTTGAGTTCGGTGATAGATGCTGTTTGATTTTCCACTAGCTTCGCCTGCGCCTCCAGCGCCTTCTCTTTTTCTTCCAATAACTTTCCCTTCTCCTCCACCATAGCCTCCAACTCTCCCTTCTTCTTGCCAAAGTCTTCTCTAAGACTCTTGACCTCCAGCACCCTCCGGTTCACCTCTTCCTCATTCTTGGAGATCTCGCTTTGGAGATTTGACATCTCCACCTCCTTCGCCTCAATTTCCTCAGCATGGGCACTGATCAATTGCTTCTCATGTGAAGTTGGCTCTCGTTTGGGAATCACAACATCTGGATATTCCCGCTTTATCTTAGCATCCAGCTTATCCCAGAAGCTGGTCCCATCAAGAAAATTGTGGAAGCCGTCCACATCGATGAAGTTGAGCAACTTGGCCTCCAATTGTATCAGTTCTTCTTTCTTGAATGCTTGCATGAGGTTGTATATTTTGTAGTATTCCGTTCCGCGATACGTGATATATGTCAGGAAGTCGACGACTTTGGTGAAGAAGTCATCTGTCCATGGAACATTGGAATATCGGAGAGCAATGATCTCTGAGGCTTGCTTTCGATCCTTAACGTAGCGATCGATGGCCTGCATTTCTGCAGTGATGGCAGGAGGTATGAATGGTGAGATGATTGGGAGTTCACCGGTTGTTTGGGCGGTATCGGCTGTAGCTGCCGATGTCGAAGGGATAGGGATGATGTGGCTTCGGGGGTTTCAGGGATTTTGTTGGGAATTGTTATGGACCAATTTGTTAAGGGGGAACTATGTGGGATACTTGATGAACGAAGCCATTTGTTTTGATTGGATCCCAAAACCCCAAGTGTCCAACTTCCAAGTGACCCACTTTGATGTAGTTAATAGGTTAGAATTTTCTAAGCCTACTCTGTTAGGATGGCTCTTTAATTTTTGCTTAGATTATAGGCTTCAAGAGTTCAAGTGAAGGCCACTCACTTGAGTGTGTTTTCCAGAGAGAAGCAAGCCTAGCAAACTGAAGTGAAGCGTGCCGAAGAACAGTGTAGCGAAGCGATCGCTACAGTAGATTCGATGTGAGTCCGCCAAAGCGAAGCGAAGCGAGCGCTACAGTTCAAAGCCAAAGCGAAGCTAAGCAAGCGCTACAGTGAAGAGTCAAAGCTAGTCAACTCTAGTCAGCAGTTTCCAAAGCAGTCACTAGGGAACTTTATTTCCCGAAGCGACTCACTACAGAATGACTACGAAGTGACTCAACTAAAGCGGACGCTACAACTTCAAAGCGAAGCTAGCCACTACCTACCAGAAAGCGACAGCACGACTCCCACCCATATTTTGAACTCCAGTCAACAGGAGATCGTAGCATTACTTACGAGATCTCCACGTGTCGAAAGCGGAGTGGAGCGGAAGAGTTGACTGGCAGGCCGACAAAGGCGCCGCAACAGTACTGGCTCGCTCCAGTTACTGTTAACCTTGTAAGTTAGCCATTTTTGGCAAAATGCCAAAACTGGACGTCTGAAAAAGGTGCCAGCCTGCGCAAGTACTGTCGAGAGGAGGAGGGACAAGGCCACCAACCAAGCAACGGGTCTCAGCCAACCCTCCGCCTATAAATAGTGAAGGATGAAGACGAAGAAGAGTAGAACACTATTTTGAGCATTCAAGCGCATACAGCAAACAAACACTCCCAAGCCTTCGAGCAAATCTTCGAGTCTTTGTTTCCAAGTGTTCTCCGAGTTTCCAGTTCATTGGAACTCGTCTTCACAACCTTCACACATAGAGTCTAAGCCCACTTCAAATATCCAAGCTTAGAAGAAGAGCTCTAGCCTACTTTGCATCTACTGTAAAGAGCTCTTCATAGTGTGTTCGTCAACCAAAAACTCTAAACTCTGTCTGTTAGGTTTTTGAGTGTTGTCGTTAGGTTGTTCAGATCCAAGGCTCTTCTTTCATCGATTGAAGAAGCCTCGATCATAGAGTCTAGATCCAAGCTTGCACTTACATCGTTTGTGTGAAGCTCGATCGAAGCTAGGCTGTAAGGAGAGCCCGTAATCTCCCTGTCGTGTTTTGACTGAAGCAAGTGAAGCTTCCAGTCTTTGTTAGGTTTGTGTAGTGAACCCGCAATCACTACGTCTGTCGTTTGATCTAGGCGAGTGAAGCCCGATCTCGACCAGGTTTTTGAAGGACCCGTAACCTTCAAGTTCTTGAGTGAAAAGAACAGTTGCCGTCGTGCAACAAGTGGACGTAGGAGCTTTATTTCCGAACCACTATAATTCTTGGTGTCGTATCTCTCTTACCCTAAACTATCTCTTGTTTGATTATTCATTGCATACTGCATCTTAAACAAACTTAATCTGGAAATTTCAATTACTTAGGAAAGATTTAGCTCACCAAATTCCGCACATACGAGTAAAGACTCCCTCTTGATCAAGTGTTCACTTCGGTCAAGTAGGCAAGCTACGTACTGTAGATCTAGCTTCAGCTAGGTCTTAAGTTTCAAAAGAGCTCTTTACTTGTTACTCTGAGTTAAGGGATTTGAAGTTGAAAAACTTCAAAATACGTATTCACCCCCCTCTACGTATTTTTCCTATTAACAAACCGGGACCAACAAGTGGTATCAGAGCAGCGGTTCTTTCGAGCCTCTGCTTTGCATATCCGAAGCGAGTCCCCACTCGCTTCACGTTGTCTCACTGAACCGGATCCTATTTTCCTAAGTGCATCAAAACCTCACTCACGCATATTGCATTTACTGCTGATAGTTTGCTATGTCTACATACAGTGCCTCAAACCTTCCACAGTTCTTGATCGAAGGATACGAGACATGGAGTTTCCGAGTCGAGAGCTTTCTTTGCTCCATCCACGACCGGATGTGGGAAGTCATAGAGGACGGACCAATCGAAATCAAGAAAGCCATATCTATGAACGTACCAGCTGCTGAAGGACGCAAAGCTCATGTCAGACAAGAGTACGTTGAGAAGGACAAAGATGAATACAATCCCAACGACTTCAAGATCGCCAACCTGGATAAAATCGCACGTCACACGATGCAGAGCACCGTGTCTGATGCCTATCTTCCTAGAATCAGGAAGTGTGCGACGGCGAAGGAAATGTGGGAGACTCTAGCCCTCATTTCTCAAGGAACAGACAAAATCAAGGAGAACAAACTCGCCGTTCAGATGCGGGAGTTTGAGAGTCTGATAATGAAGCCAGGAGAGTCCATCGACACCTTCGAGCTGAGAGTTCAAACATCATTGCAACTCTCAACTCGCTTGGGAAGGAACTCACGGATAAGGAAGTCAACCTGAAGATTGTCCGAGCTCTCACAAGGAAGTGGCAAACTATGAAGGAGCTGTATCTAGCAACCAAGGATCTATCAAAGTTCACACCGGAGATTCTGTTTTCCGAACTGAAAGCTCATGAATTCGATCTGAATCGAATGAACCTCGACGAAGAGGATGAAGCGCCCACTACGTCAAAAGGAGTAGCATTCAAAGAACTTCAACAAAATGAATTCTCGAGTGGGCAAATACAAAAGATTCTACAAGCAATACAAAGGGAGGAGCATTGATGCTCGAGAAGGAAAAGGGAAGAGAGAAGAGACGACAAAGCCGATCCCGAGAGACATTATGGAAGTAGAATGTTACCATTGCCACAAGATGGGCCACTACAAATCCGATTGCCCAAAGCTGAGTGCGAAGGAGCGAGAAGAACTGAAAGCAAAGAGAGATGCACCAAGGCGAGCGCTCGTAGCAAGTGAGGTGCCGGTCGCTTCAACTGAAGAAATCTCAAGCGACTCGGATGCATTCACAGATCCCAACTCTAGTGAGGGTGAGGATCTTGGACTCATGGCGCTCACCGATGAAGAAACAGGAGATGTATTCATCTATCCCCCATCTAGTTCAATTACACTCGCACACTCGCACCAAGAGGAACCCAATTCCTCAACATGGAGTGAATTTCTTGACAAGCACGTTAAATTGTCAAGTGATCACGAAGTGCTGCAACAAGCTTTGTCTCAAAGCGAGAAGGAGAACCGAAAGCTAGCCACTGAGCTTGACCAAGTCAAACTTAATCTAAGGGCTATGACTAGTAAGTTCAAGGATCTCTTTGCGAGACATCAAAGCTTGGAAGGAAGGTATGAAGCCCAATCCACTCTAGTTGCCAACCTAAACAAAGCTTCATATGCTAGACAGGCACTAGAGAGTTCTCTTCTACCTTTTGGTAGAAAGGAAGGACTTGGATTTGAGGGTGGACCTTCCAAGCCGACTGTCTTTGTTGGTGCTTCAAACACACCATCAGTCATTTTGGAAATGCCCACTGCATCCAAAGCGACCACTAACAAAGACAAAGGCAAAATGGCTGAGAACCCTAAGAAAAAGGCAATGAAGATGTCTATATCTTTAAGGACTGAATCTAAGGGTAAGCAAAATACAACTATCCCGAGCACTCACAATGCTAAAGATTACCAATCCAAAGGTAAAGGGAAACCAGTTGTAGCTTCTAAGCCTCAAGCCAAGACACGAGAGACAAAGGATCTCCCTTTCAAGAAGAGGAGTAATGTCTATGTGTCACGTTATCCGGACTAACGTTGAGGGGGAAGAATTCGAAGCACCAAAGAGGCTGCTTCGAACTCCCAAGGCTACTCAAGCGAGTCAGGGACAGAACCCTAGTTGGACCGCTTCGAGAAAACCTAGCGAGCCGCTTCGACAGCCTAGAAATCCTAAGTCAGTCTCTAAAACCACAGCTAATCCAAAGCGAGTCACTTCAGGATATAAGCAAAGTGGGAAGAGCATTGGTAGGACTGAAGCGAGCCGCTACCCCTCTTGCACACACTGCTGCACATGTGAAACTGCTTCAAGGCAGAAGTCACTGTTTTTGAAGGTCGAGAAGCCCAAAGCACAAGCTTCATTTCAAAAGAAAGTGAAGCAAGTGTGGGTACCTAAGGGAACTAACCTGCAAGGACCCAAACTGATTTGGGTACCAAAATCTGTCTAATTGCAGGTGAGCGTCGTGGATCCCATGTCATGTGAGGGTCAACAAATTTGGTACTTGGACAGTGGATGTTCAAGACACATGACCGGCATGAGAGCTCTACTATCAAGATTACATAGAGAAGAAGGGTCCACACGTTACATTTGGTGATAACTCTCGAGGAAGCACCAAAGGTTACGGCGCACTGAAAGTTGGAAAGCTCAAAATTGAAGAAGTCTCCTATGTGGAAGGACTCAAGCACAACTTGCTATCCATTTCACAGTTTTGTGACAAAGGATACAAGGTGGAATTTATTTCAAACAAGTGCATTGTAAAGAGCAAGCTCACGTCCCAGATTGTGCTTACTGGAATTAGACAAAGGAACGTCTATATAGCACAATGGGATAGCTGCAAAGTGGAGACGTGCTTAGTAGCGAGGAGTGCTACAGAGATAGGATGGCTTTGGCACAGACGCTTAAACCATCTCAACTTCAAAGCAATCAATCGTTTAGCTCGTAAGGGTTTGGTGCAAGGCATACCAAATGAAGTCTTCATCAAAGACCATCCATGCTCACCATGCCAACGAGGGAAGCAGACAAAGAAGCACTTCGCCAGTCTCGAAGAAGCCTCATTCATCAAAGCGAGTGCTCGAGCTGCTTCACATGGATCTGTTTGGTCCAGTTACTCCAGTTAGTGTGAATGGAAGAAAATACACTCTAGTTGTAGTCGACGACTTCTCTCGCTACACTTGGGTCGTATTTCTCTACAGCAAGAAGGAGACTCTGACCAAGCTACCACAACTGCTCAAGCGATTGGCTGTGGAGAAGAATCAAGCGATCGTGACCATCCGCTCCGACAAAGGGACAGAGTTCTTGAACTCTACCATCGAAGCTTACTGCACGGAGCATGGCATAGCACATCAGACCTCCTCAGCACGCACACCACAGCAGAATGGAGTTGCTGAAAGAAGAAATCGTATCATCAAGGAAGCAGTTCGAACCATGATTGCAGACTCAAAGCTTCCAATGAAATATTGGGCTGAAGCAGCCAATACAGCATGCTACACGCAGAATCGAACGCTTCTCTGCAAACGACACGACAAAACACCATATGAAATATGGACATGAAGAACGCCTAACATATCTTATTTCCATATCTTTGGTTGTAGGGTCTTCATCCATGTTGGTCCCGGTTTGTTAATAGGAAAAATACGTAGAGGGGGGGGGGGGGGGGTGAATACGTATTTTGAAGTTTTTCAACTTCAAATCCCTTAACTCAGAGTAACAAGTAAGGAGCTCGCTTTAAACTTAAGACCTAGCTGAAGCTAGATCAACAGTACGTAGCTAGCCTGCTTGACCGAAGTGATGACTTGATCAAGAGGGAGTCCTTACTCGTGTATGCGGAATTTGGTGAGCTAAAATCTTTTCCTAAGTAATTAAAATATCCAGATTAAGTTGTTTAGATGCAAGTGCAATGGATAAACAAAGTAAAGAGTTTAGGGTTAGAGAGATACGACACGAAGATTTATAGTGGTTCGGAGATAACGCTCCTACGTCCACTTTGTTGCACGACGGCAACCGTTCTTTTCACTCAAGAACTTGAAGGTTACGGGTCCTTCAAAAACCTGGTCGAGATCGGGCTTCACTCGCCTGGATCTTGACGAACAACGCAGTGATTACGGGTTCACTACTAAGACCTAGACTGGACACGAAACTTCACTCGTTTCTGTCCGAACAACAGGGAGATTCCGGGCTCTCCTTACAGCCTAGCTTCGATCGAGCTTCACACAAACGATGTAAGTGTAAGCTTGGATCTCAACTCTACGATCGAGGCTTCTTCAATCGATGAAAGAAGGGCCTTGGATCTGGACAACCTAACGACAACACTCAAAACCTAACAGACAAGTATAGGGTTTTTGGTTGACGACACACTATGAAGAACTCTTTACAGTGAATGCAAAGATTGGCTAGAGTTCTTCTTCTAAGCTTGGATATTTGAAGTGGGCTTAGAATCTAAGTGTGAAGGCTGTGAAGACGAGTTCCGATGAACTGGAAACTCGGAGAACACTTGGAAACAAAAACTCGAAGATTTGCTCGAAGGCTGGGAGTGTTTGTTTGCTGTATGCGCTCGAATGCTCAAGTAGTGTTCTCTCTTTTCTTCGTCTTCATCCTTCACTATTTATAGGCGGAGGGATGGCTGAGATCCGTTGTTTGGTTGGTGGCCTTGTCCCTCCTCCTCTCGACAGTACTTGCGCAGGCAGTAGCTTTTGCAGGTGCCCAGTTTGTCTCTTTGCCGAAAATGGCTAAGTTACAAACTTAACAGTAACTGGAGCGAGCCAGTACTGTTGCGGCGCCTTTGTCGGCCTGGCAGTCAACTCTTCCGCTCCACTCCGCTTTCGACACGTGGAGATCTCGTAATTAATGCTACGATCTCCTGTTGACTGGAGTTCAAAATATGGGCGGGAGTTGTGCTGTCGCTTTCTGGTAGGTAGTGGCTTGCTTTGCTTTGTAGCGTCCGCTCTGAAGTGAGTCGCTTCAGGATCATACTGTAGTGGGTCGCTTTCGAAACGAAGTTTCGTCGTGACCGCTTTAATAAGTGTTGACCCGCGTTGACTCGCTTCAGCTTTTCTTTGTAGCGTTCGCTTTGCTTCGCTTTGGTGGCTTCACTTTGACTCCACTGTAGCGCTCGCTTCGCTTCGCTGGTTTCGGCACGCTTCACTTCGGTTTGCTAGACTCGCTTCGCTTTGGAAGAACACACTCAAGCGAGTGGCCTTCACTTGAATTCCTGCAGTCTAAAGCTAAGCAAAATAAAGCCATCCTAACAGATTTAGGCTTAGAAAAATTCTAACCTATTAACTACATCAAAATGGGTCGCTTGGGAATAGGACACTTGGGGTTTTGGGATCTAATCAAAACAAATGACTTCATTTATCAAATGTCCCATGAAGTTCCCCCTTAACAAATTAGTCCTTAACAATTCCCAACAATTTCCCCCTTTTTGATGATGCCAAAACCCAAAGGCTAAGATTTAGAAAATTCCAGCCTATCTAACCGTGAAGGGAACTCCAAGCGACTGCTTCCTTTGCAGTTTCGTTTGTAATTTTTCTTTTAAGTTCCTTTCCCTTTTTTTTCGGTTAAATTATTTGAGTTTGTAGCAAAAAGGTAAAGTCATTCACAAAGCGAGTAAATGACACGAGAAGAGACAGAAATTGAAATTTGGATATATGAACAAGAAGTTCACAAAAAGATATGTAAGGAACTTGAAACTCAGAGGTTTCCTGAAGTTCCTTCCCTGTCATCCTCCTTTCCTTCTTTCGTCACATCCCTTCTTCCTCCTTCTCCTTCTCTTCTTTATCTGCCTCCAGATCCTTTGCTATCATTTCTTCGGGTATGGTGTATGCACTGAAAACCCTTGCTTCCATCGAATCAACACTGTGGATGCTTGGTATCCTCCAAGTTTCTTCCAGTTGGAAGGCTTCATCCACCTCAGTGTCAATGATGCTGCGATTGAGGATACTGGTGCCAGGCAGGAATGGCATAATGAATTCCTTCTTGGCTGGTACCTTGATGATTAATGGTGTAGGCTCTCCAAACTGTGCAAGAGCGAAGACTTCTTGCCTAAATTTCTCATCATAGACACTAAGAAAGTTGTTGAGCGCTGTGACCCTTGAGCATTCATTCTGCAATGGCACTACCTCCCAATAGTAGTATGCTTTGATAAATTTCTCCTTGTAATGTAGCCATTGCTCGAGTAGTTCGTCAGGAATGACTGCTCGATCTCACGGGCATCAGGGTGCTCATCTCTGCGCACAGCCAACTCCTCCTCCGACCGGCTGGACATCTGTGCTATGATTGTTTTGAACTTCTTTCCTGACTCGCTGCTCCAGGAAGGAAGCTTCTGGTTGAGTTGCTTGCGAATGTAATTGCGTTCTTCTCTGAGAGGGTAGCGGCCAGAGTCAATCATTTCTTTCGCAGTCTTGTGACATGTATCGATCATAGCCTGACTTAGGCATGCATCGGATTCTTCTGGCGTGATTGGAACAAAGATACTTCTGACCAAGACGGACTGGATGACTTCATTTCATTGAAGTGTTTCTCAATTCGTTCGTCAATGACTTGCAGTCGTTTTGTCCTTATCCTCTTTTCTTTCTCTGCCCTTGGAACAACTGCCTTCTCAACTTTTTGGCGCTTGGTCGCTGAATCATCTCTCTTAGTTTCTGGAGCAGTTCGCTTTGATGATGGGGGAGAAGACGTGGGTGCTTCGTCTGAAGTGGGCGCTTGAGAGCTTGAAGTACCTGCAAGAGTTTTCAAATTGAACTGGCGCTCGATCTCCCAAGCCATAGTCTCGCTCGCCTCTGCTAGCTTCCGCCTTTCCTCCTTTGTTAGCACAGTGACTGGAGGATGTCGAGCAATGGAAGAGGCAAGCACTTTATCTCCAAGTGGCTTGCGGGGTTCTTCAGGGTTTTTCAGCGGTTCCTCCTCAGTGAGCTTTTCTTTGCCTTTCTTTGCAGACTTCGCCTCTCTCTCCTCTTCTCCAGTACCACTACTTTCCTCCAACAATTTCTCTACTTCAACAGCTCCAATTACTCCACCTTGTGGCTCCAAGAGATTGGCATTTTTCAGTACCATCCCTTCCCCCTTTTTGGCATCATCAAAACCAGGGGTTGGGACTATTGTCTTTCCAGTAAGAGACTTGTGAAGTACCTCAATCTTGTCAAGTACAGCATGAAACATCTCTTCCGTTCGAAACGCGAAGACTTGCTTTTCCGACAATTCAGCACTCTTCAAGTCAAGAGCCTGTGCATTTCTCCTTAGACTTTCAAGCTCTCTCTTGTCAATGGCACTCTTTTCTTTGACTTCCTTCAATTGGGTTCGAAGTAAGTCAAGAGTCTTCTTGGTACTGAGGAGTTCGCTTTCTTTCATCACCAACTCTTCCTCCTTATTCTCCACTTTCTTTTTCAGCTCCTTCACCTCCTTTTCCAACGTCTCCTTCTCTTTTCCAACTGTGACAAGTTTGATATTCACCTCTCTCAAGTGGCTCCTTTCTGCGTCACGCGAGTCCTTGAGATCATTCACTAGATTTACTTGTGCCTCCAGCACTTTCTCCTTCTCCTTCAACTCCATCTTCTTTTTGGTGATCTCATCTTGTATACTTAAGATCTCTGCGTTCTTAACCTCCATCTCCTCTGCGTGATCCCTCATTAGTTTCTTCTCATGAATGGTTGGGGTGTGCTCAGGGACTTTAGCGTTCGGATAGGCACGCTTTACTTTTGCGTCCAGCGTATCCCAGAAGCTGGTTCCAGTGAGAAATGCATGAAAGCCCTTCTCACCGATGAAGTCCAGGAGCTTTCCTTCCATCTGTATGAGGTCTTCCTTTGAGAAGGCCTCCAGAAGCTTGAAGACTTTGTAGAACTCTGTGCCGCGGTAGGTGACATATGTCAAGAAATCGACCATCTTGGTGAAGAAGTCATTTGACATTGGCACTGAGGGATATCGAGTTCTGAGGGTTTCAGCTGCTTGCTCTCTGTCTCTCTTGTATCTTTTGAGAGCATTCATCTGTGTGGGGGTTTTGGAGATTTGGAACTGGGGAAGCATGGAAGTATGGGCGGTATCGGCTGTTCCCGCCGATGTTGAAGGGGATTGGAAAGTTGTAGCTTCAGGGGTAGGTTCTGTGACTGGCTGAGTTTGCTCTGTTTCAGGGATTTGGGTAGCTTTAGTAGGTGAGGATTGAGATTTGTTAACTTCAATGTCCTCAAGCGGCTTCTCCACCGCCTCGCTTTCTTGGACAGGTGAGGTGTCTTGCTTCAATCTCTTCTTCCCTTGCTTTGCAGCCACTTGCTTCAAAGATGAAGCGGCTTGCTTTGCTTGGGAAGCTTCAGCTTGTGCTTTCACAACTTGCCTTGCTGCTGGCACTTCTACAACTAGAAGTCCCTGATCCATTGGGATTTTTGTTTTCTTCCACTTTTCATAGAAGATGGTGTGCTTGTTGTAAATGATCGTGTCAGATTTCGGCCATATCATCTCTGGGAACATCATTTCCAGTGCAACAGACAGTCTTGAAAAGAATTTTAATTTTCCTTTCCGAAGGATCTCGTTTGCAGTTCCTGGAACAAACGCGAAATCGTCAGGAGCTTCGTGGATTTGCTTGAGAAGCCACCCGTGCCAGTTAAACTTTGTTCCAGTGAGGCTGTCGATGATCATGGTGGTGCCAATCAGTTTCGTCTCTGACAGCGTGTCGAGGGAACCGACATAGCATGCAAAGCTCTTCGTAAAGAGTTCGCAGATGAGATTGAACGGTTCCTTCAGACTTTTGCGAATGTTGGCCTCCTTGAAGTTCGGATCTGCTCTGGTGGTTGCAAATCGAACATACTGCACTTCGGCCGAAAGACCTAGATCTAGCAGAGAATCTCCTCCTTCTCTTGGTAGATCGAACACCTCGATGAGTATACTCATATCAACCTCCACCGGCTTCCTGGTCCGTGGGTCAGTGAAGGAAGATGTATTTTGTTCCTTCTTCAGATTCAGCAGAATCTCTCCAATGGCTTTCGCCAGAATCTTCGTCGGTATCAAAGTTACAAACTTCCATAGACCGGCCGTGGTCACGGCTCTACGGAAGAAACCATTCTTCTCTATGACGATAGGGTCGAGGTGGGGCTCGACGTTGATGTGCTCGCCAACTTTCGTCATGAACTTCTCCATCGTTTCTGTACTCTTCTTCTTGCCCATGGTGAATTTTGAAAGAAATTTGAAGAGAATTTTTACGATGAAATAGAAAGGGGTTGAGACTCGTGAGTTGCAGAGGTTGCAGATCTAAGCACGAGAATGGAAATTTTTGAAGGCTGTGAAAGGTTTGCAGTTCTGCCTCGTCCCAAATATATAGAGTTAAGTCTTGGCTGACGTGGCAGGGGTATTCTGGTAAAATCACTCCTAGGGTTTTGTGCATGGGCGGCTACTTCCGGTGATGGAACTGACGTGTCCGGCGTCGTCACTGGAAAAGTGAACCGCCAATTTCGCTTGACGTGGCCACGTGGCTGTTGATGATTCGTCTCTCCCAACAGTAGTCAATCCAGCGGTTGAGATTTCGAGACGGTTCAGATTCGACGGCTGGATTGAGTGCAATTTTTCCCGCTTTCCTCGGCTTTGATGTCCACGCGCCTGTCGTTTCTTCCTCTACGCGCCACTGCATTAAATGCTTGGCAGAAAGTGAAATAGGCACTCGAGTGCAGACAGCTCATACTCGCTTCGTGCCTACTCGCTTCGAGTTGGGCCGCTTGGCCTTTACTCACTTGAGAGGCACTCGCTTGAGTGACTGTTCCGCACTCGCTTGCGATGGCTAGCTTTGAGTGGCGAAGCACTCGCTTGGCCATCTGAAGCGACTGGAATAAATTTCTTTGCTTAATTTAAAATGTTTCTGACTTACATACTTCGAGGATAAACAAGAGTGTTTTCCTCTTTGTATTTGTGTCAGATTCACTTCATATTTTCCACGTAGTGAGTGAAAGTTTCTAGCACGTTTCACCTCACTTAGTGTACTTAAATTTGAAACGCTTACCAGTCAATCTCACTTCGTAGGAGATTGATACCACAATTTGAAGACTTCATTAGGTTTGGACTTCATGTTGAATCCACTTGTTGGAATGTTCATCACTTGTTGTGTGTCCCATCTTCTTGGCGTTCGTCTTCATGGCATTCATCTTCCTCTACGAATTAGAGAGTCCTCCATCGATGTGAATGAGAGAGAAAATGAATATAGTACACAAGCTTACTTCAACCCAGAGGGGAGCTTCACGTAAGTGTACATATTCACGACGAATGGGGGATGAGTACAAGTCCTTATCTCAGAGCAGAAATGGACAGGATGACAATGAGAATGCTCTGACAAGACAATCTCGTATTTTACGCAGAAGCATGTCACCAGCCCTGCAACCTTTTGTATAAAAAGGTAAACCTTCAAGCATCCTCCTACATGCTACAGAATGAACTTGCAGTCGACTCGCTTTGACCCAAGATTGGGCAAATTGAAGCGATGCAAAGTTCAAGGTGAGAGGGGAATGGATAGACATCCGGCAGCTCAACTCAGTGAAGAGTGAGTAAGAAATGGACATTTATCCACGATGAAGGAGATGAGAAGACTTGCTCCTCTTCGACGGAGAGATGGGAAGAGGACACAAGGTCTAGGTGCCAGCCCTGCCTAAGCTTTCACCATTTTTACGTGGGAAGGCCCTATACAAGACCCCACAACCGTTACTAGAAACGGCACTTGTGAGTGTTTATACCCACTCGCTAGGAATCCTAGGCTAGGTAGCAGCTTTCCTTGCTCGCTTTGGAAGTAGCTTGCTCCAAGTGCAAACAATAGTTCCCCCTTAACCAATGGCTTAACAATTCCTGTAAGCGGGTAGGGAACGTCTTCCAACACTCCACCTTGCTCCACCTTATTTCTCCTTCTTCAAGCGAGTGAGATTTTGAAGTGACTCGCTTGAGTTGGTGAAGATCCGAAGCGAGTGACGCTACGAAAAACTAGCGACCACTCCTTCGTGCATCCTGGATCTAGCATTCTTCACCAGGGTCTAACAACCCTAATTCCATGCATAGCTGATTGAAACGAGACTCAGCTAGAGGCTTGGTGAGGATATCTGCTCGCTGGAGATCGGTATGAATTTTCTCGAGCTTGATATCCTTCTTCTCGACATGATCACGAATGAAGTGATGTCGGATTTCCACGTGCTTGCATCTGGTGTGAAGCACTGGATTCTGCGAGATGCATATAGCACTGTTGTTGTCGCAGAAGATCGGAATTTCATTCGCTTCAACATTGTAGTCCTTCAACTGCTGACGAAGCCATAGAATTTGAGAACAGCAGCTTCCTGCGGCCATATATTCGGCTTCAGTCGTTGAAGTGGCTACACTCGTCTGCTTCTTTGAGAACCATGAGATCAGCTTGCTTCCCAAGAACTGACACGTGCCCGAAGTTGATTTCCTATCAATTCGGCACCCTCCATAGTCAGCGTCTGAGTATCCAGTGAGCTCCAGATTGTCCTCCGTTGGATACCACAGCCCCATATTGATAGTGCCCTTCAAGTATCGAAGAATTCTTTTGGCAGCTTCAAGATGGCTGTGCTTGGGGTTGCTTTGGAAGCGAGCACAGACTCCAACTGCAAAAGCAATATCTGGCCTACTTGCAGTGAGATAGAGAAGTGACCCAATTAGGGCACGATAATCTGTAGGATTCACAGATTTTCCTTCTTCGTCTGGCTCCATCTTCCAGTTGGTATTCATTGGGATCTTCACAGCTTTAGCATGTTGAATACCAAACTTGGCAAGCATATCTCTAGTATACTTCGCTTGATTGATGAAGATACCATCATCCTGCTGCTTCACTTGAAGACCTAGAAAGCAGCTCATCAAGCCAATCATTGACATCTCATATTTGGTCTTCATTAGCTCTCCAAACTTCTCGCTAAGTGACTGGTTTGGTGACCCAAATATGATGTCATCTACGTAGATCTGAACCCATAGCATGTCTTCTCCATGGTTGATGGTGAATAGGGTTCGATCTATCTTTCCTTTGTGAAATCCATTTTCCACTAGGAATTGAGAAAGTGTATCGTACCAAGCTCTGGGGGCTTGCTTCAACCCATATAGAGCTTTCTTCAAGCGATACACTTTGTCTCCTTGCTCGAAACCCGGTGGCTGCTCCACATACACTTCTTCCTTCAATTCACCGTTCAGGAACGCGCTCTTCACATCCATTTGATAGACCTTAAACTTCTTGGTTGCATAGGCTAGAAACAATCTGATAGCTTCAAGTCGTGTCACTGGAGCGAAAGTCTCGTCAAAGTCGATTCCTTCCTCTTGGCAGTAGCCTTTGGCAACGAGACGCGCCTTGTTCCTTACTACGTTGTGGTCCTCGTCCGTCTTGTTCTTGAACACCCATTTGGTGCCAATGACGTGCTGAAATTTGGGACGATCCACGAGGTACCATACGTCGTTTCTGGTGAACTGGTTCAGCTCTTCTTGCATGGCGATCACCCAATTTGAATCGGCTAAGGCTTCTTCTACGCTTGTCGGCTCAATGTTTGAGAGAAAGCAACTGAACATGGCACTTTCTTCAAACACTTGACTTCTGGTCACTACACCCTTGGATGGATCTCCGATAATTTGACTTGGTGAGTGATCCTTGAGCCACGCGCACTTGGATCCGCCAGCTTCATCTTCATCGTCTTCCTTGTCACTCGCTTCACCGTCTGAAGCGACTGGATTGGGTGCTTGGCCTGTACTCGCTTCAGGAGTCTTGTGGGCAGCTTCATCCTTTCCTTGGACCTTCTGCTCGCTTGAGCCTTTGATTTCTTCTTCATCCTCAAGTATGTCCCAAGTAAGAGTGTTGATGGGTTTCTCACTTGACTTTCCGTCTTTAGATTGATCCTGTTCCTGTGGATGACTTAAAGAAGATTCATCAAATACGACATGGGGTGATTCTTCCACGATTAGGGTTTTACAGTTGAATACCCTGTAAGCTTTGCTTGATGTAGAATATCCTAAGAATATTCCTTCATCAGCTTTGCTTTCAAAGGCTTTCAACTGTGACTTCCCATTGTCATGGATGAAGACCCTACAACCAAAAATATGGAAATAAGATATGTTAGGAATTCTCCCTGTCCATATTTCATATGGTGTTTTGTCGTGTCGTTTGCAGAGAAGTGTTCGATTCTGCGTGTAGCATGCTGTATTGGCAGCTTCAGCCCAATACTTCATTGGAAGTTTTGAGTCTGCAATCATTGTTCGAACAGCTTCCTTGATGATTCGATTTCTTCTTTCAGCAACTCCATTCTGCTGTGGTGTGCGTGCTGAGGAAGTCTGATGTGCTATGCCATGCTCCGTGCAGTAAGCTTGAATGGTAGAGTTCAAGAACTCTGTGCCTTTATCGGAGCGGATGGTCACGATAGCTTGATTCTTCTCCACAGCCAATCGCTTGAGCAGTTGTGGTAGCTTGATCAGAGTCTCCTTCTTGCTGTAGAGAAATACGACCCAAGTGTAGCGAGAAAAGTCGTCGACTACAACTAGAGTGTACTTCCTACCATTTATACTAACTGGAGTAACTGGACCAAACAGATCCATGTGAAGCAGCTCGAGCACTCGCTTGGAAGAGGCTTCTTCAAGACTGGCGAAGTGCGTCTTTGTCTGCTTCCCTCGTTGGCATGGTGAGCATGGATGGTCTTTGATGAAGACTTCATTTGGTATGCCTTGCACCAAACCTTTACGAGCTAAGCGATTGATGGCTTTGAAGTTGAGATGGTTCAAGCGTCTGTGCCATAGCCATCCAATCTCTGTAGCACTCCTTGCTACTAAGCACGTCTCCACTTTGCAGCTATCCCATTGTGCTATATAGACGTTCCTTTGTCTTGTTCCAGTAAGCACAATCTGGGATGTGAGCTTGCTCTTCACAATGCACTTGTTGGAAATGAATTCTACCTTGTATCCCTTGTCACAGAATTGTGAAATGGATAACAAGTTGTGCTTAAGTCCTTCCACGTAGGAGACTTCTTCAATTGTGAGTTTTCCAACTTTCAGTGTGCCGTACCCTTTGGTGCTTCCTCGAGAGTTATCACTAAAAGTAACGTGTGGACCCTTCTTCTCAATGTAGTCTTGAAGTAGAGCTTTCATGCCGGTCATGTGTCTCGAACATCCACTGTCCAAGTACCAGATTTGATGACCCTCACTTGGCATGGGATCCACGGCGCCCACCTGCAATTAGACAGATTTTGGTACCCAAATCAGTTTGGGTCCTTGCAGGTTAGTTCCCTTAGGTACCCACACTTGCTTCACTTTCTTTTGAAAGAAAGCTTGTGCTTTGGGTTTCTCGACCTTCGAAAACTGTGACTTCTGCCTTAAAGCAGCTTCACATGTGCAGCAGTGTGTGCAAGAGGGGTAGCGGCTCGCTTCAGTCCTACCTATGCTCTTCCCACTTTGCTTAAATCCTGAAGCGACTCGCTTCGGATTAGCTTTGGGTTTAGAGACTGACTTAGGGTTTCTAGTCTGTCGGAGCGGCTCGCTTGGTTTCCTCAAAGCGGTCCAACTAGGGTTTTGACCCCGACTCGCTTGAGTAACCTTGGAAGTTCGAAGCGGCCTCTTTGGTCCTTCGAGTTCTTCCCCCTCAATGTTAGTCCGGTTGGACCATCTCCAGTCCGGATAACGTGACACATAGACATTACTCCTTTTCTTGAAAGGGAGATCCTTTGTCTCTCGTGTCATGGCTTGAGGCTTAGAAGCTTCAACATTTTTCCCTTTACCCTTGGATTGGTAAGACTTAGCATGTTGAGTGCTAGGGACTGTTGAACTTTGCTTGCCCTTAGGATCTGCCCTTAAAGATATAGACATCTTCATTGGCTTCCTTTTAGGGTTCTCAGCCACTTTGCCTTTATCCTTGTTGGTGGTCGCTTTGGATGCAGTGGGCAATTCCAAAGTGACTGATGGTGTAGTGTGAGATGCACCAACAAAGACAGTCGGCTTGGGAGGTCCACCCTCATATCCAAGTCCTCCCTTCCTACCAAAAGGTAGAAGAGAACTCTCTAGTGCCTGCCTAGCATATGATGCTTTGTTCAAGTTGGCAACTAGAGTGCACTGGGTTTCATACCTTCCTTCCAAGCTCTGATGTCTCGCGAAGAGATCCTCGAACTTACTAGTCATAGCCCTTAGATTAAGTTTGACTTGGTCAAGCTCAGTGGCTAGCTTTCGGTTCTCCTTCTCGCTTTGAGACAGAGCTTGTTGCAGCACTTCGTGGTCACTTGACAATTTAACGTGCTTGTCAAGCAACTCATTCCATGCAGAGGAATTTGCTTCCTCTTGGTGTGTGTGTGCGTGTAATTGAACTAGGTGAGGGATAGATGAATACCTCTCCTGTTTCTTCGTCGGTGAGCGCCATAAATCCAAGATCCTCACCATCACTGGAATTTGGATCGGTGAATGCATCTGAGTCGCATGGTGGATCTTCAGTTGAAGCGACCGGAACTTCACTTGCTACAAGCGCTCGCCTTGGAGCATCCCTCTTGGCTTTCAGTTCTTCTCGCTCTTTCGCACTCAGCTTTGGGCAATCGGATTTGTAGTGGCCCATCTTGTGGCAATGGTAACATTCCACTTCCATCATGTCTCTCGGGATCGGCTTTGTCGTCTCTTCTCTCTTTCCTTTTCCTTCTCGAGCTTCAGTGCTCCTCCCTTTGTACTGCTTGTAGAATCTTTTGTACTTGCCCACTCGAGAGTTCATCTTGTTGAAGTTCTTGGATAAGAACACAACGTGTTCTTCCAATTCTTCTCTCGTCATTTTGGCTAGCGACTGCTCGCTTGGCCCTTCGGCAGCTTTGAATGCTACTCCTTTTGACGTAGTGGGTGCTTCATCCTCTTCGTCGAGGTTCATTCGATTCAGATCGAATTCATGAGCTTTGAGTTCAGAAAATAGAATCTCTGGTGTGAGCTTTGATAGATCCTTGGTTGCTAGATACAGCTCCTTCATAGTTTGCCACTTCCTTGTGAGAGCTCGGACAATCTTCAGGTTGACTTCCTTATCAGTGAGTTCCTTCCCAAGCGAGTTGAGAGTTGCAGTGATGTTGGTGACTCTCAGTTCGAAGGTGTTGATGGATTCTCCTGGCTTCATTATCAGGCTTTCAAACTCCCGCATTTGTACGGTGAGTTTGTTTTCTTTGATTTTGTCAGTGCCTTGAGAAATGAGAGCTAGAGTTTCCCACATCTCCTTCGCTGTTGCGCACTTCCTAATCCTTGGAAGGTAGGCGTCCGACACGGTGCTCTGCATCGTGTGGCGTGCGATCTTGTCAAGATTGGCAATCTTGAAGTCGTTGGGAGTGTACTCATCTTTGTCCTTGTCTACTAGTTGCTGTCGAACATGAGATGCTCGTCCTTCCGCTGCTGGAACATCCACAGTGATGCTTTTCTTGATTGTGATAGGTCCATCTTCTATGACTTCCCACATGCGGTCATGGACGGAGCATAAGAAGCTCTCCACACGGAAGCTCCAGATCTCGTAGCCTTCAATGGAAAACTGTGGAAGACTAGAAGCATTCGTGGTAAACAGTTAGTAGTAATGCAGTATGCGTGGGTGAGATTTTGATGTACTTAGGAAATAGGATCCGGTTCAGTGAGACAACGTGAAGTGAGTGGGGACTCACTTCGGATATGCAAAGCAGAGGCTCGAAAGAACCGCTGCTCTGATACCACTTGTTGGTCCCGGTTTGTTAATAGGAAAAATACGTAGAGGGGGGGGGGGGGGGGTGAATACGTATTTTGAAGTTTTTCAACTTCAAATCCCTTAACTCAGAGTAACAAGTAAGGAGCTCGCTTTAAACTTAAGACCTAGCTGAAGCTAGATCAACAGTACGTAGCTAGCCTGCTTGACCGAAATGATGACTTGATCAAGAGGGAGTCCTTACTCGTGTATGCGGAATTTGGTGAGCTAAAATCTTTTCCTAAGTAATTAAAATATCCAGATTAAGTTGTTTAGATGCAAGTGCAATGGATAAACAAAGTAAAGAGTTTAGGGTTAGAGAGATACGACACGAAGATTTATAGTGGTTCGGAGATAACGCTCCTACGTCCACTTTGTTGCACGACGGCAACCGTTCTTTTCACTCAAGAACTTGAAGGTTACGGGTCCTTCAAAAACCTGGTCTAGATCGGGCTTCACTCGCCTGGATCTTGACGAACAACGCAGTGATTACGGGTTCACTACTAAGACCTAGACTGGACACGAAACTTCACTCGTTTCTGTCCGAACAACAGGGAGATTCCGGGCTCTCCTTACAGCCTAGCTTCGATCGAGCTTCACACAAACGATGTAAGTGTAAGCTTGGATCTCAACTCTACGATCGAGGCTTCTTCAATCGATGAAAGAAGGGCCTTGGATCTGGACAACCTAACGACAACACTCAAAACCTAACAGACAAGTATAGGGTTTTTGGTTGACGACACACTATGAAGAACTCTTTACAGTGAATGCAAAGATTGGCTAGAGTTCTTCTTCTAAGCTTGGATATTTGAAGTGGGCTTAGAATCTAAGTGTGAAGGCTGTGAAGACGAGTTCCGATGAACTGGAAACTCGGAGAACACTTGGAAACAAAAACTCGAAGATTTGCTCGAAGGCTGGGAGTGTTTGTTTGCTGTATGCGCTCGAATGCTCAAGTAGTGTTCTCTCTTTTCTTCGTCTTCATCCTTCACTATTTATAGGCGGAGGGATGGCTGAGATCCGTTGTTTGGTTGGTGGCCTTGTCCCTCCTCCTCTCGACAGTACTTGCGCAGGCAGTAGCTTTTGCAGGTGCCCAGTTTGTCTCTTTGCCGAAAATGGCTAAGTTACAAACTTAACAGTAACTGGAGCGAGCCAGTACTGTTGCGGCGCCTTTGTCGGCCTGGCAGTCAACTCTTCCGCTCCACTCCGCTTTCGACACGTGGAGATCTCGTAATTAATGCTACGATCTCCTGTTGACTGGAGTTCAAAATATGGGCGGGAGTTGTGCTGTCGCTTTCTGGTAGGTAGTGGCTTGCTTTGCTTTGTAGCGTCCGCTCTGAAGTGAGTCGCTTCAGGATCATACTGTAGTGGGTCGCTTTCGAAACGAAGTTTCGTAGTGACCGCTTTAATAAGTGTTGACCCACGTTGACTCGCTTCAGCTTTTCTTTGTAGCGTTCGCTTTGCTTCGCTTTGGTGGCTTCACTTTGACTCCACTGTAGTGCTCGCTTAGCTTCGCTGGTTTCGGCACGCTTCACTTCGGTTTGCTAGACTCGCTTCGCTTTGGAAGAACACACTCAAGCGAGTGGCCTTCACTTGAATTCCTGCAGTCTAAAGCTAAGCAAAATAAAGCCATCCTAACAGATTTAGGCTTAGAAAAATTCTAACCTATTAACTACATCAAAATGGGTCGCTTGGGAATAGGACACTTGGGGTTTTGGGATCTAATCAAAACAAATGACTTCATTTATCAAATGTCCCATGAAGTTCCCCCTTAACAAATTAGTCCTTAACAATTCCCAACAATCCATGACAATGGGAAGTCACAGTTGAAAGCCTTTGAAAGCAAAGCTGATGAAGGAATATTCTTAGGATATTCCACATCAAGCAAAGCTTACAGGGTGTTTAACTGTAAAACCCTAATCGTGGAAGAATCACCCCATGTCGTATTTGATGAATCTTCTTTAAGTCATCCACAGAAACAGGATCTATCTAAAGACGGAAAGTCAGGTGAGGAACCCATCAACACTCTTACTTGGGACATACTTGAGGATGAAGAAGAGATCAAAGGCTCAAGCGAACAGAATGTCCAAGGAAAAGATGAAGCTGCCCCCAAGACTTCTGAAGCAAGTGCAGGCCAAGCACCCAATCCACTTGCTACAGATGGTGAAGCAAGTGACCAAGAAGAAGATGAAGACGAAGCTGGCGGGTCCAAGCGAGCGTGGCTCAAAGATCACTCACCAAGTCAAATCATTGGAGATCCATCCAAGGGTGTAGTGACCAGGAGTCAAGTGTTTGAAGAAAGTGCCATGTTCAGTTGCTTTCTCTCAAACATTGAGCCATCAAGCGTGGAGGAAGCTCTAGTCGACTCAAACTGGATGATCGCCATGCAAGAAGAGCTGAACCAGTTCACCAGGAATGACGTATGGTACATCGTGGAACGTCCCAAATTTCAGCACGTTATTGGCACCAAATGGGTGTTCAAGAACAAGACGGACGAGGACCACAACGTTGTGAGGAACAAGGCGCGACTCGTTGCCAAAGGCTACTGCCAAGAGGAAGGAATCGACTTTGACGAGACCTTCGCTCCAGTGGCACGGCTTGAAGCTATCCGATTGTTTCTAGCCTATGCAGCAACCAAGAAGTTTAAGGTCTATCAAATGGATGTGAAGAGCGCATTCCTCAACGGTGAACTCAAGGAAGAAGTGTATGTGGAGCAGCCACCGGGTTTCGAGCAAGGAGACAAGGTGTATCGCTTGAAGAAAGCTCTATATGGGTTGAAGCAAGCTCCCAGAGCTTGGTATGATACACTTTCTCAATTCCTAGTGGATAATGGATTTCACAAAGGAAAGATAGATCGAACCCTTTTCACAATCAACCATGGAGAGGATATGCTATGGGTTCAGATCTACGTAGACGACATCATATTTGGATCGCCAAACCAGTCGCTTAGCGAGAAGTTTGGAGAGCTGATGAAGACCAAATATGAGATGTCAATGATTGGCTTGATGAGCTGCTTTCTAGGTCTTCAAAAGAAGCAGCAGGATGATGGTATCTTCATCAATCAAGCGAAGTACACAAGAGATATGCTTGCTAAGTTCGGTATTCAACATGCTAAAGCTGTGAAAATCCCAATGAATACCAACTGGAAGATGGAGCCAGATGAAGAGGGAAAATCTGTGAATGCTACAGATTATCGTGCTCTTATTGGATCCCTCCTATATCTCACTGCAAGTAGGCCAGATATTACTTTTGCAGTTGGAGTCTGCGCTCGCTTCCAAAGCAATCCCAAGCACAGCCATCTTGAAGCTGCCAAAAGGATTCTTCGATATTTGAAGGGCACTGTCAACATGGGTCTGTGGTATCCAGCGGAGGACAATTTGGAGCTCACTGGATACTCCGATGCTGACTATGGAGGGTGACGAGTCGATAGGAAGTCAACTTCGGGCACATGTCAGTTCTTGGGAAGCAAGCTGATCTCGTGGTTCTCAAAGAAGCAAACAAGCGTAGCTACTTCAACAACTGAAGCTGAATACATGGCCGCTGGAAGCTGTTGTTCTCAAATCTTATGGCTTCGTCAACAGTTGAAGGACTACAAAGTTGAAGCGAATGAAATTCCGATCTTCTGCGACAACAACAGTGCCATATGTATTTCGCAGAATCCAGTGCTTCACACCAGATGCAAGCACGTGGAAATCCGACATCACTTCATTCGAGATCATGTCGAGAAGAAGGATATCAAGCTCGAGAAAATTCATACCGATCTCCAGCGAGCAGATATCCTCACCAAGCCTCTAGCTGAGTCTCGTTTCAACCAGCTATGCATTGAATTAGGGTTATTAGACCCTGTTGAAGAATGCTAGATCCAGGATGCACGAAGGAGTGATCGCTAGTTTTTCGTAGCGTCACTCGCTTCGGATCTTCACCAACTCAAGCGAGTCACTTCAAAATCTCACTCGCTTGAAGAAGGAGAAACAAGGTGGAGTAAGGTGGAGTGTTGGAAGATGTTCCCTACCCGCTTACAGGAATTGTTAAGCCATTGGTTAAGGGGGAACTATTGTTTGCTCCCGGAGCAAGCTACTTCCAAAGCGAGCAAGGAAAGCTGCTACCTAGCCTAGGATTCCTAGCGAGTGGGTATAAACACTCGCAAGTGCCGTTTCTAGTAACGGTTGTGGGGTCTTGTATCGGGCCTTCCCACGTAAAAATGGTGAAAGCTTAGGCAGGGCTGGCACCTAGACCTTGTGTCCTCTTCCCATCTTTCCGCCGAAGAGGAGCAAGTCTTCTCATCTCCTTCATCGTGGATAAATATCCATTCCTTACTCACTCTTTACTGAGTTGAGCTGCTGGATGTCTATCCATTCCTCTCTCACTTTGAATTTTGCATCGCCTCAATTTGCCCAAGCTTGGGTCAAAGCGAGTCGATTGCAAGTTCATTCTGTAGCATGTAGGAGGATGCTTGAAGGTTTACCTTTTTCTACAAAAGGTTGCAAGGCTGGTGACATGCTTCTGCGTAAAATACGAGATTGTCTTGTCAGAGCATTCTCATTGTCATCCTGTCCATTTCTGCTCTGAGATAAGGACTTGTACTCATCCCCCATTCGTCGTGAATATGTACACTTACGTGAAACTCCCCTCTGGGTTGTAGTAAGTGTTGGTCCCGGGAAAGAGTAATTGGTGTATGGGGGGGGGGGGGGGGGGGGGGGGAATACACCAATAACCAACCGTTTTTGACTTTTGTGAAATCAGGTCGATCTGCAGGTCGATTGTCAAGGTCGACCCTATCAGAGGCAGTTTGATCTATCAAGCTTGTATGGTATCAAACTTGATTTATCAAACTGTTGTTAATGCGGAAGTTGGTGGAGGTTGATTTACTCTTTGAAAAATCTTACTGGTGAACAGTAGCAGGTTGATGCAGATATGCAGGTTGATGATTGTCAGTTTGATAACAAAATATAAGGACGATAAATAGAGAGAGAGAGAGAGACACCGCGATTTAGCGTGGTTCGGAGAAATCCTCCTACGTCCACGTCAGGTCGACTCGACCTGAGAATCCCTTTACCTTTGGATTCAACCTCTCTCTTATTTATACTGACTGAGTATCAGTTCTAGATACAATCTAACCTGAAAATATCTAGACACGAGTTTTGGGTCGTGACCCTTACAACCTTCGTACTGAAACGTACAAACAACCTTACGCTTTTTACAGAGCTTGACTAACTCTATAATGGCGAAAATAAAAACAATCTTTCTAACTTCGAACAAGTCGGAGAAGAAGTTGTTGAACAATCGACAAGCAGCAGTGAACGCTTCGTCGTTGTGGTGTTTATCGGAATCGGAAACCTCTCTTCGTCAAGTGTTTGGGAAACTAATCGGATTTCGAACACTTGAATGGATATGAACTTTGAGAGAGATTTGGGCAGAGATATGGCGTTGATAGCTTGTGTTTCCCGTTCTTGAATCCGATAATGGCTGAAGTATTTATAGGCAGTTTTGAAAAACTAGCCGTTGGAGTCAGGCTGACGTGGCACTAGCCGTTGGAAGCTGACTCACTTCTAGCCGTTGGGAATATTCGTCCTTGATGGCACTCGACGTGGCAAGGATCAGGTCGTGACGCTCCATGAAGGCGGAGCATCGACCTTGATTGATAATCCAGCTCTTGAAATCTTCTAAGTCATAGCGGGCTGGAAGCTTGATAAGGAAGGTCGATAGATAGGCTGATGATCCAGCTCGATCCAATTGAGGCAGGTCGATACATCGACCTTACTCTTACAGGGAGGATCGAACTTGATTCTAAACATTAGAGGGCATCGACCTGCACTAACAGGTAGCAGGTCGATCTATCGGCCTTGGCCCTAAACAAGTAAAATATGCCTAAGTGTGGTTTCGATAAACATCATCAAAATCAAACTGCAAGGGGTTCCCAACAATTTCCCCCTTTTTGATGATGTCGAAACCAAACACTTTACAAATAATTCCTAAGATGTAAAACACTGAAAAATGGTATCAAAGCTTGATAATTTTTAATCACGAAGATTGATAAGGAATTATAAGAAAGGCAGATAATAAATCAAAGTAAATAAAGCAGTAAAGGCAGATGCCTGGACAAAGAGATATTGTCATCAGGTCGAAAGATGATTTTTGCTTCATTAAGCTCGATAGCAAAGTACATAGAGAATTTACAATACGGGCTAAGAGCATAAATGAATAACAAAAATTACAAAATCATCTATTCTACATCGCCTGGATCTTGGCACGGGCTGCAATCCTCTCCTCCTGGACCTGCTCCCTCGACTTCGATTGCATACTTGCATAAATTCCATCCCTAATTTGGCGGAAGTCGGGATCGGAATTCGACACGTTGACGTTCAGGCCGATGGCTGTCTGTGCAATGTATTGGTCGACCCGGGAGTAATCCAAGTACCCCGAATCACCAAGGTATAAGGGCGTGAAAAATTGCTTGGCTGGCGCCCTTATCATCACACCGGCTTCTGCAGCTTTCTTCCGAAGCTCACCAATGAAATCTTGGTAAGGGAATCTAAGCATATAAGCTGCATAGGCTTCATCGGCGTCGGCAGGAAGGGATGGGTCCTCGATCCAGTAGTGCAGGAGGATGAAGCAACTGTTAATCTCCCGCAGCAGGTTGTTCTGAGATTCGTCGAGCCATTCAACGACCTGCTGCTGGACTCCAGCATTCAAAACAAGGGCGGACTGGCTGATCCAGTCCAACTCCCTTTTCCTCCTAGCTTCAGCAGCCCGGCGTTCGGCCTTGAAACGCCGCTGCTCTTCTGGATTTGCGGCCTGCTCCGGCGTTGCACCAGCCAGAGTCATAGCAGAAATGAGCTCGGCCTCGGCAGCCAAACGAGCTTTGGCGGCGGCAGCCTCGGCAGCACCAAGTTGAGAGATTGGATCGGCATGAGAGGCAACGGCCTTGGAGGCAACGGCCTTGGATGAGACGGCCTGGGAGGGCTTCTTTTGAGGAGGAGGAGGAGGGGCCACAGAAGTTGAAGGAGTTTTGGATTTTGAGGTCTTCTTCTTCTTCGCGGCGGCGGCGGCTCTTTCTTCTTCCCCCTTTTCGACATCATCAGTCAGGGCTTTTATTAGGGAAAGAAGAGTAGCATCCTCCTCTTGCAGCTTGGTCACGGCATCTCTCAATTCTTGTTGGCCATTGAGAAGAGAGGAGATGGTGCCGTGAATGGCGTTGATTTGATCGTTGGAGGTCGATGCCGAGTTGGAGACTGAAGAAGTCAGATTAGATACTCGCTCATCGACCTTGGACAAGTCCTCCAACACTTCCGCGATCTGATCGCGGGATGCCATGTTGAGTTCCTCGAGCTGGCCAGGCAGGAGCTTGTCGGTATATTCCTTCAAAAGCCTCACTGCAAAGTCAGTGACACGCTCCCTGGCAACTTCATCGGCCTGGGCCCTGGCATCTTTAACTATATCGGCCCGAGCCTCAGCTACGGCCTGCTTGATCTGCTCGGGGAGGCTGGTGATGATGGACTCGAGCTTGGCAGAGATTGTATCGAGCACCACCTCCACATCAGTCTTTGAAATTTGAGAGGTCGGAGCAGCAGATTCAAGCAGCTGATCACCACCCGCATTCCTGGATGGTGATTGCACTGGAGTTTGGATTAATTCAAACTCGTCTCCAGCTTCAGCGGCGGAGTTGTAGAGAGCACGAGAGTTGATGTAGAGGGGGCGAAGGTCGATGCCCAGAATTTTAGCCTCGACCTTCATGCGGCGCAGCACAAGAGATCGAAAGTTCGAAGCAGCATCCCCCACATTGAAGAATCCAAACTCCGCTTCTAGTGCCAGTTCCTCGACCTTCAGATCGTTGAGGGTAACGACCTGCAGCAGGGCCTCGAAGACGTAATAATAACTCGACTTACAATCCAGATAGAACTGGAGGCGAGTGGCGAGGTCGAGGGACTTGGGGAGTTGGGCTATCCCTGGCATCAGGTCGATGACCTTCAGCTTGGCCTCGGCCTTCAAGGCAGCGACCTGGGAGTGAGCAGCAGACATCGGCTGCTCAGAGATTGGCTGGATCGGCAGCACGACGTCTTCCTCCACAGGCGCATCCCGAATGGGGGAAGACAGAGAGTCTTCAGCAGTGAGATCCTGGATCTCAACGGATCCAGCTCGATGGACAGGGGGAGACCTCACTGGAGAGGGAGCAACGACCTGCTGAGAGGATGCAGGGCGTTGCTGCGAGGCGGACGGCTCGGCGGCGGAACGGACTGGAGATGGAGTCCGTTCGGCTGAGAGAGAGGGCGATGAGACGGGCGAAGGCTCCCTGCGAGGTGCAGAGACCTCGAAATCCAGGGGGAGGATCTTGTGAAACGGCCTGGGTGGATCACCGGAGGCCGACTGCGTCCTCCGTGGAGGAGTCTTCTTCACAGGAAGAGCCTTCTTGGCAGGGCGAGAGGGAACCAGGTCGACATCGGCCTTCCTCTTCTTTTGGACGGGTCGATCTGGGATCCTCCATCCGACCTTGGATTGGCCGGTTCTGGCGAGATGCTCCCTGACAGAGTCTGGGGAGTTGAAATAGATCTGCGGCGCCACCCCAATCGCCATCTCCAGCTGATGGAGATCTTTTGGAATAAACAGGGGGGGAAAGGCCGGATCATTGGACCATTTCTTATTCTTGAAGTAAGAAATGATAATACAGGTGGCCTTCGACCCAAGTCGCATCGGCCTTTTCTCGTTGTGGAGAGACACTTTCACTACGGCCTCTCCCTCCGTCTCGCAGACGATCTGTCTGGCCTCCTCCCAGAGCAGCGAGACCATCAATTTTGCCCAACTAATGGGCAGGTCGAGAATTACGGCCGTCAAAATCTGAAACTTGAACGGTGTGACCTGGTCGTAATTCCCGACGTGCCCTAGAAAGCACTTCTGGATAAAGTCCATGAGGAGGCGGAATTTGGGACGCAGCTCGTTCCTTTTGAAGGCTACTGGCACGAACTGCCTCTGCTCAATCAAGACTCGATCTGCAACCTGCTGCAGTTGGTCTTGAGAAATTTCCGAGATTTGCATCGACCCTCCTTCACCAATACCGAAGGCAGCCTTCACCGCATCAAGAATGTTGATGGTGACCATGGATTTCTGGGTTCCGAGGGAGACTGTGTGGGAAGACACGGACTCGCCCTCGTTCCAGTTGTAGAAGAATGCACATACCAGCTTGGGCAGACTCTTCGCCGGCCGGTGGGAGATAATTTGATGGAATGGGAAGCACTTCTCCACCAGGGCGAACATGGAGTCTAGATCGCGAAAACCGTAGTTTTCGCGCACCATGTATGGCTCGTACTTGATACGAGCGGTCAAATAGTCCTCGATTTCCGACCACTGCATTTCCTTTCGGCCGGAGGTAGAAACCTTTTCTGCCATTGTTGTTTTTCTGCAAGTTTTTCGAGAAGTTAGAAAATAAGAAAACAGAGAAGAACTTGACAGAAAATTAAAACATAAATGGTGAAAGGAACACAAACCACGGCTAGTGATTCGATGCTGAGAGTGAAAGTGCAGAAAAACGAAGAACACGACGGCGGCAGTTTAGATTTTGCAGAGAGTGAAAATTAGGTTTTTCGAAGAAGATGATGTGAGTAAGTAAAGTTTGAGAGAAAACTGAATGCCATATATATAGAATTTTCGAACGGTTGAGATCGTTCGAATTTGAAAAGGTGAAAATCTCTCTTTAATTCTCATCCACACGATGTGTGCGCGTGAAATGTGAAACGTTACACATTCGCGCGTGAGATATTGAAAACGTGCGATAACTTGCACTTTTGCAGAGAGAGGGAAGGGAATTAAATGCAGCCTCGGTCAACGTGTCAAAATTTTACACTTGACTGGATGTTTTACAAAAGTGGTAATCATTACTCCCTTTTTCCTCATTTTCTGCAAATTATCAGACTCTTAAATAATGAAACACATTGAGAAATAAATAACATTAATAAATGAAGAAATCAATGCGTATTAAAGAAGTTGTAAGACAAAAGGGTGATACTGCCCTTTTGATTCTTCCTTCATAAATGCAGTTGCATTCAGGTTGTATCGGCCTGATGATATCGGCCTGATGATATCGGCCTTGTGGCATAGAACGGCCTGTCGAAGTTGACGGCCTGGAAATATATCGGCCTGTCGAAGGTGACGACCTGGGGAAGACATCGGCCTGGCGAAATAAACGCCCTGGACATGAGATATCGGCCTGGCGAGATAAACGGCCTGGACTTATAATATCGGCCTTTGTTCCCCCTAAAATGATGGATCATTTTGGCCAAGTGTTCCCCCTCAATTGAGGAACACAGGTTGATCTGTTGAATAGTCGACGGCCTGTTAATGGAAACGGCCTGTTGACAGACACAGCCTGTTGACAGACACGGCCTGTAGACAGACACGGCCTGTACGGCCTGTTCCCCCTTAATATCGGCCTGTTTGTAAAGAGACAGCCTGCTTGTTGGTCCCGATTGTTGGTCCCACACAAGCTTTTGAAAGATGTGGCAGGTCGATGAGGAGATAACGGCCTGTAGGCTTACGATCGGCCTGATGACTCAACATTCAATAACCCTAGCTTTCCACACAACATTTTGAATCTTTCTTCGGCTAGGGGTTTGGTTAGAATATCAGCTCGTTGAATGTCAGTGTGTATCTTCTCAATAACCACGTTCTTCTTTTCCACGTGATCACGAATAAAGTGATGTCGAATATCCACGTGTTTGCATCTTGAATGAAGAACTGGGTTTTGAGTAATGGCAATGGCACTCGAGCAGTCGCAGAATATTGGCACTTCACTGACTTCAACTTCATAATCCTTAAGTTGTTGTTTGATCCACAAGATTTGTGCACAACAACTTCCTGCGGCCATGTACTCGGCCTCTGTGGTGGAGGTGGCTACTGAAGTTTGTTTCTTTGAAAACCACGAAATCAGCTTATTTCCGAGAAAATGGCAAGTACCCGAGGTAGATTTCCTATCGAGCTTGCACCCTGCATGATCAGAATCTGAATAGCCTGTAAGCTGCAAATTATCATCACAAGGATACCAAAGACCTAGATTTGTGGTTCCTTTGATGTATCGAAGAATTTTCTTTGCTGCTTCCAAGTGTGATTCCTTCGGATTAGCTTGAAATCGAGCACACACTCCAACTGCAAAAGTGATATCAGGTCGACTTGCAGTTAAATAAAGTAATGAACCAATTATACCCCTGTACTGTGTTATGTTGGCAGATTTTCCTTAGGGATCCGGGTCGATCTTCCCACCAGAGAGCATCGGTATTTTGACAGGCTTGCTGTCTTTGACACCAAACTTGTCGACCAGCTCGTGTGCGTACTTTGTTTGGCTAATGAAGATTCCTTCATCGGACTGCTTGACCTGCAACCCTAGAAAGAAATTCATTTCCCCCATCATAGACATTTTATATTTTTCGGTCATGAGGTTACCAATTTTTTCACACAAAATGGGAGATTTAGATCCAAAAATGATATCATCAACATAAATTTGTACTAAAAGGATATGTTCATTCACTTTGATAGTGAATAGCGTTTTGTCGACTGAACCACGCTTGAATCCTGATTCGATGAGGAAGGATGACAGCGTCTCATTGACTAGGGCTAATTTCTAGCCTAGCAATAATACCGAACTAGCTAGTAGTCCGAGTCGAACCACAAGGAGTGAATATGGCGATAACAAATCAAGTAGTCTATATCGTCTCCATTATACTATCTAAGCACATGATCATGATTTGGTTTTTTACTAAACTAGGCAAAGAATAAAGTGAAATGTAAACTCAACAATGCAAAGCAAACAGAGCAAGTAGAATGCAAATGTAGAATATCAATATTAAAAGGCATGGATCCAAGTGATTTCCAATACGATGATGATGTAGGTCTTAGAATCTAGGTGTTTCAAGCCAATTTAATCCACCTTGGATGGTTTCTTATATCATATATGCTAACCTACCTTACTAGGGTGATTAACAAGTTGATTAATAGAGCAACAAATGCTTTCTAAGCCTTTAACTACTCTATCAACTCCAAATAGCTCAAATCATGTCTAAGATAACCTACCAACTCTCTTCCAACTCATCTAATTCTTTCTAGGAACTATAAGAGATGAAATCAAGTGATATGGGTATGGATTGATGCCAAGTGCTATGAAAGGAAGCTTACTAGGCATTCCCTCAAACACCTTAGATGCACTCCTAGTGATCAATTATTCATGCATACAAATTAAAGTCCCAATCCATAGGCAATCCAAGGGGAAGGTAAATCAACATCCTAGAATCTAATACCTATCATCTACATCAAATTATCCATCACTTGGAGCCATATGCAAAATTAGCTAGCCATAGATCTAGCAATTAAACCATGGAAAATAAGAGAAATCATAATAGAAATGACAAGGAAAGGAAAAGGAATGAAAAATCTTCAATAAATCTTCAATCTCCAAGCTTGATCATCCACAAATATTTGAAAATACCAAAGTAGAAAGAGGGAAAATAGCTAGGGTTCTAAGAGAAATTGTGCATATGAAATACAAGTCGAATTAGATACCAAATAAGGAAAAGAACTAGCTATTTATAGTTTTCCCACAAATTGGGGCCGAATTGCAAATACTAGAAACTTGAGTTGAGAAGGTGGGGTAAAATCTGTAATTTCTGGAAAGTTGAGTAGAGGTTTGACTTGTGCATTTTCGGTTGACTTGTGCATTTCCGCCCACATTTGACAGTTTGCGCGCTCTCACGGTTTTGGCTCGTTCTCTCTCGTCCGGCATCGGAAAATTAATCCGCAAAGTGCTACGGCTTCCTCTCTCGATCCTCTTCGACATAGGATAAGTCAAATGTGCCCAGAAAATAGCCACAGCACCTGAAATCAGCACGGAAACCGAGATAAAACGCAAAGCATGTAGAAAATGTACAAATTGTAAAAACCTATCATTTCCTAATCATTTAAGCACAAATCCGAACCAAAACACGCATCGAGACGCACTCTAAAGCATGCTAAATATGTGGTTATCAAACTCCCCCAAACTTAAGCCATTGCTCGTCCCGACAATGGAACGAACAATCAAAGAACATAAGCACATATGGGTATGCTAATCAAGATCATCGATGCCTCAAAGCTCACTCAATAAAGCATTTTCAAACATGGAACTCCCAAGGTGCATTAAACAATCCACAACCACACAACACTCTCAACCAAGAAATCAATCACTCAAGCATAATGAAACTCCAAACCTCTCAAAGTGTAAGTGTATCACTCTTTCTCTCAAGTGTATGGTAGAAATGTTTACACTCATCGAACTCATGCATGCATTGCTCTTACCATAAGCTTGCCCTAAATCTCAAGATCTCCATCGCTTGGTTGTGCACTCGAACAAAGATCAATTAGGTCTTTTATTTAGGCTTGTAATGTGGGGACATTGGTTTAGGTAGGGATTTTTAGGCTAAGTGACTATGAAATCTCTCAAGTACTTCCACCTTCTCTTTTCCACTCTAAGTGTGAATTTCTCCACCTCCTACCTTCACCATTTCACCTCTTTGCACTCTTTAATACACAAGCTTGATTGAAGCTTCTCAAACATTCATGAATAACTCCTTTATGCTCTCATTCACAACTATCTTTATTCAAACTCTTTTTTTCTTTTGTTTTCCTTTTCTCATCTTTTTCAACACTTTTTTTTTTTTTCACTTTCTTTTTTTTTTTTTTTTTCATGAGAATTTCATTCTCATCTCTTTCATTTTTTTTTCTTTTTTTTCACTAGAGCTCATAGGAGTATATTCATCTCAAAACGACCTCTTCAATCAAATTACTCGAACCCCGTTTCCTCACTACTTCACAACCTCTCAATGGATTCCCATAACCAACCTTCACCCCCTTTCATCCGGTTTAGCAACAAAGGCTTCAATGGCTCAAGGGGGACCACAAAGTTAACGTTTCGTTTGGTTAGTGTTTAGGGAATAATGAGGCTAACAAGTGAGGGCCTAAAATCATTTCTAAGTTCTCGTGGCACATATAGCAACCTTGATCGAGATTGAAGGCAAGTTCTAGAAGATAACAATGCACTACATGGCAAATTCACAAGAAAGAAAAAATAACGTTCTTAATGCAACGTTTTGGCTCAAATCTCACAAGCTTTTGTTTAGAGTTCATGTGCCTAAGATCAATCATTCCTAGTTAATCATGTCATGCAATCATTTCAAGCTCAATACACACATGAGAAATTCCAAAAATATGATATCATTTTTCGCTCAAATCATCATCGACATCTCTCTTGAAAGCAAAGGAGCGATAACCACAATATCTAGACATGTGAACAAGGAGCACTACAACAACTCAAGTGATGCTTTTAAAACGAAATTTGAAAATTTTAAAGCATGGAAACACCACTTTAATCAATTGCACACACCAAAACAACTCATCCTTCAATACACAAAAATTCCACCACCAATTCACTCCAAACAAAACATAAAAAATTTAAAGCAAACAAAGAAAGAAATGCGATAAAAATAACTTGAAGAAATATGAAAAAGTAACTTGAATATCTTATCCCATCCCCCTCCCCCAAACTTATTTTTGAAAAAAAAAAAAAAAATCAAAAATAAGGTTGGAGGGACGAATATACATAAGATATTTAAGTTACTACTCACAAACGTCCAAGCTAATAGGTAAGGGACGAGACGGGGAATGATTCCCGTGTCCGTGTGATGAGCCCCAAGACGGACCCCACAATCGTAATTACTCATTCAATGGCGAATCTCCCGTCGTCACCTTTGCATGGTTTCCCCCTATCGTCACCCCACAAATCTTCTTCACAATTTACTACGAGCAAAAAAATCACAAGGAATATTAGAAACTTCACAATTTTTGCACAAAAATTAGAAGAAAAGAGGGTGAGAAAGGAAAATTAAAAATTGCAAAATATTTTTTTTTAATTTTTTCAGAATTTTTAGAATTTTTTTTAAAATTTTTTAAAAATTTTTTCAGTTTTTTTCGGTTTTTTTTCTTTTAATTGGCAAAATGGGCCCGGCCCGGCCCAGACCCGGCCCGAATCTGGCCCGAACAGGCCCAGACCTAGATCTGGGCCCGAACCATACTCAGCCGCCATCGCCGGAACAGTAGCAGCTGCTCGCCGGAATCGCTGCAGCTCTCGCCGGAGGAAACTGCTGCTGGTCGTGAAGACTCCCACGCAACACCGTCGCCGTCGTCTGATGCTGCTCGTCCGCCCTCGGCTTGAACTGGTAGGGAGAGGCCGCTCGCCGCCGGTGACTCGCGACTGGGGAAGAGCCACCGGAATCGCGACGGGGAGGAGTTGCTGCACGCTGCCGTAATCTGCTTCTCCGTCGCGGCGCCGCTGCTGCTCCATCGTCGCCAGCCTGCTGCTGCTCGCCGTGCTGCTGTCGCCTGCAGGTGAAGACGTCGACGGCGACCTGCAGGTCGCTGCTCCAGCTCGCTGTTTCTCTCCAGAACGTCGACGGCGACCTGCAGGTCGCTGCTCCAGCTCGCTGTTTCTCTCCAGAAGGTCGACGGCGACCTGCAGGTCGCTGCTCCAGCTCGCTGTTTCGCCTGCTGCTCGCTGCTCCAGCGCTCGCCGGAATCCCGTTGCCGGCGGCAACCTGAAAAAAAATTCGAATTTTCAAATTTTTTTTTTTTTGTTTAATTTTTATTATTATTAATATATAACTATATATATATGTATATTTTTAAATTTCTAATTTTTCCTTACTAACAAAAAAAAACCAAAGAGACAAAATCTACTCTAAATTTTTTAATTTTGCTCATTTTTTTTTTTTTCAATTTTTTTCTAACAATTCAAACAAATAAACCTATTTAAAGACATATTGTATAGTACTTAGGGAAAATAAGAAAATAAAACGAAATAAAATAAAAAATAAAACGAAATAAAATGACTAAAAATAAACGAAAATAAAAATAAGAACGATAAAAAGGATACGTGTTAGGGTGCCTCCTAACGAGCGCTTTTTTAAAGTCGCTAGCTCGACGATACCTCACATTTCGACTCATGGGACATCAAACGAGGTCCTCTCTTGACCTCCAAAACTTGTAAACATCTCGCGTGAAGGATCGGCAATCTTTTCTTGGAATTTCACGCCTCCTAAGTTTTTGAAACCTCCTCCACGATATGGGAATGCATCAACAAACATTGAATGAGGTGAGTCTTCAAGCTCGAGGCCCTCATCCTTGGTTGGAATTTTCAATCCATTCTCAACTTCCGGTTCATAGAATGACATCTCTTCTTCATCAACTCGGAAAGTAAGACTTCCATCACAAACATCCAATATAGCTTGGCTTGTGGATAAGAAAGGCATACCAAGTATCAAAGGAATGTTGTGCTCCTCTTCGACGTCAAAAACGAAGAAATCCACCGGAAAGATGAACTTTCCAACCTTGATGAGCACATTGTCGATCTTTCCCCAAGGAATTATGATTGAACGATCCGCCATTCGAAATATAGTCATTGTGGGCATAAGGGTACCAATCTTCAAACGTTCAAAGATAGGAAGAGGCATGACGTTCACTATTGAACCCATGTCACACAAGACCTTCTCAAGCACTTGATCACCAATTTCACAAGGAATTGTGAAATCTCCAAGATCGCTTTCCTTGTTGGGGAATTTTCTTTGTAGTCTAGCACTACATCCCTCCGATAACTCAATGGTCATATCATCATCCATTTTAACCTTTCTCTTGTCTACATCCCCCAAGAACTTCTCATGATTTGGCATACTACTCAACAAATCAACCAAATGAGCATTGATATCCAACTTCTTCAACACTTCCAACCTATCAATGCTTTTATCTACGACTTCCTCATGAGGGATACTCTCAACAAGATCATCCCTCTTCTCACCCCCAAACTTAGCATGATTCTCATATCCAAACTCAAGAGGAAATGATACATCGTTCATGATACCATCATTCCGCTCACTCAAATCACCATTCTCTATAGAAGTTTGGGAAGGAAAAGTAAGAGAGATGCCTTTATCCTCCATTGAATATGGCAAATAGGGCTTTATTTCCTCTTGAGGCTCATGAATAGGCATGGAAAGTGGAGACATCAATGGAGCCTCATAACTCCAAGATTGGAGTGGATCATCTTCTACAAGTTGTTGAGAAATCGAAAGAAGTTGTTGATTGATGTGAACCGCCTCTTCTTGGCCAAGAATCTCTCTATTCTTAAACCTTTGCCAATCTTTTGCTTCCCTCAATGCCATTCTAGTCTCTTCATACTCCTTCTTGAGGTTGGTAATTTGGGAAGCTAGCTCCTCATACTTATCATCCAACATGGAGGTAGCTTTCTTTGAATTTACCCTTTCCATAGACCATTGAAAAGAATTGGAAACCATATCTTCAACAATCCTCATGGCTTCCTTCACATCTCGATTTAGCAAGCAACCTCCGGAGGTAGCATCTACCATAGTTCTCGTTTGTGAACTCAAACCACCATAGAAGAAGAAGATTTGTCGACTTTCATCTAGGCCATGTGGAGGGCATTTCCTTAAGAGCTCACGGAATCTCTCCCAAGCATCGAATATCGTCTCATCCTCATGTTGGGCAAATTGATAAATCTCCGAGATTAAGCGTTGTACCTTGGAAGGTGGAAAGTATCTTGAGAGAAAGGCTTTGCATAGGTCTTCCCATGATTTGATTGACTTCCCATTGAGACCTTTGAACCACTCTCTAGCCCGGTCACGAAGTGAAAATCCGAAGAGTCTCATCCGGATTGTGTCATTTGGCACTCCTTCGATCTTGAGGGTATCACAAATTTCGAGGAATGAGTATAGATGATCATTTGGGTCCTCGGTGACTTCGCCTCCAAATTGATTTGCTTGAACCAAACGAATCAAACCCGGTTTAAGCTCAAAGCTAGGTGCATCAACCGTGCCCCATTCTCTTCCTTGATAACTAGCTTTTGGAGGTTGGAATATCTCAATTATAGGAGTTAATTGAACCTCTTGAGTTCTCCTCCTTTGCTCATCCATTCTTGCTTCCATAACCTCCAATCGCTTCCAAAGAACTTCCACTTCCCGATTGATTTCCACATCTTGCTCTTTGGAAGTTCTTTCTCTCTTCTCATAATCCATAATGAAAGATTCCACATGTTTAACCTTGGATCTTTTAGATGTGTACCTTTCAAACACACCAACAAAGAGATCAAAAATAATCCAATAAAATGCTTGAATTAACAAGCAAGATACCATCCTAACTATAAAAATAAAAACAAGCTTAGATTAGTAACAAGTGACTAAACAAACTATTGAAATGTCTATCTAATCACTCCCCGGCAACGGCGCCAAAAATTGACTAGGGCTAATTTCTAGCCTAGCAATAATACCGAACTAGCTAGTAGTCCGAGTCGAACCACAAGGAGTGAATATGGCGATAACAAATCAAGTAGTCTATATCGTCTCCATTATACTATCTAAGCACATGATCATGATTTGGTTTTTTACTAAACTAGGCAAAGAATAAAGTGAAATGTAAACTCAACAATGCAAAGCAAACAGAGCAAGTAGAATGCAAATGTAGAATATCAATATTAAAAGGCATGGATCCAAGTGATTTCCAATACGATGATGATGTAGGTCTTAGAATCTAGGTGTTTCAAGCCAATTTAATCCACCTTGGATGGTTTCTTATATCATATATGCTAACCTACCTTACTAGGGTGATTAACAAGTTGATTAATAGAGCAACAAATGCTTTCTAAGCCTTTAACTACTCTATCAACTCCAAATAGCTCAAATCATGTCTAAGATAACCTACCAACTCTCTTCCAACTCATCTAATTCTTTCTAGGAACTATAAGAGATGAAATCAAGTGATATGGGTATGGATTGATGCCAAGTGCTATGAAAGGAAGCTTACTAGGCATTCCCTCAAACACCTTAGATGCACTCCTAGTGATCAATTATTCATGCATACAAATTAAAGTCCCAATCCATAGGCAATCCAAGGGGAAGGTAAATCAACATCCTAGAATCTAATACCTATCATCTACATCAAATTATCCATCACTTGGAGCCATATGCAAAATTAGCTAGCCATAGATCTAGCAATTAAACCATGGAAAATAAGAGAAATCATAATAGAAATGACAAGGAAAGGAAAAGGAATGAAAAATCTTCAATAAATCTTCAATCTCCAAGCTTGATCATCCACAAATATTTGAAAATACCAAAGTAGAAAGAGGGAAAATAGCTAGGGTTCTAAGAGAAATTGTGCATATGAAATACAAGTCGAATTAGATACCAAATAAGGAAAAGAACTAGCTATTTATAGTTTTCCCACAAATTGGGGCCGAATTGCAAATACTAGAAACTTGAGTTGAGAAGGTGGGGTAAAATCTGTAATTTCTGGAAAGTTGAGTAGAGGTTTGACTTGTGCATTTTCGGTTGACTTGTGCATTTCCGCCCACATTTGACAGTTTGCGCGCTCTCACGGTTTTGGCTCGTTCTCTCTCGTCCGGCATCGGAAAATTAATCCGCAAAGTGCTACGGCTTCCTCTCTCGATCCTCTTCGACATAGGATAAGTCAAATGTGCCCAGAAAATAGCCACAGCACCTGAAATCAGCACGGAAACCGAGATAAAACGCAAAGCATGTAGAAAATGTACAAATTGTAAAAACCTATCATTTCCTAATCATTTAAGCACAAATCCGAACCAAAACACGCATCGAGACGCACTCTAAAGCATGCTAAATATGTGGTTATCACTCATACCAAGCTCGAGGAGCTTGCTTAAGACCGTAGACGGCCTTGTGTAGTTTGTAGACTTTGCTTGAATCACCCTCCTCGAATCCAGGAGGCTGTTCCACATAGACTTCTTCTTCAAGAACGCCATTGAGGAACGCACTTTTAACATCCATCTGGTAGACTTTGAATCGTTGATGAGCGGCATAAGCTAGAAACAGCCTTATAGCTTCTAATCTTGCAACGGGGGCAAACGTCTCATCATAATCGATTCCTTCTTGTTGACAGTAACCCTTTGCTACCAATCGGGCTTTATTTCTGACAACTTCTCCAGATTCATCTCTCTTATTCTTGTAAACCCATTTGACTCCAATGACGCCCTGATGATAAGGACGATCAACTAGAGACCATACTTCATTTCTCTTGAATTCATTGAGTTCTTCTTGCATGGCTTGAATCCAGTCAGCATCTTGAAGAGCTTCAATGGCATCTTTGGGTTCTACTCGAGAGAGATAGCAACTTAGTAGTGCACTTTCACCAATCGTCCTTCTTGTTCGTACTCCTTGGTTTGGGTTCCCAACAATGAGTTCTTTTGGATGAGCATCGATCCAACGTCTGCGTCGAGCTCTTTCTTCATTTGAAATGATTGGCTCGGGCTCATTAATGGGTTCGTCAAACTCCGGATGAGCAGAAGGTTGATCAGTGGGCACATGATGTTGCTCGGGCTGTTGATCAGGCTGTTGTTCGGCCTGGATGTTGAGCTGCTCCATTGTGTTATCGAGCTGCTCGATTTGGGATGTAAGGTCGTGAACAGCATCAGTCTTGGGGACTGAGGGAGGGGGATCAGCCTGGTTAAGTCCGGCTGATGTATTACAGCTCGTAGTATCATTTGCATCACTTCCCCCTTGCTGTGTGACCCTAGGATCAGATTGATCCTCTTCCTCCAAATCAGTTGGAGTCCATACTAGCAGGTCGTCAATGGGGGAGTTAGACGGCCTGTTAGCAGCGGGCTGTTCTGTACCTGTACTTAATTCTCTGTACAGACAAGTAGATTCATCAAACACAACATGAGGTGTTACCTCCACAACTAGGGTTTTCTTATTAAAGACTCTATAAGCTTTGCTAACCTCTGAGTATCCTAAAAATACTCCTGGATCGGCCTTGCTATCAAAAGTCTTTAATTGAGATTTCCCATTGTTATGAATGTAACACAAACACCCAAAAGCTTTAAAATACTTTAACCTGGGGAGCTTGTTGTTCCACAGCTCGTATGGAGTCTTTCCATGTCGGGTCGTGATGATCGACCTGTTTTGGGTGTAGCAGGCTGTGTTGACGGCCTCTGCCCAAAACTTCTTTGGAAGATTGGTTTCATCCAACATGGTACGAGCTGCTTCCTTCAGCGATCTGTTACGACGTTCCACCACGCCGTTTTGTTGAGGTGTGCGTGCAGCTGAAGTTTGATGATGAATCCCACTCTTTGTACAATATTCTTCGATCATCGCATTGATAAATTCGGTGCCTCGATCTGATCGAATGGAGATGATGGATTTCTCCTTTTGATTGCACAATTTGCTTAGCAACGCAGGTAGCTTCTCCAATGTCTCCTTCTTTTTGTACATGAAAATAACCCACGTAAATCTAGAATAATCATCTATAATAACGAGAGCGTATTTTCTACCGTTTATACTCAAGGGAGTGACTGGACCGAAGAGGTCGAGATGGAGAAGCTCAAGAATTCGATTTGATGTTTGTGCCGTCACGCTTGGAAAAGATGATCTTGTTTGCTTTCCAGCTTGACAGGCTCTGCAGATGTGATCACGATCGAAGACTTGATCTGGCAGATCGTTCACCAGTTTGTTGCGTGCGAGCTCGTTGATGGCCTTGAAGTTCAAGTGACTCAACCTCTTGTGCCATAGCCAGCTTGTCTCGGAATCAGCCTTTGTGACCAGGCAGGTTTCTATCCAATCTGTCCATTGAACAATATAGAGTCTATCCTGCAAAACTCCGGTAAGAAGTGTTTCTCCTTCCTCATTTTTCACGAGACATTTGTTAGCGGTGAATTCTACTCGTTTACCACTTGAGCAGAATTGAGACACAGAGAATAGGTTATGATTAAGACCTTCAACATAAGAAACGTTAGAAATAGTTGTTTTACCAACTTTTAGATCGCCCTGGCCTCTAGTAAATCCCTTAGAATTTCCTCCAAAGGTTACAAGTGGCCCGTCTCGTTCTTGAAAGTTTGATAGTAGCGTTTTGTCACACGTCATGTGCTTTGAGCATCCACTATCAATGATCCATACAGCTCCTCGAGCTGCTTGGCTCCTTCTCTGAGCCTTCCAAACCTGCAATTAGTTAAACTTAGCGACCCATTTGAGATTGGGTGCTGCATCGGTTGCAGGAACGGCCTTCGGGACCCATATTTGCTTCACTGGTCTGCTTCTATCCGAGGCTGAGGATGAGGCAGTAGCGGTCTTGGGCTTGGGAGCCTTGGATTTCTTTGAGCGAGGGCGACGAGGCTGATAGAACTGCTCATCATGAAAGCCAGATTGATACTGCCAGTCATGATAATTAGACCGTTGAGGATAATGACAGTTACAATCTTGATGAGCAGGATAGAAGAACTGAGGGTGATACGGCCTTTGATAGTACTGGCCTTGGTATCGCCCTTGATGAACAGCCTGCTTTTGATGAGCGGGGGCAGGTCGACGATGCTGAGCAGGTCGACTCTCTTTCTTTTGAGGAACAGGCTGTTCCTTCTTATGTTTTACAAGGATGGCTTGAGGCTGTCGGACTGGATTCTTCAGCTGGACCATCTTGTCTGGAAGAGCTTGATGAGCTTTCCGAACACTCTTTGACTTCGACTGCGCCTTCACGAACGTGATCTTGCAATCTTTATCCTTGCTTTTCTTGGATTCTCCGTTGAATCCAATCCCAGAGTGATCGCGCGGATTGCGTTGCATGGATTGGACCTCTTCTAACTTCTTTCCGCTTTTCTTCAACTGACTTAAGGTGAGTTGAAGTTTTTCTTCCTTTTTCACGAGGAGTTCGTGTCGAATTACCAAGTCAGCCAACTTTGATGTAAGGCTGTGTATTTCGGCATCTTTGGTCTTGAGAGACTCGTCCTTCTCGAGCTCCCTGATATCGAACTCCTTGACCCGTAAAGTCAATTCGTCAACCTTTGACTTTAGGGCTTCGATCTCCCTTTCCTTTTCTTCATCGTAGGGAGAGAATCTTTCTTCTAATGCTAGCTTGTATTTTTCATTTTTGTTCATAAGCTCAGCATTATCTTCAACGACCTCTTTAAGTGTATCCACGAGATCGGCATAGTCATCCAGCTGCTTCTTGATTTCTTCCCAAGACACAGCCTCGGATAGATCTTCATCACCTTCTTCTGCACAATCATCGTCAGAAAAAGAAAGTGAAATGGGTTGAAGATCTACCTTTGAAGATCCCTCGTTTTGTTGGTGCTCTCCAACGAAACATTCTTCATCATCACTTTCGTCGAAAGCGATGTAACCTTCGTCATCACTTGACGAGCTATCCGAGAGGTGAGCTTCCTTTGTTTCTTCGGCAATCATTGCAGTTCGTTGATCTTTGAGCTTCTTATCGCGCTTTGCACGGAGCTCGTCTCTCTCGGCCTTGGTAAGATCCGGGCAGTCGGTCTTGTAGTGACCTGGCCTGCCACAATTGAAACAACCACCCTCGGGTGTGTTAGAAGAATTGAAGGTTGAGGGTTTACCTTCTCCCTTTTTGTCAGGGCGGTCGTGGTTGCGGTTTGAGAAGTTTCGCTTGTTGTCACGATAGAACTTTTTATATTTGACAACCTTCCCTAGGAGCTTCTCATTCCTCCTAGCAGCAAGAGCATAGTCGAGAGTCATCTTCTCGAACTTCTTGACGATGGATTCGTCAATCGAACTTGGGGTAGCAGCTGAGGCTGAGTCGGCCTTGAAAGCTACCTCCTTGTTCTTTTCATCAGCCTTCTTGCTGGTGGAAGGCTGTGTTGATCCATGGATGCGGATCATCTCATATTCGTTTCCGACAAGAATGTCGAAAAGATCTTCTGTGGTGAGGGAGTTGAAACCCGATCGAGCTGGATGCATGGCGGCGTATACGTGCCAATTTGCAGGAAGAGCACGTATAACTTTGAGATTCTTCTCGCGCTGCGTATATTTGTACGGGTTGATTGCAGCGACTTCGAGAATAATCTCGGTGAAGCGAATTTTCATTGCTTCTATGGTTTCACCCGAAGCCATCTTGAAGTCATCGAACTTGCTGCACGCCATAGACAGCTTGTTCTCCTTCATTTCCTCTGAGCCAAGGCTGATGGACCGGAGGGTGTCCCACATTTCTTTGGCCGTTTCAAGATTTCGGATCTTGGCCAGGTAGACACCCTTCACGGTGCTGGAGATGAGTCCTTTTGCGTAATCATCGAGACCGGCCTCTTTCCTTTCCTCGGTTGAGTAGTCGCGAGGGTTTTTGAGGACTCTCTCGTATGTAGCCTCCCCGGGGGACGTTCCATCCACAATAATCTTCGCTGCATATATGGGGGAGGGGCCATTCTCGATAATATCCCACATGAGGACGTGATGTGCCTTGAGACACATCTTGATTCGAAAACTCCAATCTTCATAGCCTTGTATGGAGAAGTCTTCACATACCCTGAGAAGAGAAGCCTCCATAGCAAATAATATGATATGAAATGAATGAAAAGATTTTTCTAAGGATCGGTTCAAAATGACCAAAAGTTTGATAAAGAACTTTTAGTATGCAAAGCAGCGGTCAAAAGAACCACTGCTCTGATACCACTTGTTGGTCCCGGGAAAGAGTAATTGGTGTATGGGGGGGGGGGGGGGGGGGGGGAATACACCAATAACCAACCGTTTTTGACTTTTGTGAAATTAGGTCGATCTGCAGGTCGATTGTCAAGGTCGACCCTATCAGAGGCAGTTTGATCTATCAAGCTTGTATGGTATCAAACTTGATTTATCAAACTGTTGTTAATGCGGAAGTTGGTGGAGGTTGATTTACTCTTTGAAAAATCTTACTGGTGAACAGTAGCAGGTTGATGCAGATATGCAGGTTGATGATAGTCAGTTTGATAACAAAATATAAGGACGATAAATAGAGAGAGAGAGAGAGACACCGCGATTTAGCGTGGTTCGGAGAAATCCTCCTACGTCCACGTCAGGTCGACTCGACCTAAGAATCCCTTTACCTTTGGATTCAACCTCTCTCTTATTTATACTGACTGAGTATTAGTTCTAGATACAATCTAACCTGAAAATATCTAGACACGAGTTTTGGGTCGTGACCCTTACAACCTTCGTACTGAAACGTACAAACAACCTTACGCTTTTTACAGAGCTTGACTAACTCTATAATGGCGAAAATAAAAACAATCTTTCTAACTTCGAACAATTCGGAGAAGAAGTTGTTGAACAATCGACAAGCAGCAGTGAACGCTTCGTCGTTGTGGTGTTTATCGGAATCGGAAACCTCTCTTCGTCAAGTGTTTGGGAAACTAATCGGATTTCGAACACTTGAATGGATATGAACTTTGAGAGAGATTTGGGCAGAGATATGGCGTTGATAGCTTGTGTTTCCCGTTCTTGAATCCGATAATGGCTGAAGTATTTATAGGCAGTTTTGAAAAACTAGCCGTTGGAGTCAGGCTGACGTGGCACTAGCCGTTGGAAGCTGACTCACTTCTAGCCGTTGGGAATATTCGTCCTTGATGGCACTCGACGTGGCAAGGATCAGGTCGTGACGCTCCATGAAGGCGGAGCATCGACCTTGATTGATAATCCAGCTCTTGAAATCTTCTAAGTCATAGCGGGCTGGAAGCTTGATAAGGAAGGTCGATAGACAGGCTGATGATCCAGCTCGATCCAATTGAGGCAGGTCGATACATCGACCTTACTCTTACAGGGAGGATCGAACTTGATTCTAAACATTAGAGGGCATCGACCTGCACTAACAGGTAGCAGGTCGATCTATCGGCCTTGACCCTAAACAAGTAAAATATGCCTAAGTGTGGTTTCGATAAACATCATCATAATCAAACTGCAAGGGGTTCCCAACAGTAAGCTTGTGTACTATATTCATTTCCTCCCTCATTCACTTCGATGGAGGACTCTCTAATTCGTAGAGGAAGATGAATGCCATGAAGACTAATGCCAAGAAGTTGAATTACCAATCTGGTAGCATCAACAAGCTTCAAAGCAAACAAGTGGATTCTACAATCTGAAGTCCAAATCAAATAAAGTCTTCAAATAGTGGTATCAATCTCCTACAAAGTGAGATTGACTGGTAAGCGTTTCAATTTTAAGTACACTAAGTGAGCTGAAGCGTGCTAGAAACCTTCACTCGCTATGTGGAAAATATGAAATGAATCTGACACAAATACAAAGAGGAAAACACTCTTGTTTATCCTCGAAGTATGTACGTCAGAAACATTTTAAATTTAAGTAAAGAAATTCAGTTTCTTATTCTAGTCGCTTCAGATGGCCAAGCGAATGCTACGTCACTCAAAGCTAGCCATCGCAAGCGAGTGCGGAACAGTCACGTGAAGCGAGTACTCCGCAAGCGAGTGGATGCTGAAGCGGCTACACTCGAAGCAAGCGGATACGTAGCGAAGCGTATGAGCTGTCAGCACTCGAGTGCCTATTTTACTTTCTGCCAAGCATTTAATGCAGCGGCGCGTAGAAGAAGAAACGACAGGCGCGTGGACGTCAAAGCCGAGGAAAGCGGGAAAAACCGCACTCAATCCAGCCGTCGAATCTGAACCATCTCTAAATCTCAACCGCTGGATTGACTACTATTGGAAGAGACGAATCAAAATCTGCCATGTGGCCACGTCAAACCAAATTGGCGGTTCACTTTTCCAGTGATGACGCCGGACACGTCAGATCCATCACCGAAGGTCTGCCGCCCCTGCACAGGATCTTGGAAGATATTACTGTCTTGCCCCTGCCTCGTCAGCCGAACCCTAGTTCTATATATATGTAACACCAAAGGCTGCAGAAAAATTTCACAAGTCTCAAAACTACTATTTTAGTGAAACCTCTGCACCTCTGATATCTCAAACCTAAAATCCCTCAAAGCCTTAACTTTTTCTCAACCCTCTCTACAAGTATACACCATGGGAAAGAAGGAGAAAACTGAAACAATGAAGGAATTCCTGAAAAACCTCGACGACAATGTCTTCATTGAACCGCATCTTAATGAAGATGTGGTAATGGAAAATGGCTTTCTCCGCAGGGCTGTGACCACGGCCGGCCTGTGGAAGTTCGTGACTGCCAAGCCGCAAAAGATTCTGAGCAAGGCCGTTGCCGAGTTTCTCTTGAATCTCAAAGAGGGAGAAGATACGTCAACCTTTTCTCATCCACTGAGAGGAACACCCGTGGAGATCGAGCTAGACAGAATAGCACGAGTATTCGATTTACCGACGACCGGACCAGTATCCCTGTCAGAACTGGGCATGTCAACACAGGTGGAGTATGCTCGCTTCGCCAAACAAAGAGGTGTGAAGTTTGGGAACCCTAAGTTGAGCAACATCAGAAACGACTTGAAGGCTCCATTCAATCTGATCTGCGAGATGTACACGAAGTCCATTCTCTGTGGAGTTGGTTCGCTCAGCCAACTGTCAGACACCAAGATCTACGCCACCTCCGTAATTGTTGACAGCTTAAAAGGAACAAAATTCAACTGGCATCGCTGGTTTATCAACCAGATTCATGAAGTTGCGGTGGATTTCGAGTACGAGAAGGGAAGCACTAGTGAAATCGTCCGCAAGGGAAAGTTGAAGTTTTTCTCCAGGATCTCCTACGCCCTGGAGAAACTGTTCAATGACATGTCGTGGACAGATACTGCTCCATACAAGAAGAACACTCTTTACTTTGATTCGTGGAAATCTGAGAAGCTTCCGATGGACCGGGATTGTGTTGATGTGATAGTTCTTCCTTCCGCTCCAATCGCCGAATCCTGTAGCGAGGCGGAAGAAGAAATCGAAGCTACTTCACCATTGAAGCGAGTATCGAGGAAAGCAAGGTCTAAGCGGCCTCAAAGATTGAGAAGTGTTTCAACAATAATCGGAACGAGCGAGGCTGAGGAGCAGCCGCTCGAGAAGATCGCTGAAGAAGAAAATCCCCAACCCTCACCGGAAAAAGACCTACCTCAACCTTCACCAACCAAAATCCAATCACCTCCTACCCAAATTCAAACCCAAACCCAGCCGCTACCAGAACCTCAAACATCAACCACTGCCATTCCCATCACTCAAACATCATCCTCACCACAAGAATCAACCCACTCATCCTTTCAAATTCCTAACATACCTTTTCTGGGCACGGACCTCACCGATGCCTACAAACTTTTCTCTGTCCCACTCAATCCTCAACCAGAATCCAACCAACCTGAAGCTACTGAAGCTTCCACTCCCAGCTCACAATCCTCATCAGCCGAAAGCGCTGATACCGCCCAAACAGCCAAAACAACCAACACCTATCCCAACATCATCCCAGATTCTTCCCCAACTCCAACCGAAAAGGAATTGGTCCTTGAACGGTACCTGAAGGACCGAGAACAAGCTGCCGAGCTCATCCGTGAACGATACCTCTCTGTGAAAATGGCCGATGACTTCTTCACCCGCGCAGTAGATTTCCTCACGTACATCACGTACAGAGGAACAGAGTTCTACAAGATCTTTAACCTGCGCAAGGCGATGGAAGAAGAGGTGATAGAAGCCATGGAGGTTGAAGTGCTCAAATTTGCCCAAGTGGACGGTTTCCACACCTTCCTCAGTGAGGCAAAGTACTGGGAGGCGCTCGATGCTAGAGTAAAGATGGAGTATCCCGATGCGTCCATCCCAGAGCGTGAGCCTTCGTTGCATGAGCTCCGTTTGGTCAAGGATCATGAAGCTGAAGTAAGAGAGAAAGACGCGGTGATCTCTAATTTGCAGAATGAGATCACCAAGAAGGATGCTGAGCTAACTTCGAAAATATTGGAGGTCACTAATCTGCGTGCAGTTTGTGACAAGAGGAAGACGGAAATGGAGGAGTTGGTTGTGGAAAAGACAAAGCTTGTGAAGGAGAAAGCAAGTTTGTCAAAGCAGATAGAGGAGTTAGAGAAAGGAAGTCAGGAAATGAAACAATCCCTAGATGCTGAGAGAAACAGGCTTAGGGAAGTAAACACGAAGTTGGTGGAAGTGAGTGGAGAGAAGGAGAAGCTAGAGAAGGAGGTGGAGACAGAAAAGGAGGAGAAGAGGACCATGAGAGACAAGTACAGAGAGAATATCAACAAAGCAACTGGTAATGTTGAGAAGATGGAGAAGCAGATCTCCAATAATGAGGAAAAGATAAGGAAGCTGGAGAGAGAGCTGACAAGAGGAAAAGTGAAAACTTTCGGTCTTGAAAAAGAAATCGAAATCCTCAACAGCAAGCTTGACAAAGCAAATGCAGAGTTGAACAGCCGAAGGAAAGCTGGTCTCGATGTAGCTCTCAAGCAGGCTCAACTTGCTAACGACATCGAGAAGGCACAAAAGACGGCCGGAGAATTTGCTGTCCGCATGGCTGGAGCTGCTCAGGTCTATGTAACCTTAAAGCAAAAACAGAACGCTCTTGCCACTGCTCAAGCGGAGCTGGAAGCTTCGCAGAACTTCTTCAACCTCAAGCTGGAGGAAGAGAGCAAGCTTATCCGTGCAGATATTGAAGCGGAGCTGGATGCTCGCTTCAGAGCAGTAGAGCCATTAGAAAGCTTGATGCGGTCGGTAAAGGAGAGAGAAGACCAGTGCAAGTATCTCCTTGAAGAAATTTCTATAAAGACAGCAGAGCTCGTCCTCGCCAAGGAAAATGTGTTTGCAGCACGGTCTGAAAAGACGCTTCAAGATGTGCTAGGCAAGCTGACAAACATTCACCAATCCATCAGCGGAACGGTGATTACAATCGCCCCCGGCAGTCTTGATGATGCCAAAAAGGGGGAAAACATTGAAAAAGCACTCATTCAATCAAGTGAAGTTGGAGGATCGAGCAACGCAGGAAGAGCGATCGAAGCCAGGGGCTTGATCGAAGGAGGTGTTGGAGGATCTGGAGGCTGTGAAATCATTGAGATTGAGAAGATGTTAGAAGGAGGAAGTAGTGCAGTGGAGGAAGTGGCTTGTTGGTCCCGGTTTGCTATAGGAAAAATACGTAGAGGGGGGGGGGGGGGTGAATACGTATTTTGAAGTTTTTCAACTTCAATTCCTTAACTCAGAGTATAAAGTAAAGTGCTCTTTGAAAATACTAAGACCTAGCCGAGGGCTAGATCTAAAGCAATCACGAATCTCTTGACCTAAGCTTAGAGCTTGATCAAGAGTGAGACTCTACTCTTTGTGCGGAATTTGGTGAGCTATAATCTTTCCTAAGTATTTGAAATTTCCAGATTAAGTTGTTTAGATGCACGTGCAATGGATAAACAAAGTAAAGAGTTTAGGGTTAGAGAGATACGACACGAAGATTTATAGTGGTTCGGAGATAACGCTCCTACGTCCACTTTGTTGCACGACGACAACTGTTCTCTTCACTCAAGAACTTGAAGGTTACGGGTCCTTCAAAAACCTGGTCGAGATCGGGCTTCACTCGCCTAGATCAAACGACAGACGTAGTGATTGCGGGTTCACTACACAAACCTAACAAAGACTGGAAGCTTCACTTGCTTCAGTCAAAACACGACAGGGAGATTACGGGCTCTCCTTACAGCCTAGCTTCGATCGAGCTCTACACAAACGATGTAAGTGCAAGCTTGGATCTAGACTCTATGATCGAGGCTTCTTCAATCGATGAAGGAAGAGCCTTGGATCTGGACAGCCTAAACGACAACACTCAAAAACCTAACAGACAAAGTATAGGGTTTTTGGTTGACGACACACTATGAAGAACTCTTTACAGTAGATGCAAAGATTGGCTAGAGTTCTTCTTCTAAGCTTCGGATATATGAAGTGGGCTTAGAATCTAAGTGTGAAGGTTGTGAAGACGAGTTCCGATGAACTGGAAACTCGGAGAACACTGGAAAACAAAGACTCGAAGATTAGCTTGAAGGCTTGGGAGTGTTTGTTTGCTGTATGCGCTTGAATGCTCAAAGTAGTGTTCTACTCTTCTTCGTCTTCATCCTTCACTATTTATAGGCGGAGGGTTGGCTGAGATCCGTTGCTTGGTTGGTGGCCTTGTCCCTCCTCCTCTCGACAGTACTTGCACAGGCTGGCTACTTTTCAGATGCGCAGTTTTGGATTTTTGCCGGAAATGGCTAAGTTCCAATTTCAACAGTAACTGGAGCGACCCAGTACTGTTACGGCGCCTTGTCGGCCTGGCAGTCAACTCTTCCGCTCCACTCCGCTTTCGACACGTGGAGATCTCGTAATTAATGCTACGATCTCCTGTTGACTGGAGTTCAAAATATGGGCGGGAGTTGTGCTGTCGCTTTCTGGTAGGTAGTGGCTCGCTTCGCTTTGGAGTTGTAGCGTCCGCTCTAGTTGAGTCACTTCGTAGTCATTCTGTAGTGAGTCGCTTCGGGAAATAGAGTTCCCTAGTGACTGCTTTGGAAACTGCTGACTAGAGTTGACTAGCTTTGACTCTTCACTGTAGCGCTTGCTTCGCTTCGCTTTGGCAGACTTGCTTCGAGTACTGTAGCGATCGCTTTGCAGCACTGTTCTTCGGCACGCTTCACTTCAGTTTGCTTGGCTTGCTTCGCTTTGAAAAACACACTCAAGCGAGTGGCCTTCACTTGAACTTTTGAAGCCTAATCTAAGCAAAACAAAAGAGCCATCCTAACAAAGTAGGCTTAGAAAAATTCTAACCTATTAACTACATCAAAGTGGGTCACTTGGGAGTTGGACACTTGGGGTTTTGGGATCCAATCAAAACAAATGACTTCGTTTATCAAGTATCCCACATAGTTCCCCCTTAACAAATTGGTCCATAACAATTCCCAACAATTTCCCCCTTTTTGATGATGCCAAAACCCAAAGGCTAAGACTTAGAAAATTCCAGCCTATCTAACCGTGAAGGGAACTCCAAGCGACTGCTTCCTTTGCAGCTTCGTTTGTAAAATTTTTTTTTAAGTTCCTTTCCTTTTTTTTTTTTTTCGGTTAAATTATTTGAGTTTGTAGCAAAAGGTAAGGTCATTCACAAAGCAGGTAAATGACAAATTTTGACAGAAATTGAAATTTGATAGATGAACAAGCAGTTCACATAGTCAAAAATATGAAACTTGAAACTCAACGGTTTCCTGCAGTTTCATCACGTTTCTTCTTCTCCTCCTCTTTCTTTCTTCTTCTCTGAATAGTAAGCAAATCGGACATTCAACTCCATTGTCCGGATGTTGTACTGGTTGTCTCTCCAACTTTTCTCCAGTCTTAGTGCTTCATCCACTTCTGCATCTATTTCCTTTCGATTAGGAATCTCTGAATTTGGTTTGAGAGGCATAGGAAACTTTTTCGCAGCTGGCACTTTGACAATAAGTGGAAGGGGTTTTGCTTCTTCTGCCAACGTGAAGATCTTTCGCCTCAATCTCTCATTGTATTGATGCAGGAAGTTGCTGAGAGCCTCCATTCTAGAACACTTGTCTTGATTCGGTACTACTTTCCACCAGTAGTACGCTTTTATGAACTTATCCTTTAGAATCAGCCAAGTGTCGAGAAGGTCTCTTGGGATGAAATCCTCGATTTGTCTGGAGTTCGGATGATGATCTCTCCGCATAGCCAGCTCCTCTTCTGTCCTGCTTTTCAACTCCTTCATGATTGAGTTAAATTGTGTGCTGGCATCACCATTCCACTTCGGAAGCATATCATTAATTCGCTTTCGAATGAAGTCATGCTCTTCAGTCGAGTAGCGACCGGAATTGATCATTTCTTTCAGCGTAACTCTGCCAGTATCCATCCAGGCTTGGAGATTGACAGCATCAGACTCTTCAGGCAAGTGAGGAATGTAAGCACTGCGCGTGATGGCAGATTGGATGAGCCTCACTTCATTCCATTTGGACTCGATCCGTTCATCCAATTTCATCAGTCTTTTCTCCCTTACTTCCTCATCCTTCTCCCTTCTTCTCTTCTTCTCCTCTGTCTTCTTTTGCCTCTTCTCGAAGCGACTAGCCTTCTCTTTGACCACTTGCTGCATTTTCTGGCGTTTGGCAGTAGTGTCATCTTCCTTTGTTTCAGGCGTTGATCGCTTCAAGGAAACTTTCTGAACAGGAGGTGGCGGTGGTGGCATTTGAGTTACAGTTTCTCTGGCAGGAACAATTCCAACCAATGCTGAAGTGAGTGCCTGTGCAGAGACAGGGGCAGAGGGCGAAGCAACCGTTCGCGAAGATGAAGCGGGCGCATGCAAAGATGCACCATCTTGAGTGACAGTTCTTTTGAGCTCAAGCTCCACTTCCAAGGCTCGTGCGTAAGCTTCATCCTGTGCAATATGTCGCTCCCTTTGTTCTTTGGATAAAGGAACACTAGGAATAACGGGATGAGTGGCGATTGATGAACCTAACAGTTTTCCGGCCGTCGGCAAGCGGGGATCCTCCGTAACCTTCTCTTTGCCTTTTGTCCTTGCTAGTTCAGTTCTAGCTTCATCAGCCACTTCCTCCACTGCACTACTTCCTCCTTCTAACATCTTCTCAATCTCAATGATTTCACACCCTCCAGACCCTCCAACACCTCCTTCGATCAAGCCCCTGGCTTCGATTGTTCTTCCTGCGTTGCTCGATCCTCCAACTTCACTTGATTGAATGAGTGCTCTTTCAATGTTTTCCCCCTTTTTGGCATCATCAAGACTGCCGGGGGCGATTGTAAACACCGTTCCGCTGATGGATTGGTGATTGTTTGTCAGCTTGCCTAGCACATCTTGTAGCAACTTTTCAGACCGTGCTGCAAACACATTTTCCTTGGCGAGGACGAGTTCTGCTGTTTTTATAGAAATTTCTTCAAGGAGATACTTGCACTGGTCTTCTCTCTCCTTTACCGACCGCATCAAGCTTTCTAATGGCTCTACTGCTCTGAAGCGAGCATCCAGCTCCGCTTCAATATCTGCACGGATAAGCTTGCTCTCTTCCTCCAGCTTGAGATTGAAGAAGTTCTGCGAAGCTTCCAGTTCCGCTTGAGCAGTGGCAAGAGCGTTCTGTTTTTGCTTTAAGGTCACATAGACCTGAGCAGCTCCAGCCATGCGGGCAGCAAATTCTTCGGCCGTCTTTTGTGCCTTCTCGATGTCATTAGCAAGTTAAGCCTGCTTGAGAGCTACATCGAGACCAGCTTTCCTTCGGCTGTTCAACTCGGCATTTACTTCGTCAAGCTTGCTGGTGAGGATTTCGACTTCTTTTTCAAGACTGAGAGATTTCACTTTTCCTCTCGTCAGCTCGCTCTCCAGCTTCCTTATCTTTTCCTCATTATTGGAGATCTGCTTCTCCATCTTCTCAACATTACCAGTTGCTTTGTTGATATTCTCTCTGTACTTGTCTCTCATGGTCCTCTTCTCCTCCTTTTCTGACTCCACTACCTTCTCTAGCTTCTCCTTCTCTCCACTCACTTCCACCAACTTCGTGTTTACTTCCCTAAGCCTGCTTCTCTCAGCATCTAGGGATTGTTTCATTTCCTGACTTCCTTTCTCTAACTCCTCTACCTGCTTCGACAAACTTGATTTCTCATTCACAAGCTTTGTCTTTTCCACAACTAACTCCTCCATTTCCGTCTTCCTCTTGTCACAAACTGCACGCAGATTAGTGACCTCCAATATTTTCAAAGTTAGCTCAGCATCCTTCTTGGTGATCTCATTTTGCAAATTAGAGATCACCGCGTCCTTTTCTCTCACTTCAGCTTCATGATCCTTGATCAATCGGAGCTCATGTAGCGAAGGCTCACGCTCTGGAATGGGCACATCGGGATACTCCATCTTTACTCTTGCATCAAGCGCCTCCCAGTACTTTGCCTCACTGAGGAAGGTGTGGAAACCGTCTACTTGGGCAAATTTGAGCACTTCAACCTCCATGGTTTCTATCACCTCTTCTTCCATCGCCTTGCGCAGGTTAAAGATCTTGTAGAACTCTGTTCCTCTGTACGTGATGTACGTGAGGAAATCTACTGCGCGGGTGAAGAAGTCATCGGCCATTTTCACAGAGAGTATCGCTCACGGATGAGCTCGGCAGCTTGTTCTCGGTCCTTCAGGTACCGTTCAAGGACCAATTCCTTTTCGGTTGGAGTTTGGGAAGAATCTGGGATGATGTTGGGATAGGTGTTGGTTGTTTTGGCAGTTTGGGCGGTATCAGCGCTTTCGGCTGATGAGGATTGTGAGCTGGGGGTGGAAGCTTCAGTAGCTTCAGGTTGGTTGGATTCTGGTTGAGAATTGAGTGGGACAGAGAAGAGTTTGTAGGCATCGGTGAGGTCCGTGCCCAGAAAAGGTATGTTAGGAATTTGAAAGGATGAGTGGGTTGATTCTTGTGGTGAGGATGATGTTTGAGTGATGGGAATGGCAGTGGTTGATGTTTGAGGTTCCGGTAGCGGCTGGGTTTGGGTTTGAATTTGGGTAGAAGGTGATTGGATTTTGGTTGGTGAAGGCTGAGGTAGATCCTTTTCCGGTGAGGGTTGGGGATTTTCTTCTTCAACGATCTTCTCGAGCGGCTGCTCCTCAGCCTCGCTCGTTCCGATTATTGTTGAAACACTTCTCAATCTTTGAGGCCGCTTAGACCTTGCTTTCCTCGATACTCGCTTCAATGGTGACGAAGCTTTGATTTCTTCTTCCGCCTCGCTACAGGATTCAGCGACTGGAACAGAAGGAAGAACTATCACATCAACACAATCCTGGTCCATCGGAAGCTTCTCAGATTTCCACGAATCAAAGTAAAGAGTGTTCTTCTTGTATGGAGCAGTATCTGTCCATGGCATGTCTTTGAATAGTTTCTCCAGGGCGTAGGAGATCCTGGAGAAAAACTTCAACCTTCCTTTGCGGACGATTTCACTCGTGCTTCCCTTCTCGTATTCGAAATCCGCCGCAACTTCATGAATCTGGTTGATAAACCAGCGATGCCAGTTAAATTTTGTTCCATTTAAGCTGTCTACAATTACGGAGGTGGCGTAGATCTTGGTGTCTGACAGTTGGCTGAGCGAACCAACTCCATAGAGAATGGACTTCGTGTACATCTCGCAGATCAGATTGAATGGAGCCTTCAAGTCGTTTCTGATGTTGCTCAACTTAGGGTTCCCAAACTTTACACCTCTTTGTTTGGCGAAGCGAGCATACTCCACCTGAGTTGACATGCCCAGTTCTGACAGATATACTGGTCCGGTTGACGGCAAATCGAATACTCGTGCTATCCTGTCTAGCTCGATCTCCACGGGTGTTCCTCTCAGTGGATGAGAGAAAGTTGACGTATCTTCTCCCTTTTTGAGATTCAGGAGAACCTCGGCAACGGCCTTACTCAGAATCTTTTGCGGCTTGGCAGTCACGAACTTCCACAGGCCGGCCGTGGTCACAGCCCTGCGGAGAAAGCCATTTTCCATTACCACATCTTCATTAAGATGCGGTTCAATGAAGACGTTGTCGTCGAGGTTTTTCAGGAATTCCTTCATTGTTTCAGTTTTCTCCTTCTTTCCCATGGTGTATACTTGTAGAGAGGGTTGAGAAAAAGTTAAGGCTTTGAGGGATTTTAGGTTTGAGATTTCAGAGGTGCAGAGGTTTCACTAAAATGGTAGTTTTGGGACTTTTGAAATTTTTCTGCAGCCTTTGGTGTTACACATATATAGAACTAGGGTTCGGCTGACGAGGTAGGGGCAAGACAGTAATATCTTCCAAGATCCTGTGCAGGGGCGGCAGACCTTCGGTGATGGATCTGACGTGTCCGGCGTCATCACTGAAAAGTGAACCGCCAATTTGGTTTGACGTGGCCACGTGGCAAATTTTGATTCATCTCTTCCAATAGTAGTCAATCCAGCGGTTGAGATTTAGAGACGGTTCAGATTCGACGGCTGGATTGAGTGCGGTTTTTTTTCCGCTTTCCTCGGCTTTGACGTCCACGCGCCTGTCGTTTCTTCTTCTACGCGCCGCTGCATTAAATGCTTGGCAGAGAGTAAAATAGGCACTCGAGTGCTGACAGCTCATACGCTTCGCTACGTATCCGCTTGCTTCGAGTGTAGCCGCTTCAGCATCCACTCGCTTGCGGAGTACTCGCTTCACGTGACTGTTCCGCACTCGCTTGCGATGGCTAGCTTTGAGTGACGTAGCACTCGCTTGGCCATCTGAAGCGACTGGAATAAGAAACTAAATTTCTTTACTTAAATTTAAAATGTTTCTGACTTACATACTTCGAGGATAAACAAGAGTGTTTTCCTCTTTGTATTTGTGTCAGATTCATTTCATATTTTCCACATAGCGAGTGAAGGTTTCTAGCACGCTTCAGCTCACTTAGTGTACTTAAAATTGAAATGCTTACCAGTCAATCTCACTTCGTAGGAGATTGATACCACTATTTGAAGACTTCATTTGATTTGGACTTCAGATTGTAGAATCCACTTGTTTGCGTTGAAGCTTGTTGATACTACCTGATTGGTAATTCAGCTTCTTGGCATTAGTCTTCATGGCATTCATTTTCCTCTACGAATTAGAGAGTCCTCCATCGTAGTGAATGAGGGAGGAAATGAATATAGTACACAAGCTTACTGCAACCCAGAGGGGAGTTTCACGTAAGTGTACATATTCACGACGAATGGGGGATGAGTACAAGTCCTTATCTCAGAGCATAAATGGACAGGATGACAATGAGAATGCTCTGACAAGACAATCTCGTATTTTACGCAGAAGCATGTCACCAGCCCTGCAACCTTTTGTAGAAAAAGGTAAACCTTCAAGCATCCTCCTACATGCTACAGAATGAACTTGCAGTCGACTCGCTTTGACCCAAGCTTGGGCAAATTGAGGTGATGCAAAATTCAAAGTGAGAGGGGAATGGATAGACATCCGGCAGCTCAACTCAGTAAAGAGTGAGTAAGGAATGGACATTTATCCACGATGAAGGAGATGAGAAGACTTGTTCCTCTTCGGCGGAAAGATGGGAAGAGGACACAAGGTCTAGGTGCCAGCCCTGCCTAAGTTTTCACCATTTTTACGTGGGAAGGCCCGATACAAGAACCCACAACCGTTACTGGAAACGGCACTTGCGAGTGTTTATACCCACTCGCTAGGAATCCTAGGCTAGGTAGCAGCTTTCCTTGCTCGCTTTGGAAGTAGCTTGCTCCGGGAGCAAACAATAGTTCCCCCTTAACCAATGGCTTAACAATTCCTGTAAGCGGGTAGGGAACATCTTCCAACACTCCACCTTACTCCACCTTGTTTCTCCTTCTTCAAGCGAGTGAGATTTTGAAGTGACTCGCTTGAGTTGGTGAAGATCCGAAGCGAGTGACGCTACGAAAAACCAGCGATCACTCCTTCGTGCATCCTGAATCTAGCATTCTTCACCAGGGTCTAATAACCCTAATTCAATGCATAGCTGGTTGAAACGAGACTCAGCTAGAGGCTTTGTGAGGATATCTGCTCGCTGGAGATCGGTATGAATTTTCTCGAGCTTGATATCCTTCTTCTCGACATGATCTCGAATGAAGTGATGTCGGATTTCCACGTGCTTGCATCTGGTGTGAAGCACTGGATTCTGCGAAATACATATGGCACTGTTGTTGTCGCAGAAGATCGGAATTTCATTCGCTTCAACTTTGTAGTCCTTCAACTGTTGACGAAGCCATAGGATTTGAGAACAACAGCTTCCAGCGGCCATGTATTCAGCTTCAGTTGTTGAAGTAGCTACGCTTGTTTGCTTCTTTGAGAACCACGAGATCAGCTTGCTTCCCAAGAACTGACATGTGCCCGAAGCTGACTTCCTATCGACTCGGCACCCTCCATAGTCAGCATCGGAGTATCCAGTGAGCTCCAAATTGTCCTCCGCTGGATACCACAGACCCATGTTGATAGTGCCCTTCAAATATCGAAGAATCCTTTTGGCAGCTTCAAGATGGCTGTGCTTGGGGTTGCTTTGGAAGCGAGCACAGACTCCAACTGCAAAAGTAATATCTGGCCTACTTGCAGTGAGATATAGGAGGGATCCAATAAGAGCACGATAATCTGTAGCATTCACAGATTTTCCCTCTTCGTCTGGCTCCATCTTCCAGTTGGTATTCATTGGAATCTTCACAGCTTTAGCATGTTGAATACCGAACTTAGCAAGCATATCTCTTGTGTACTTCGCTTGATTGATGAAGATACCATCATCCTGCTGCTTCACTTGAAGACCTAGAAAGCAGCTCATCAAGCCAATCATTGACATCTCATATTTGGTCTTCATCAGCTCTCCAAACTTCTCGCTAAGCGACTGGTTTGGCGATCCAAATATGATGTCGTCTACGTAGATCTGAACCCATAGCATATCCTCTCTGTGGTTGATTGTGAAAAGGGTTCGATCTATCTTTCCTTTGTGAAATCCATTATCCACTAGGAATTGAGAAAGTGTATCATACCAAGCTCTGGGAGCTTGCTTCAACCCATATAGAGCTTTCTTCAAGCGATACACCTTGTCTCCTTGCTCGAAACCCGGTGGCTGCTCCACATACACTTCTTCCTTGAGTTCACCGTTGAGGAATGCGCTCTTCACATCCATTTGATAGACCTTAAACTTCTTGGTTGCTGCATAGGCTAGAAACAATCTGATAGCTTCAAGCCGTGCCACTGGAGCGAAAGTCTCGTCAAAGTCGATTCCTTCCTCTTGGCAGTAGCCTTTGGCAACGAGTCGAGCCTTGTTCCTCACAACGTTGTGGTCCTCGTCCGTCTTGTTCTTGAACACCCATTTGGTGCCAATAACGTGCTGAAATTTGGGACGTTCCACGAGGTACCATACGTCATTCCTGGTGAACTGGTTCAGCTCTTCTTGCATGGCGATTACCCAGTTTGAGTCGGCTAGAGCTTCCTCCACACTTGATGGCTCAATGTTTGAGAGAAAGCAACTGAACATGGCACTTTCTTCAAACACTTGACTCCTGGTCACTACACCCTTGGATGGATCTCCAATGATTTGACTTGGTGAGTGATCTTTGAGCCACGCTCGCTTGGACCCGCTAGCTTCGTCTTCATCTTCTTCTTGGTCACTTGCTTCACCATTTGGTAGCAAGTGGATTGGGTGCTTGGCCTGCACTTGCTTCAGAAGTCTTGGGGGCAGCTTCATCTTTTCCTTGGACATTCTGCTCGCTTGAGCCTTTGATCTCTTCTTCATCCTCAAGTATGTCCCAAGTAAGAGTGTTGATGGGTTCCTCACCTGACTTTCCGTTTTTAGATAGATCCTGTTCCTGTGGATGACTTAAAGAAGATTCATCAAATACGACATGGGGTGATTCTTCCACGATTAGGGTTTTACAGTTGAACACCCTGTAAGCTTTGCTTGATGTGGAGTATCCTAAGAATATTCCTTCATCAGCTTTGCTTTCAAAGGCTTTCAATTGTGACTTCCCATTATCATGGATGAAGACCCTACAACCAAAGATATGGAAATAAGATATGTTTGGAATTCTTCCTGTCCATATTTCATATGGTGTTTTGTCGTGTCGTTTGCAGAGAAGCGTTCGGTTCTGCGTGTAGCATGCTGTATTGGCTGCTTCAGCCCAATATTTCATTGGAAGCTTTGAGTCTGCAATCATGGTTCGAACTGCTTCCTTGATGATACGATTTCTTCTTTCAGCAACTCCATTCTGCTGTGGTGTGCGAGCTGAGGAGGTCTGATGTGCTATGCCATGCTCCGCGCAGTAAGTTTCGATGGTAGAGTTCAAGAACTCTGTCCCTTTGTCGGAGTGGATGGTCACGATCGCTTGATTCTTCTCCACAGCCAATCGCTTGAGCAGTTGTGGTAGCTTGGTCAGAGTCTCCTTCTTGCTGTAGAGAAATACGACCCAAGTGTAGCGAGAGAAGTCATCGACTACAACTAGAGTGTATTTTCTTCCATTCACACTAACTGGAGTAACTGGACCAAACAGATCCATGTGGAGCAGCTCGAGCACTCGCTTTGATGAGGCTTCTTCGAGACTGGCGAAGTGCTTCTTTGTCTGCTTCCCTCGTTGGCATGGTGAGCATGGATGGTCTTTGATGAAGACTTCATTTGGTATGCCTTGCACCAAACCCTTACGAGCTAAGCGATTGATTGCTTTGAAATTGAGATGGTTTAAGCGTCTGTGCCAAAGCCATCCTATCTCAGTAGCACTTCTCGCTACTAAGCACGTTTCCACTTTGCAGCTATCCCATTGTGCTATATAGACGTTCCTTTGTCTAATTCCAGTAAGCACAATCTGGGATGTGAGTTTGCTCTTCACAATGCACTTGTTGAAAATGAACTCCACCCTGTACCCTTTATCACAAAACTGTGAAATGGACAACAGGTTGTGCTTGAGTCCTTCCACATAGGAGACTTCTTCAATTGTGAGCTTTCCAACTTTCAGTGCGCCGTATCCCCTGGTGCTTCCTCGAGAGTTGTCACCAAAGGTTACGTGTGGACCCTTCTTCTCTATGTAATCTTGAAGTAGAGCTCTCATGCCGGTCATGTGTCTTGAACATCCACTGTCCAAGTACCAGATTTGTTGACCCTCACATGGCATGGGATCCACGGCGCTCACCTGCAATTAGACAGATTTTGGTACCCAAATCAGTTTGGGTCCTTGCAGGTTAGTTCCCTTAGGTACCCACACTTGCTTCACTTTCTTTTGAAATGAAGCTTGTGCTTTGGGCTTCTCGACCTTCGAAAACTGTGACTTCTGCCTTGAAGCAGCTTCACATGTGCAACAGTGTGTGCAAGAGGGGTAGCGGCTCTCTTCAGTCCTACCAATGCTTTTTCCATTTTGCTTATATCCTGAAGCGACTCGCTTTGGATTAGCTGTGGTTTTAGAGACTGACTTAGGATTTCTAGACTGTCGAAGCGGCTCGCTAAGTTTTCTCGAAGCGGTCCCACTAGGGTTCTGTCCCTGACTCGCTTGAGTAACCTTGGGAGTTCGAAGCAGCCTCTTTGGTGCTTCGAATTCTTCCCCCTCAACGTTAGTCCGGTTGGACCATCTCCAGTCCGGATAACGTGACACATAGACATTACTCCTCTTTTTGAAAGGGAGATCCTTTGTCTCTCGTGTCTTGGCTTGAGGCTTAGAAGCTTCAACAGTTCTCCCTTTACCCTTGGATTGGTAAGACTTAGCATGTTGAGTGCTAGGTACTGTTGAACTTTGCTTGCCCTTTGGATCTGCCCTTAAAGATATAGACATCTTCATTGGCTTCCTTTTAGGGTTCTCAGCCACTTTGCCTTTATCTTTGTTAGTGGTCGCTTTGGATGCAGTAGGCAACTCCAAAGTGACTGATGGTGTGTTTGAAGCACCAACAAAGACAGTTGGCTTGGAAGGTCCACCCTCGAATCCAGGTCCTTCCTTTCTACCAAAAGGTAGAAGAGAACTCTCTAGTGCCTGTCTAGCATATGAAGCTTTGTTTAGGTTGGCGACTAGAGTGGATTGGGCTTCATACCTTCCTTCCAAGCTCTGATGTCTCGCGAAGAGATCCTCGAACTTACTAGTCATAGCCCTTAGATTAAGTTTGACTTGGTCAAGCTCAGTGGCTAGCTTTCGGTTCTCCTTCTCGCTTTGAGACAGAGCTTGTTGCAGCACTTCGTGATCACTTGACAATTTAACGTGCTTGTCAAGCAATTCACTCCATGTTGAGGAATTGGGTTCCTCTTGGTGCGAGTGTGCGAGTGTAATTGAACTAGATGGGGGATAGATGAATACCTCTCCTGTTTCTTCATCGGTGAGCGCCATGAGTCCAAGATCCTCACCCTCACTGGAGTTGGGATCTGTGAATGCATCCGAGTCGCTTGAGATTTCTTCAGTTGAAGCGACCGGCACCTCACTTGCTACGAGCGCTCGCCTTGGTGCATCCCTCTTTGCTTTCAGTTCTTCTCGCTCTTTCGCACTCAGCTTTGGGCAATCGGATTTGTAGTGGCCCATCTTGTGGCAATGGTAACATTCCACTTCCATCATGTCTCTTGGGATCGGCTTTGTCGTCTCTTCTCTCTTCCCTTTTCCTTCTCGAGCATCAGTGCTCCTCCCTTTGTATTTCTTGTAGAATCTTTTGTATTTGCCCACTCGAGAATTCATTTTGTTGAAGTTCTTGGATAAGAACGCAATGCGTTCTTCCAATTCTTCCCTCGTCATCTTGGCTAGCGACTGCTCGCTTGGCCCTTCAGCAGCTTTGAATGCTACTCCTTTTGACGTAGTGGGCGCTTCATCCTCGTCGTCGAGGCTCATTCGATTCAGATCAAACTCGTGAGCTTTGAGTTCTGAAAACAGAATCTCCGGTGTGAATTTTGATAGATCCTTGGTTGCTAGATACAGCTCCTTCATAGTTTGCCACTTCCTTGTGAGAGCTCGGACAATCTTCAGGTTGACTTCCTTATCTGTGAGTTCCTTCCCAAGCGAGTTGAGAGTTGCAATGATGTTTGTAACTCTCAGCTCGAAGGTGTCGATGGACTCTCCTGGCTTCATTATCAGACTCTCAAACTCCCGCATCTGGACGGCGAGTTTGTTCTCCTTAATTTTGTCTGTTCCTTGAGAAATGAGGGCTAGAGTTTCCCACATTTCCTTCGCCGTCGCACACTTCCTGATTCTAGGCAGATAGGCATCAGACACGGTGCTCTGCATCGTGTGACGTGCGATTTTATCCAGGTTGGCGATCTTGAAGTCGTTGGGATTGTATTCATCTTTGTCCTTTTCAACGTACTCTTGTCTGACATGAGCTTCGCGTCCTTTAGCAGCTGGTACGTTCACAGATATGGCTTTCTTGATTTCAATAGGTCCGTCCTCTATGACTTCCCACATCCGGTCGTGGATGGAGCAAAGGAAGCTCTCTACTCGGAAACTCCATGTCTCATATCCTTCGATCGAGAACTGTGGAAGGTTTGAGGCACTGTATGTAGACATAGCAAACTATCAGCAGTAAATGCAATATGCGTGAGTGAGGTTTTGATGCACTTAGGAAAATAGGATCCGGTTCAGTGAGACAACGTGAAGCGAGTGGGGACTCGCTTCGGATATGCAAAGCAGAGGCTCGAAAGAACCGCTGCTCTGATACCACTTGTTGGTCCCGGTTTGCTATAGGAAAAATACGTAGAGGGGGGGGGGGGGGGGTGAATACGTATTTTGAAGTTTTTCAACTTCAATTCCTTAACTCAGAGTATAAAGTAAAGTGCTCTTTGAAAATACTAAGACCTAGCCGAGGGCTAGATCTAAAGCAATCACGAATCTCTTGACCTAAGCTTAGAGCTTGATCAAGAGTGAGACTCTACTCTTTGTGCGGAATTTGGTGAGCTATAATCTTTCCTAAGTATTTGAAATTTCCAGATTAAGTTGTTTAGATGCACGTGCAATGGATAAACAAAGTAAAGAGTTTAGGGTTAGAGAGATACGACACGAAGATTTATAGTGGTTCGGAGATAACGCTCCTACGTCCACTTTGTTGCACGACGACAACTGTTCTCTTCACTCAAGAACTTGAAGGTTACGGGTCCTTCAAAAACCTGGTCGAGATCGGGCTTCACTCGCCTAGATCAAACGACAGACGTAGTGATTGCGGGTTCACTACACAAACCTAACAAAGACTGGAAGCTTCACTTGCTTCAGTCAAAACACGACAGGGAGATTACGGGCTCTCCTTACAGCCTAGCTTCGATCGAGCTCTACACAAACGATGTAAGTGCAAGCTTGGATCTAGACTCTATGATCGAGGCTTCTTCAATCGATGAAGGAAGAGCCTTGGATCTGGACAACCTAAACGACAACACTCAAAAACCTAACAGACAAAGTATAGGGTTTTTGGTTGACGACACACTATGAAGAACTCTTTACAGTAGATGCAAAGATTGGCTAGAGTTCTTCTTCTAAGCTTCGGATATATGAAGTGGGCTTAGAATCTAAGTGTGAAGGTTGTGAAGACGAGTTCCGATGAACTGGAAACTCGGAGAACACTGGAAAACAAAGACTCGAAGATTAGCTTGAAGGCTTGGGAGTGTTTGTTTGCTGTATGCGCTTGAATGCTCAAAGTAGTGTTCTACTATTCTTCATCTTCATCCTTCACTATTTATAGGCGGAGGGTTGGCTGAGATCCGTTGCTTGGTTGGTGGCCTTGTCCCTCCTCCTCTCGACAGTACTTGCACAGGCTGGCTACTTTTCAGATGCGCAGTTTTGGATTTTTGCCGGAAATGGCTAAGTTCCAATTTCAACAGTAACTGGAGCGACCCAGTACTGTTACGGCGCCTTGTCGGCCTAGCAGTCAACTCTTCCGCTCCACTCCGCTTTCGACACGTGGAGATCTCGTAATTAATGCTACGATCTCCTGTTGACTGGAGTTCAAAATATGGGCGGGAGTTGTGCTGTCGCTTTCTGTTAGGTAGTGGCTCGCTTCGCTTTGGAGTTGTAGCGTCCGCTCTAGTTGAGTCACTTCGTAGTCATTCTGTAGTGAGTCGCTTCGGGAAATAGAGTTCCCTAGTGACTGCTTTGGAAACTGCTGACTAGAGTTGACTAGCTTTGACTCTTCACTGTAGCGCTTGCTTCGCTTCGCTTTGGCAGACTTGCTTCGAGTACTGTAGCGATCGCTTTGCAGCACTGTTCTTCGGCACGCTTCACTTCAGTTTGCTTGGCTTGCTTCGCTTTGAAAAACACACTCAAGCGAGTGGCCTTCACTTGAACTTTTGAAGCCTAATCTAAGCAAAACAAAAGAGCCATCCTAACAGAGTAGGCTTAGAAAAATTCTAACCTATTAACTACATCAAAGTGGGTCACTTGGGAGTTGGACACTTGGGGTTTTGGGATCCAATCAAAACAAATGACTTCGTTTATCAAGTATCCCACATAGTTCCCCCTTAACAAATTGGTCCATAACAATTCCCAACATGGCTGATGAAGCTAGAACTGAACTAGCAAGGACAAAAGGCAAAGAGAAGGTTACGGAGGAGCCCCGCTTGCCGACGGCCGGAAAACTGTTAGGTTCATCAATCGCCACTCATCCCGTTATTCCCGGTGTTCCCTTATCCAAAGAACAAAGGGAGCGACAGATTGCAGAGGATGAAGCTTACGCACGAGCCTTGGAAGTGGAGCTTGAGCTCAAAAGAACTGACACTCAAGATGGTGCATCTTTGCATGCGCCCGCTTCATCTTCGCGAACGGTTGCTTCGCCCTCTGCCCCTGTCTCTGCACAGGCACTCACTTCAGCATTGGCTGGAATTGTTCCTACCAGTGAAACTGCTACTCAAATGCCACCGCCGCCACCTCCTGTTCTGAAAATTTCCTTGAAGCGATCAACGCCTGAAACAAAGGAAGATGACACTGCTGTCAAACGCCAGAAAATGCAGCAAGTGGTCAAAGAGAAGGCTAGTCGCTTCGAGAAGAGGCAGAAGAAGAAAGAGGAGAAGAAGAGAATAAGTGAGAAGGATGAGGAAGTAAGGGAGAAAAGGCTGATGAAATTGGATGAACGGATCGAGTCCCACTATAATGAAGTGAGGCTCATCCAATCTGCCATCACGCGCAGTGCCTACATTCCTCACTTGCCTGAAGAGTCTGATGCTGTCAATCTCCAAGCCTGGATGGATACTGGCAGTGTTACGCTGAAAGAAATGATCAATTCCGGTCGCTACTCGACTGAAGAGCATGACTTCATTCGGAAGCGAATTAATGATATGCTTCCGAAGTGGAGTGGTGATGCCAGCACACAATTTAACTCAATCATGAAGGAGTTGAAAAGCAGGACAGAAGAGGAGCTGGCTATGCGGAGAGATCATCATCCGGACTCCAGACAAATCGAGCATTTCATCCCAAGAGACCTTCTCGACACTTGGCTGATTCTAAAGGATAAGTTCATAAAAGCCTACTACTGGTGGAAAGTAGTACCGTATCAAGACAAGTGTTCTAGAGTGGAGGCTCTCAGCAACTTCCTGCATCAATACAATGAGAGATTGAGGCGAAAGATCTTCACGTTGGCAGAAGAAGCAAAACCCCTTATACTTATTGTCAAAGTGCCAGCTGCGAAAAACTTTCCTATGCCTCTCAAACCAAATTCAGAGATTCCTAATCGAAAGGAAATTGATGCAGAAGTGGATGAAGCACTGAGATTGGAGAAAAGTTGGAGAGACAACCAGTACAAAATCCGGACAATGGAGTCGAATGTCCGATCTGCTTACTATTCAGAGAAGAAGAAAGAAGAGGAGGAGAAGAAGAAACGTGATGAAACTGCATGAAACCGTTGAGTTTTAAGTTTCATATTTTTGACTATGTGAACTGCTTGTTCATCTATCAAATTTCAATTTCTGTCAAAATTTGTCATTTACCTGCTTTGTGAATGACTTTACCTTTTGCTACAAACTCAAATAATTTAACCGAAAAAAAAGGGAAAGGAACTTAAAAAAAAAAAATTTACAAACGAAGCTGCAAAGGAAGCAGTCGCTTGAAGTTCCCTTCACGGTTAGATAGGCTAGAACTTTCTAAGTCTTAGCCCTTGGGTTTTGGCATCATCAAAAAGGGGGAAATTGTTGGGAATTGTTATGGACCAATTTGTTAAGGGGGAACTATGTGGGATACTTGATGAACGAAGCCATTTGTTTTGATTGGATCCCAAAACCCCAAGTGTCCAACTTCCAAGTGACCCACTTTGATGTATTTAATAGGTTAGAATTTTCTAAGCCTACTCTGTTAGGATGGCTCTTTAATTTTTGCTTAGATTATAGGCTTCAAGAGTTCAAGTGAAGGCCACTCACTTGAGTGTGTTTTCCAGAGAGAAGCAAGCCTAGCAAACTGAAGTGAAGCGTGCCGAAGAACAGTGTAGCGAAGCGATCGCTACAGTAGATTCGAAGTGAGTCCGCCAAAGCGAAGCGAAGCGAGCGCTACAGTTCAAAGCCAAAGCGAAGCGAAGCAAGCGCTACAGTTGTAATAACCCGTATTTTTAAATACTAGAAAATAAAAAAAAATAAAATAAAATAAATAGTTTCCTTTAATATAATAAGCTTTTCATAATTTATATAGTAAAATGATAAAAGGATTATTTAAAAGCTTTGATATTATAAGCTTTTAATATTATTAGTTATATGAATTTCTTAATAAAAAGAATTTTAGAATATTTAATTTAATTAAAATTAGTTAACTAAAAATATTATTTCTAACTTAATAAAATCCCAAAAATGTAATGTTAATATATTTAACCTAATTTTGACATTAAAAGAATTATGAAAGAAGTTAGGTATTTTTCGGATAAACGGTTAAGAAAACTCGAGTCGCCGTTTGTCTATTTTCGATCTTTTCGTTTCTTTAAAATCCTTCGAGCTACCAAATTCCTTCCAAAAATTCTTTAACCTATATCGTTGTGTTCGATATTTTTCGTGGATTCCATAAACCCTTTGAAATCTTAAATCGGAATTCGTTGCCGGAAAAATATCTTTTCGTCGGGGAAACGAGACGTTCGACCGGAGACGGGATGACCCCTATAAAAAGAGGTCATCACCGCCTCAATATTGTGCATATCCTTATCTCATTTCTCTATTGGAGACATATCCTCCAACCCCAACCAACTCTCTCTCTCCCTCGCTGATCACCTCCCATCTTCCCCATCTTCCTTATCCCTCTCCACCGAACAGCCCCTCTTCCCCCTCCACCCCACCGATTACCCACTCCCCCTCTCCCCATCTGTCTCGCTCAACCCACCCCAACACCCTCGCTCTCCCTATAAAGCTGCAAAGTGCAGCAGCAGCTTCATCTTCTTCGTCTCCTCCACCGCCATCCTTCATCTCCGCCATCCACCTTCCCGCCGGCGACCCCCTTGCCGAACCAGCAGCACCTCCGCCACTCCACCACCGATCACCATCTCCCCAGCCACCTCCACCGATCATCCCCTCCCTTTCCTCACTCCACCGAACACCTTCATCATCCAGCCATCACTTTCGCTCTCTCTCTAGAAGAAGCCGCAAGCAGCAGCCAGCAGCTCCACCACCTCCGATCCAGCAGCAGTTGCTGCCACCGTGTTCTTCATCTTCTTCAGTTCATCTTCCGTCATCTTCCTTCTTCCTTTCAAGCCGAGGCAGCCAAGAACAGCCCCGATCGTCTTCGATCATCTTTTCGAGCCTATCTTCTTCTCCGTTCATCGGAAAGGTATGCCGTTCGCTTCTATGAACTCGTAGGAGGATTTCGATCCTAGAAATGTTGATTGATCGTCGTCGCGAAGTCTCGAAGTAGGACATGCATCACCTTCATCATTTGCATCTTCTCTTCTTCTCCGTGCCGTGCAATCGCCCTTTCTTTGGTGGTTGCCGGTATTCCTTTTTGCATCCATATCACCGAATTAAAGTTGATCGTAACCTAATAATGAGCCACTTAATCGGAATGAATTTTTGAAAATGAACTGTTGTAGGTTTCCCCCTCGTTTTCACGGATAATGTTTCCCTGCATGTCGAGACTCTGCCCAAATATTTTGAAAATAATCATGTAGGCTATAAATGATATAATCTAGCATCCTTTAAAGTTTGGTAACAATCGGAATCACCGTTAATTTTCTAAAAATGAAACTAGGTTCATTTTGAGTTGTAGGAACCCTAACCCCTTTGCATATCAAATGTTTTTAGATCAAAATATTCTAAATAATGATTTAATCAACTTTCATGTTGGAACTTAAGCCATGCGAACATCGAAAACATAATAAAATATTCTATGAAGAATTAATATTCATTTTTATAATTTTAGAAAATATAAAAGTCAAAAGATATTAATATTAGGAAATTCTAAGTAAAGATTTGGATGTACCTTGATGTCATAAACATATTTGTAGGGATATTGTCAGAAGGATCTGTCTTAGGTTTCGAAACCAAGAATCGAGGAAACAAGTAAACGGTAAAGGTGGGGTTACTCTATTTTTAAATCTATCTTTGAGTTATTAAGCTCTGATACTTATGAAAAATTGATATTATCCATGAAAATGTTTTGTTGTGCGGACTACGTGTTTAATGCCTCAATCAGTATAACGATCGTGGTTCTTAGTTGGTCTAACACACTAGCTAAGGATTGTGTACACTTAGCCCAGAAGTGCGGTGGGTTGATCACCATCGGCTTCTGTTGGATGATAGAGGGCTGTCTGGGTTAAGAGTCCCGAGACTCTACATTTTTAGCTTGCCTGTCTGGGTTAAGCGTCCCGAGGTATTGGTGATGAGGTAACGTTTGTAGTTCCGTGACAATGCGTCGACGCCCTAAAATAAGTTTTAAGTACAATTAGGAGTTAAACTAATTTTCAAACCCTCCTAATTTTACTTGCAGCGTGGATATTATCTTTAAACTGTTTGATAACTGTTTTCTTTTGGCATGAGACCACTGAGTGCATTAGTACTCAGCCCTGCAATTCCTTTCCAAATGTTTTGCAGGTTGAAAGCCGGCGGCATAGTTGGAGCTGACGAGAATCGTGAAAGTTGTTTCGAGCCATTTCATAAAACATAGCCTATCCTTCTTTATAAACTCTTAAGTTATGAAATTCCTAATGAATAAAATTGAGGTTATAGTTACGTTAAGTTTAATTTCGTTATATTTCTAATTCGTTATTCGTTTAAAAACCCAACTTTTCTAAATAAACTTTAAGAATTCATTCTCTTTATAAAAACGTGACGTTGAACATACGAATTTATATAACGAAAACCTTAACGATTTTAAAATAAGAACTATACCGTTTTATAAATGGAAATTCATTTACTTCTTCCGCTTCCGCTATTTAAACGTAACTCTGATATATGTTAGATAATTCGATATCATGGAACCAACTGTAGTGCGGTCTGGTCCGCCACGGTTGTTATGCTTTCGATATGTACTTTGGATCCTGCTGTAGAGCGGTCTGGTCCGCCTCGGTAGTTACATTTTATTTAATATTATGGATCCGATGATGGCGCGGTCTGGTCCGACCTCATCGTTACGGTTTATGTACTTGGTTAGCTGATGAGAAAAGTTTTCGGTATTCACTACGACTTGATCCTGGTATAGGGGAGATGCTGCCCAAATTTTCGGGCTAAACGATATAAATTTTAATTAAAACTAATTAAAATTAATTAATTGTGATTTCTCCCTTTTTATTTTACCCTTCGTCGCATCCCGGTTTAATTGGTTATATTTAAATTGATTATTTTAGAGTTAGGAAAACCGGGGTGTGACAGGATGGTATCAGAGCGTAGTCGTTCTGAATACCAAAAACTTTTCGTAACTTAAAATTTTAATTAGAAAATTTGTACACTGAGCACGGACCGTGCGTCCAGGCCGAATATGAATTTGAATTTTAATCCCTAAACATATGGACTATGCCTTAGGTTCCCATAGGTGCACGGACCATGTGAAACCTATTAGTGTCCTAAAATGAAAAACATTTTAACCTAAATTCCCGTTCATTTCACGACTTCTCTCAGCCGCTATTGCCCCCGAGCTCAGCAAGAAAGGTACGTTTTCTAACCTATACGTGTATTACTTGCTGCAAAGGATTTATTGGATTTCTTATACTTGACTACTGGCATATTTGCATGTATGATATATGAAGTACGGAAATATTATTATTATTATGTCGTGATGTCATACGGAACAAGAAATATTATGATATGATATGTGAGAAAATGTGATATATGGTTTGAATGTTGTTAGCTAGAGAATAATATGATATGACTAATTGAGGATTTTAAAATACATATATCATGGAAGTAATTTTATAATGATACGGAGCTAGAAAATATTATCCTGTCTAAATGTATATATTATGATAAATTGTTAGGACCAATTAACTTATTCAATACGTACATCTGGTTACGAATTCAGGCTAGGGGTTGCGTCTAATAAGTCGTTATGTTTAAATGAGATAAATGGGAAGAATATATGTTGGAAAAATGTTATATTAGGGAATATTTGTCGTATTACCAATGAAGGGTTATGATGTAGTTATTAATAATTACAGGGTGTATGGAATGTTATTTTAAAGAAAGGAAAAGGAAAATGAATAAAAGGATTACAACATAAACATATACATGATCGAAATAAAATGTTTCATAACAACATTCTTGGGTTTATTAGAAATAACCGTTTCTACTTGTTTAGAAGTTTGATTTACATCCTAACTTAGGATTGGCCATGAATTTGTGCGTAGTCGGTCTAAGGATCATAAAAATAAATTATAAGTTATCTAAGTGAAGCCTAATAAAATTGGGAAAGTTTGTATGATGAATTGAACCTAGTGTCGTTATGTTAGTCATCTACGTACCTAAATTTCGGGACGAAATTTCTTTTAAGGGGGTGGTAGTGTAATAACCCGTATTTTTAAATACTAGAAAATAAAAAAAAATAAAATAAAATAAATAGTTTCCTTTAATATAATAAGCTTTTCATAATTTATATAGTAAAATGATAAAAGGATTATTTAAAAGCTTTGATATTATAAGCTTTTAATATTATTAGTTATATGAATTTCTTAATAAAAAGAATTTTAGAATATTTAATTTAATTAAAATTAGTTAACTAAAAATATTATTTCTAACTTAATAAAATCCCAAAAATGTAATGTTAATATATTTAACCTAATTTTGACATTAAAAGAATTATGAAAGAAGTTAGGTATTTTTCGGATAAACGGTTAAGAAAACTCGAGTCGCCGTTTGTCTATTTTCGATCTTTTCGTTTCTTTAAAATCCTTCGAGCTACCAAATTCCTTCCAAAAATTCTTTAACCTATATCGTTGTGTTCGATATTTTTCGTGGATTCCATAAACCCTTTGAAATCTTAAATCGGAATTCGTTGCCGGAAAAATATCTTTTCGTCGGGGAAACGAGACGTTCGACCGGAGACGGGATGACCCCTATAAAAAGAGGTCATCACCGCCTCAATATTGTGCATATCCTTATCTCATTTCTCTATTGGAGACATATCCTCCAACCCCAACCAACTCTCTCTCTCCCTCGCTGATCACCTCCCATCTTCCCCATCTTCCTTATCCCTCTCCACCGAACAGCCCCTCTTCCCCCTCCACCCCACCGATTACCCACTCCCCCTCTCCCCATCTGTCTCGCTCAACCCACCCCAACACCCTCGCTCTCCCTATAAAGCTGCAAAGTGCAGCAGCAGCTTCATCTTCTTCGTCTCCTCCACCGCCATCCTTCATCTCCGCCATCCACCTTCCCGCCGGCGACCCCCTTGCCGAACCAGCAGCACCTCCGCCACTCCACCACCGATCACCATCTCCCCAGCCACCTCCACCGATCATCCCCTCCCTTTCCTCACTCCACCGAACACCTTCATCATCCAGCCATCACTTTCGCTCTCTCTCTAGAAGAAGCCGCAAGCAGCAGCCAGCAGCTCCACCACCTCCGATCCAGCAGCAGTTGCTGCCACCGTGTTCTTCATCTTCTTCAGTTCATCTTCCGTCATCTTCCTTCTTCCTTTCAAGCCGAGGCAGCCAAGAACAGCCCCGATCGTCTTCGATCATCTTTTCGAGCCTATCTTCTTCTCCGTTCATCGGAAAGGTATGCCGTTCGCTTCTATGAACTCGTAGGAGGATTTCGATCCTAGAAATGTTGATTGATCGTCGTCGCGAAGTCTCGAAGTAGGACATGCATCACCTTCATCATTTGCATCTTCTCTTCTTCTCCGTGCCGTGCAATCGCCCTTTCTTTGGTGGTTGCCGGTATTCCTTTTTGCATCCATATCACCGAATTAAAGTTGATCGTAACCTAATAATGAGCCACTTAATCGGAATGAATTTTTGAAAATGAACTGTTGTAGGTTTCCCCCTCGTTTTCACGGATAATGTTTCCCTGCATGTCGAGACTCTGCCCAAATATTTTGAAAATAATCATGTAGGCTATAAATGATATAATCTAGCATCCTTTAAAGTTTGGTAACAATCGGAATCACCGTTAATTTTCTAAAAATGAAACTAGGTTCATTTTGAGTTGTAGGAACCCTAACCCCTTTGCATATCAAATGTTTTTAGATCAAAATATTCTAAATAATGATTTAATCAACTTTCATGTTGGAACTTAAGCCATGCGAACATCGAAAACATAATAAAATATTCTATGAAGAATTAATATTCATTTTTATAATTTTAGAAAATATAAAAGTCAAAAGATATTAATATTAGGAAATTCTAAGTAAAGATTTGGATGTACCTTGATGTCATAAACATATTTGTAGGGATATTGTCAGAAGGATCTGTCTTAGGTTTCGAAACCAAGAATCGAGGAAACAAGTAAACGGTAAAGGTGGGGTTACTCTATTTTTAAATCTATCTTTGAGTTATTAAGCTCTGATACTTATGAAAAATTGATATTATCCATGAAAATGTTTTGTTGTGCGGACTACGTGTTTAATGCCTCAATCAGTATAACGATCGTGGTTCTTAGTTGGTCTAACACACTAGCTAAGGATTGTGTACACTTAGCCCAGAAGTGCGGTGGGTTGATCACCATCGGCTTCTGTTGGATGATAGAGGGCTGTCTGGGTTAAGAGTCCCGAGACTCTACATTTTTAGCTTGCCTGTCTGGGTTAAGCGTCCCGAGGTATTGGTGATGAGGTAACGTTTGTAGTTCCGTGACAATGCGTCGACGCCCTAAAATAAGTTTTAAGTACAATTAGGAGTTAAACTAATTTTCAAACCCTCCTAATTTTACTTGCAGCGTGGATATTATCTTTAAACTGTTTGATAACTGTTTTCTTTTGGCATGAGACCACTGAGTGCATTAGTACTCAGCCCTGCAATTCCTTTCCAAATGTTTTGCAGGTTGAAAGCCGGCGGCATAGTTGGAGCTGACGAGAATCGTGAAAGTTGTTTCGAGCCATTTCATAAAACATAGCCTATCCTTCTTTATAAACTCTTAAGTTATGAAATTCCTAATGAATAAAATTGAGGTTATAGTTACGTTAAGTTTAATTTCGTTATATTTCTAATTCGTTATTCGTTTAAAAACCCAACTTTTCTAAATAAACTTTAAGAATTCATTCTCTTTATAAAAACGTGACGTTGAACATACGAATTTATATAACGAAAACCTTAACGATTTTAAAATAAGAACTATACCGTTTTATAAATGGAAATTCATTTACTTCTTCCGCTTCCGCTATTTAAACGTAACTCTGATATATGTTAGATAATTCGATATCATGGAACCAACTGTAGTGCGGTCTGGTCCGCCACGGTTGTTATGCTTTCGATATGTACTTTGGATCCTGCTGTAGAGCGGTCTGGTCCGCCTCGGTAGTTACATTTTATTTAATATTATGGATCCGATGATGGCGCGGTCTGGTCCGACCTCATCGTTACGGTTTATGTACTTGGTTAGCTGATGAGAAAAGTTTTCGGTATTCACTACGACTTGATCCTGGTATAGGGGAGATGCTACCCAAATTTTCGGGCTAAACGATATAAATTTTAATTAAAACTAATTAAAATTAATTAATTGTGATTTCTCCCTTTTTATTTTACCCTTCGTCGCATCCCGGTTTAATTGGTTATATTTAAATTGATTATTTTAGAGTTAGGAAAACCGGGGTGTGACAACAGTGAAGAGTCAAAGCAAGTCAACTCTAGTCAGCAGTTTCCAAAGCAGTCACTAGGGAACTTTATTTCCCGAAGCGACTCACTACAGAATGACTACGAAGTGACTCAACTAAAGCGGACGCTACAACTTCAAAGCGAAGCGAGCCACTACCTACCAGAAAGCGACAGCACGACTCCCGCTCATATTTTGAACTCCAGTCAACAGGAGATCGTAGCATTAATTACGAGATCTCCACATGTCGAAAGCGGAGTGGAGCGGAAGAGTTGACTGGCAGGCCGACAAAAGCGCCGCAACAGTACTGGCTCGCTCCAGTTACTGTTAACCTTGTAAGTTAGCCATTTTTGGCAAAATGCCAAAACTGGACGTCTGAAAAATGTGCCAGCCTGCGCAAGTACTGTCGAGAGGAGGAGGGACAAGGCCACCAACCAAGCAACGGATATCAGCCAACCCTCCGCCTATAAATAGTGAAGGATGAAGACGAAGAAGAGTAGAACACTATTTTGAGCATTCAAGCGCATACAGCAAACAAACACTCCCAAGCCTTCGAGCAAATCTTTGAGTCTTTGTTTCCAAGTGTTCTCCGAGTTTCCAGTTCATTGGAACTCATCTTCACAACCTTCACACATAGAGTCTAAGCCCACTTCAAATATCCAAGCTTAGAAGAAGAGCTCTAGCCTACTTTGCATCTACTGTAAAGAGCTCTTCATAGTGTGTTCGTCAACCAAAAACTCTAAACTCTGTCTGTTAGGTTTTTGAGTGTTGTCGTTAGGTTGTTCAGATCCAATGCTCTTCTTTCATCGATTGAAGAAGCCTCGATCATAGAGTCTAGATCCAAGCTTGCACTTACATCGTTTGTGTGAAGCTCGATCGAAGCTAGGCTGTAAGGAGAGCCCGTAATCTCCCTGTCGTGTTTTGACTGATGCAAGTGAAGCTTCCAGTCTTTGTTAGGTTTGTGTAGTGAACCCGCAATCACTACGTCTGTCGTTTGATCTAGGCAAGTGAAGCCCGATCTCGACCAGGTTTTTGAAGGACCCGTAACCTTCAAGTTCTTGAGTGAAAAGAACAGTTGCCGTCGTGCAACAAGTGGACGTAGGAGCTTTATCTCCGAACCACTATAATTCTTGGTGTCGTATCTCTCTTACCCTAAACTATCTCTTGTTTGATTATTCATTGCATACTGCATCTTAAACAAACTTAATCTGGAAATTTCAATTACTTAGGAAAGATTTAGCTCACCAAATTCCGCACATACGAGTAAAGACTCCCTCTTGATCAAGTGTTCACTTCGGTCAAGTAGGCAAGCTACGTACTGTAGATCTAGCTTCAGCTAGGTCTTAAGTTTCAAAAGAGCTCTTTACTTGTTACTCTGAGTTAAGGGATTTGAAGTTGAAAAACTTCAAAATACGTATTCACCCCCCCCCCCCCCCCCCCCTCTACGTATTTTTCCTATTAACAAACCGGGACCAACAGATTTGGATAGGTTCAGTTTGAGGTGCTTGGGTTTGCTGGGTTTGGAGTGGCTGGAAAGTGGTGTAAGCTTCGACTGGGTCGATATGGAGTAGAGGGATTTCGGGCATATGGAAAGAAGAACCAGTTTCTTCTTCACGTGGGGATTGAAGATGGGCAGTTGAGGATGTCTGGGTTTCAGGTAGTGGCTGGGTTTGAAGAGTTTGTGTTTGGACTAGGGGTGGGGAAGTTTGGATTTGAAGAGTTTGGATTTTGATGGGTGAGGATTGGGGTTGAGTCACTTCGACGTCCTCAAGCGGCTTCTCCACCGCCTCGCTTTCTTGGACAAGTAAAGCGACTCGCTTCGTCTTTTTGCCTCGCTTTGGCGCGGCTCGCTTCCCGGGTGAAGCGACCGGCCTCACTTGGCTTTCTTCAGCTTGCCTTTCGGCAACTGGTCTCGCTACGGGCACTTCGATTTCAAGAAGCCCCAAATCCATCAACTTCTTTGTTTTCCTCCACTTGTCGTAGTAGATGGATTGCTTGTTGTAGACGATGGTGTCAGTTTCCGGCCATGCTTTCCCCGGAAACTTCTTCTCCAAAGCAAAAGAGAGTCTTGAGAAGAACTTCAACTTCCCTTTGCGGAGAATCTCATTTGCCGTTCCTGGCACAAATGTGAAATCTTCAGCAGCCTCGTAGATTTGTTTAAGAAACCACCCGTGCCAGTTGAATTTAGTTCCAGTGAGGCTGTCGACGATCATGGTAGTGCCGATCAGTTTTGTTTCCGACAGCGTATCTAGGGATCCGACATAGCATGCGATGCTCTTCGTAAAGAGTTCGCAGATGAGGTTGAAAGGGGCTTTCAAATCCGAACGAATGTTGGCCACTTTAAAGTTTGGTTCTGCTCCGTCGACGGCGAAACGACCATATTGGACTTCAGCCGAAAATCCCAAATCCAATAGGGAATCTCCTCCTTCCTTCGGCAAATCGAATACAGCGATTAGATCGTTCAAGTCCACCTCCACCGGCTTCTTGGACTTAGAATCTGTAAATGAAGATGTATTTTGTTCCTTCTTCAAGTTCAGAAGGAGCTCTCCCACTGCCTTTGCCAATACCTTCGTCGGAATCAACGTTACAAACTTCCATAGGCCGGCCGTGGTCACGGCTCTACGGAGAAAACCATTCTTCTCGATGATGGCTGGATCGAGATGAGGCTCGACATTAATATGCTTGTCGACCTCCGCGACAAACTCCTCCATCGTCTCTGTCTTCTGCTTCTTACCCATGGTGAAATTTGAAGGATTTTGAACGGAGTTTTATCGATGAAAAACAAGGGTTGAGACTCGTGAGTTGCAGAAGTTGCAGATCTAAGCACGAGAATGGCAAATATTGAGGGCTGTGAAAGGTTCTGCAGTTCTGCATCGTCCCATATATATAGAGTTAGGTCTCGGCTGACGTGGCAAGGGTAGGACGGTAATATTGCCGTAAGTCCTGTAGGTAGGCGGCGGACGTGCGGTGATGGATCTGATGTGTCCGGCGTCATCATAGTAAAAGTGAACCGCCACTTGCTCGGCATCTCCACGTGGCCTGCTTTGATTGGTTTGTCTTATACGGCGCTAATCCAACGGCTACAGATTGGGGGCTGTTGAGATTCGATGGCTGGATCTTCTCCGCCTTTTCCCACTTCAAATTTGAAGTGAGAACCACGCGGCCTTTATTTTCACCATTCCTGATCCTGCATTAAATACTTGGCAGAAAGTAAAATAGGCACTCGAGTGCAGACAGCTCATACTCGCTTCGTGCCCGCTCGCTTCGAGTTGGGCCGCTAGACCTTGACTCGCTTGAGAGGCACTCGCTTGAGTGACTGTTCCGCACTCACTTGCGATGGCTAGCTTTGAGTGACGTAGCACTCGCTTGGCCATCTGAAGCGACTGGAATAAGAAATTGAATTTCTTTGCTTAATTTTAAAATGTTTCGGACTTACATACTTCGAGGATAAACAAGAGTGTTTTCCTCTTTGTATTTGTGTCAGATTCATTTCATATTTTCCACATAGTGAGTGAAGGTTTCTAGCACGCTTCGGCTCACTTAGTGTACTTAAAATTGAAATGCTTACCAGTCAATCTCACTTCGTATTGATACCACTAGTTGAAGACTTCATTTGATTTGGACTTCAGGTTGTTGAATCCACTTGTTTGCTTTGAAGCTTGTTGATACCACATGATGGGTAATTCATCTTCTTGGCATTCGTCTTCATGGCATTCATCTTCCTCTACGAATTAGAGTGTCCTCCATCGAAGTGAATGAGGGAGAAAATGAATATAGTACACAAGCTTACTACAACCCGAAGGGAGCATCACGTAAGTGTACTTATTCACAACGAATGGGGGATGAGTACAAGTCCTTATCTCAGAGCAGAAATGGACAGGATGACAATGAGAATGCTCTGACAAGACAATCTCGTATTTTACGCAGAAGCATGTCACCAGCCCTGCAACCTTTTGTATAAAAAGGTAAACCTTCAAGCTTTCCTACAGTCTAGGGAAAGAATCTGCAGACGATGCAGAATTCGAGATAGCAGCATTCTTTGCTCGCTTTGGAATTAGCTTGCTCCGAGAGTAAGCATTAGTTCCCCCTTAACCAAATACTTAACAATTCCTGTAAGTTGGTAAGGAACTTCTTCCAATACGCCACCTTTCTCCACCTTACTTCATTTTCTTCAAGCGAGTGAGATTTTGAAGTGGCTCGCTTGAGTTGGTGAAGATCCGAAGCGAGTGACGCACAAGAGAACAAGCGATCACTCCTTCGTGCATCCTGGAACTAGCTTCTTCACCAGGGTCTAATAACCCTAATTCCATGCATAGCAGGTTGAAACGAGACTCAGCTAGAGGCTTGGTGAGGATATCTGCTCGCTGGAGATCGGTACGGATTTTCTCAAGCTTGATATCCTTCTTCTCGACATGATCACGAATGAAATGATGTCGAATTTCCACGTGCTTGCATCTGGTGTGAAGCACTGGGTTCTGCGAGATACATATGGCACTGTTGTTGTCGCAGAAGATCGGAATTTCATTCGCTTCAACTTTGTAGTCCTTCAACTGCTGACGAAGCCATAGGATTTGAGAACAGCAACTTCCTGCGGCCATGTATTCAGCTTCAGTTGTTGAAGTGGCTACGCTTGTTTGCTTCTTTGAGAACCACGAGATTAGCTTGCTTCCCAAGAAGTGACATGTGCCCGAAGTTGACTTCCTATCGACTCGGCACCCTCCATAGTCAGCATCTGAATATCCAGTGAGCTCCAAATTGTCCTCCGCTGGATACCACAGCCCCATATTGACAGTGCCCTTCAAATATCGAAGAATCCTCTTGGCAGCTTCAAGATGGTTGTGCTTGGGGTTGCTTTGGAAGCGAGCGCAGACTCCGACTGCAAAAGCAATATCTGGCCTGCTTGCAGTGAGATAGAGTAGTGACCCAATTAGGGCACGATAATCTGTAGGATCTACAGATTTTCCTCCTTCGTCTGGCTCCATCTTCCAGTTGGTATTCATAGGGATTTTCACAGCTTTAGCATGTTGAACACCAAATTTGGCAAGCATATCTCTTGTATACTTCGCTTGGTTGATGAAAATTCCATTATCCTGCTGCTTCACTTGAAGACCTAGAAAGCAGCTCATCAAGCCAATCATCGACATCTCATACTTGGTCTTCATCAGCTCTCCAAACTTCTCGCTAAGCGACTGGTTTGGTGACCCAAATATGATGTCGTCCGCATAGATCTGGACCCATAGCATATCATCTCCATGGTTGATGGTGAAGAGAGTCTGATCTATCTTTCCTTTATGGAATCCATTATCCACTAGGAATTGAGAGAGTGTATCATACCAAGCTCTGGGAGCTTGCTTCAACCCATACAGGGCTTTCTTCAAGCGATACACTTTATCTCCCTGCTCGAAACCCGGTGGCTGCTCCACATACACTTCTTCCTTGAGTTCACCGTTGAGGAACGCGCTCTTTACATCCATTTGATAGACCTTGAACTTCTTGGCTGCTGCATAGGCTAGAAACAATCTGATAGCTTCAAGCCGTGCCACTAGAGCGCAGGTCTCATCAAAGTCGATTCCTTCCTCTTGGCAGTAGCCTTTGGTAACAAGTCGCGCCTTGTTCCTCACTACGTTGTGGTCCTTGTCCGTCTTGTTTTTGAACACCCATTTGGTGCCAATAACGTGCTGGAATATCCACGAGGTACCATACGTCGTTCCTAGTGAATTGATTCAGCTCTTCTTGCATGGCAATCACCCAGTTAGAGTCGGCTAGGGCTTCCTCTACGCTTGATGGCTCAGTGTTTGAGAGAAAGCAACTGAACATGGCACTTTCTCCAAACGCTTGACTTCTGGTCACTACACCCTTGGATGGATCTCCTATGATTTGACTTGGTGAGTGATCTTTGAGCCACGCCCGCTTGGATCCGCCAGCTTCATCTCCATCTTCTTTCTTCTCGCTCGCTTCACCATCTGAAGCGACTGGATTGGGTGCTTGGCCAGCACTCGCTTCAGGAATCTTGGGGGCAGCTTCGACTTCTCCTTTGGGATTCTGCTCACTTGAGTCCTTGATCTCATCATCTTCATCGAGCACGTCCCAAGTGAGTTGATTTGAGGGTTCCTTGCTTTGATCTTTTTCATTCGCTTGAGCCTGTTCCTGTGGAAGACTTAAAGAAGATTCATCAAATACGACATGGGGTGATTCCTCCACAATTAGGGTTTTACAGTTGAACACTCTATAGGCTTTGCTAGACGTAGAGTATCCTAAGAATACTCCTTCATCAGCTTTGCTTTCAAAAGCTTTCAACTGTGACTTCCCATTGTTGTGAATGAAGACCCTACAACCAAAAATATGGAAATAAGATATGTTAGGAATTCTCCCTGTCCATATTTCATATGGAGTTTTGTCGTGCCGTTTGTTGAGAAGCGTCCGATTCTGTGTGTAGCATGCCGTATTGGCAGCTTCAGCCCAATACTTCATCGGAAGCTTCGAGTCTGCAATCATGGTGCGAACGGCTTCTTTGATGATTCGGTTTCTTCTTTCAGCAACTCCATTCTGCTGAGGTGTTCGTGCTGAAGAAGTTTGATGTGCTATTCCATGCTCCGTGCAGTGTGCTTCAATTGTAGAGTTCAAGAACTCTGTGCCTTTGTCGGAGCGGATGGTCACAATAGCTTGATTCTTTTCCATAGCCAATCGCTTGAGTAGTTGTGGCAGTTTGGTCAGTGTCTCCTTCTTGCTGAAGAGGAATACAACCCAAGTGTAGCGAGAGAAGTCGTCGACTACAACTAGAGTGTACTTCCTTCCATTTACACTAACTGGAGTAACTGGACCAAACAGATCCATGTGAAGCAGTTCGAGCACTCGCTTTGATGAAGCTTCTTCAAGACTGGCGAAGTGCTTCTTCGTCTGCTTCCCTCGTTGGCATGGTGAGTATGGATGGTCTTTGATGAAGACTTCATTCGGTATGCCTTGCACCAAACCCTTTCGAGCTAAGCGATTGATGGCTTTGAAGTTGAGGTGGTTCAAGCGTCTGTGCCATAGCCATCCAATTTCTGTAGCACTTCTTGCAACTAGGCAAGTTTCCTCTTTGCAGCTGTCCCATTGTGCTATGTAAACGTTTCTTTGCCTGATTCCAGTGAGCACAATTTGAGACGTGAGTTTGCTCTTCACAATGCACTTGTTGGAGATGAACTCCACCCTGTACCCTTTATCACAAAATTGTGAAATGGACAACAGGTTGTGCTTGAGTCCTTCCACATAGGAGACTTCTTCAATTGTGAGCTTTCCAACTTTCAGTGCGCCATATCCCCTGGTGCTTCCTCGAGAGTTGTCACCAAAGGTTACGTGTGGACCCTTCTTCTCTATATAGTTGTGAAGTAGAGCTTTCATGCCAGTCGTGTGTCTTGAACATCCACTGTCCAAGTACCATACTAGTTGACCCTCACTTGGCATGGAATCCACGGCGCTCACCTGCAATTAGACAGATTTTGGTACCCAAATCAGTTTGGGTCCTTGCAGGTTAGTTCCCTTAGGTACCCACACTTGCTTCACTCTCTTTTGAGATGAAGCTTGTGTCTTGGGCTTCTCGACCTTAGAAAACTGTGACTTCTGCCTTAAAGCAGTTTCACACGTGCAACAGTGTGTGCAAGAGGGGTAGCGGCTCGCTTTAGACCTACCTATGCTCTTCCCATTTTGCTTATATCTTGAAGCGACTCGCTTCGGATTAGCTCTGGGTTGAGAGGCTGACTTAGGGTTTCTAGTCTGTCGAAGCGGCTCGCTTGGTTTCCTCGAAGCGGTCCAGCTAGGGTTTTGACCCTGACTCGCTTGAGAAACCTTGGGAATCTGAAGCGACCCAGTGGAAGCTTCAAAATCTTCCCCCTCAACGTTAGTCCGGTTGGACCATTTCCAGTCCGGATAACGTGACACATAGACATTACTCCTCTTTTTAGGAGGTAGATCCTTTGTCTCTCGTGTCTTGGCTTGAGACTTATAAGCTTCAACAGTTCTCCCTTTACCCTTGAATTGGTAAGACTTAGCATGTTGAGTGCTAGAGACTGTTGAACTTTGCTTGCCCTTAGGATCTGCCCTTAAAGATATAGACATCTTCATAGGCTTCCTTTTAGGGTTCTCAGCCATTTCGCCTTTATCTTTGTTAGTGATCGCTTTGGATGCAGTGGGCATTTCCAAAGTGACTGATGGTGTAGTGTGAGATGCACCAACAAAGACAGTCGGCTTGGGAGGTCCACCCTCATATCCAAGGCCAGCTTTCCTACCAAAAGGTAGAAGCGAGCCCTCTAGTGCCTGCCTAGCATATGAAGCTTTGTTCAAGTTGGCAACTAGAGCGGACTGGGTTTCATACCTTCCCTCCAAGCTTTGATGTCTAGCGAAGAGATCCTCGAACTTACTAGTCATAGCCCTTAAATTAAGTTTGACTTCGTCAAGCTCACGGGCTAGCTTTCGGTTCTCCTTCTCGCTTTGAGACAGAGCTTGTTTTACCACTTCGTGGTCGCTTGACAATTTCTGGTGTTTGTCAAACAACTCACTCCATGAAGAGGATTGTTCTTCCTCATTGACAGTGTGTGCTAGTGTAATTGAAGTGATTGAAGGATAGAAGAATACCTCTCCTGTTTCTTCGTCGGTGAGCGCCATAAATCCAAGATCCTCACCATCACTGGAGTTTGGATCTGTGAATGCATCTGAGTCGCTTGGTGGATCTTCAGTTGTAGCGACTGGCATTTCACTCGCTACGAGCGCTCGCCTGGGAGCATCCCTCTTGGCCTTCAATTCCTCACGCTCTTTAGCACTGAGCTTTGGGCAATCGGATTTGTAGTGGCCCATCTTGTGGCAATGGTAGCACTCCACTTCCATCATGTCGCGCGGGATCGTCTTGGTCGACTCTTCTCTCTTTCCTTTTCCTTCTCGAGCATCAGTGCTCCTCCCTTTGTACTGTTTGTAGAATCTTTTGTATTTGCCCACTCGAGAGTTCATTTTGTTGAAATTCTTGGACAAGAACGCAATGTGTTCTTCCAACTCTTCCCTCGTCATCTTGGCAGCGACTGCTCGCTTGGCCCTTCGACAGCTTTGAATGCTACTCCTTTTGACGTAGTGGGCGCTTCATCCTCATCATCGAGGTTCATTCGATTCAGATCGAATTCATGAGCTTTGAGTTCGGAGAACAGAATCTCCGGTGTGAGCTTTGATAGATCCTTGGTAGCTAGGTACAGCTCCTTCATAGTCTGCCATTTCCTGGTGAGAGCTCGAACAATCTTCAGATTGACTTCTTTATCTGTGAGTTCCTTCCCAAGCGAGTTGAGAGTTGTAGTGATGTTGGTAACTCTCAGCTCGAAGGCGTCGATGGATTCTCCTGGCTTCATTATCAGACTTTCAAACTCCCGCATCTGAACGGCGAGCTTGTTCTCCTTGATTTTGTCTGTGCCTTGAGAAATGAGGGCTAGGGTTTCCCACATTTCTTTTGCAGTCGCGCACTTCCTTATCCTTGGTAGATAAGCGTCCGACACGGTGGTCTGCATCGTGTGGCGTGCGATCTTGTCGAGGTTGGCGACTTTGAAGTCATTTGGAGTATACTCATCCTTATCCTTCTCCACGTACTGTTGTCGAACGTGGGCTGGACGACCTTCAGCGGCTGGAACATCCACAGATATGGCTTTCTTGATCTCGATTGGTCCATCTTCAATGACCTCCCACATTCGGTCGTGGATGGAGCACAGGAAGCTCTCGACTCGGAAGCTCCAGATCTCATAGCCTTCAATGGAAAACTGTGGAAGACTAGAAGCACTGTATGTAGACATGGCAAACAGTCAGTAGTATATGCAGTATGCGTGGGTGAGGTTTTGATGCACTTAGGAAAATAGGATCCAGTTCAGTGAGACAACGTGAAGCGAGTGGGGGCTCGCTTCAGGTATGCAAAGAGAGGCTCGAAAGAACCTGGCTCTGATACCACTTGTTGGTCCCGGTTTGTTAATAGGAAAATAAGTAGAGGGGGGGGGGGGGTGAATACGTATTTTGAAGTTTTTCAACTTCAAATCCCTTAACTCAGAGTAACAAGTAAAGAGCTCGCTTGAAACTTAAGACCTAACTGAAGCTAGATCTACAGTACATAGCTTGCCTGCTTGACCGAAGTGAGCACTTGATCAAGAGAGAGTCTTTACTCGTATATGCGGAATTTGGTGAGCTAAAATCTTTCCTAAGTATTTAAAATTTCCAGATTAGGTTTGTTTAGATGCAATATGCAATGGATAATCAAACAAGTAGGAGTTTAGGGTTAGAGAGATACGACACAGAGAATTATAGTGGTTCGGAGATAACGCTCCAACGTCCACTTTGTTGCACGATGGCAACCGTTCTTTTCACTCAAGAACTTGAAGATTTCGGGCTCTTCAAAAGCCTGGTCAAGATCGAGCTTCACTCGCTTGGATCTGACAGACGCTGGGTGATTCTGGGTTCACACCAAAAACCTAACTAGACTAGAAGCTTCACTCGCTTCAGTCGAACATACAGGGAGATTACGGGCTCTCCTTATAGCCTAGCTTCGATCGAGCTTTACACGAACGATGTAAGTGCAAGCTTGGATCTAGACTCTATGATCGAGGCTTCTCCAATTGATGAAGGAAGGGCCTTGGATCGAAACAACCTAACGACGACTCAAAAACCTAACAGACTGATTTAGGGTTTTTGGTTGACGAACACACTATGAAGAGCTCTTTACAGTAAGTGCAAAGATGGCTAGAGCTCTTCTTCTAAGCTTGGATATGGAATGGGCTTAGACTCTAAGTGTGAAGGTTGTGAAGACGAGTTCCGATGAACTGGAAACTCGGAGAACACTTAAAACAAAGACTCGAAGATTTGCTCGAAGGCTTGGGAGTGTTTGTTTGCTGTATGCGCTCGAATGCTCAAGTAGTGTTCTTCTTCTCTTCGTCTTCATCCTTCACTATTTATAGGCGGAGAGATGGCCAAGATCCGTTGCTTGGTTGGTGGCCTTGTCCCTCCTCCTCTCGACAGTACTTGCGCAGGCTGGCACCTTTTCAGACGTCCAGTTTTGGCATTTTGCCAAAATTGGCTAACTTACAAGGCTAACAGTAACTGGAGCGAGCCAGTACTGTTGCGGCGCCTTTGTCGGCCTGGCAGTCAACTCTTCCGCTCCACTCCGCTTTCAACACGTGGAGATCTCGTAATTAATGCTACGATCTCCTGTTGACTGGAGTTCAAAATATGGGCGGGAGTCGCGCTGTCGCTTTCTGGTAGGTAGTGGCTCGCTTCATTTTGAAGTTGTAGCGTCTGCTTTAGTTGAGTCATTTCGTAGTCAATCTGTAGTGAGCCGCTTCGGGAGATAAAGTTCCCTAGTGACTGCTTTGGAAATTGATGACTAGAGTTGACTAGCTTTGACTTTACACTGTAGCACTCGCTTCGCTTCGCTTTGAACTGTGGCGCTCGCTTCACTTCGCTTTGAACTGTAGCGCTCGCTTCGCTACGCTTCACTTTGGCAGACTTACTTCAAATCTACTGTAGCGATCGCTTCGCTACACTGTTCTTCGGTACGCTTCACTTCAGTTTGCTAGACTTGCTTCGCTTTGGAAAACACACTTAAGCGAGTGGCCCTCACTTGAAATTTTGAAGCCTATTGATTGGTGTTTAGATGTTAGGATTTTCGTAGTGTTTTCGAGTCCGTTTTCAATATGTTTTGTGTCTCTTTCGTTTGTCTTTTGCTATGATTTGGTTGCTTTGGAGTCCTTGGTATTGTAGGATACAAAGGACTAAAATGAGAAGAAAATGCGAAGAAAGAAGCATTATATCGAAGAGGGGTTCGATAGGAGCATGTAGGCGAAAACGGAGGTCGATTTGGAGTTCGGACGAGGAAGATATGACCGAAACAAGAAAGGCGCGCAATCGTCCAGCGTTGGACGACCGTCCAGAGTACAGTGGACGAGCGTCCAGAGTAGAAAAGAAGAAGAATGCGAGTGCAACGTTGGACGAGCGTCCAACGTACGTTGGACGACCGTCCAACGTTCCGGCCAGCTATTGTTTCCTTATATAATTAGGTTTTCATACCTATTATATATACTATCCCTTGTACACGAATTCTAGACATCTTTAATCATCTTTTAGGTTTAGTTTTCAGTTCTAAATACTTTAGCTTTAGTTTTTATTGCTTTCTTTTGTTCGGATCCGGATTCCTCGTTTAGTTCGTTTAATTCAAGTTTTTCGTTCTTCATTAATTTCGTAAGTTATTTATTGCTTTCGTTTACTTGCTTTTAATTGCTTGCTTTAGTTTTAGATTCGTTTTCTTAATTGCTTCGTTTAATCTACTTAGTTTAATTTCGTTCTTTCGATTTCTAGTTTAAAGTTTAGATTCATTTTTCTAGTTTCAATTCTCTCGTTTTTCAAAGCTTTCGTAGTTAGATTTATTTGTCTTTAAATTTCCAGATTTTATTCATTATGTCTAGAGTAGTTTATGCTTTCTTCGTTGCTTTCTTTATTGCTTTCTTTACGATTCTTGCCTAGGTAGATTTATTGCTTTCTTCTAGTTTAATTTTCTAAGTTTATTTAGTTCGATTTATTTCCAGCTTTTTAGATTAGATTTATTTGCTTTGATTTTAATTGCTTTGATTTATTTTATTTGCCTAGGATTTAAAAACCAAAACCCCAAAATCTTCTTTTACTTGCTTTCTTAGTTTTAGGCTAGATTAGGTTTTTACTACATAATTGATTGCCCTGTTAAGTTTTCCTTGAGATTCGATACTTAGGTTTTACTTGCTAGTGCTACGATAGATTTCGTCTATTGCGAACACTTTTTGGTGAAACACCTATAATCTAAACAAAATAAAGGAGCCATCCTAACAGAGTAGGCTTAGAAAAATTCTAACTTATTAACTACATCAAAATGGGTCGCTTGGGAACAGAACGCTTTGGAGTTTTGGGATCAAATCAAAACACTAAGATATCCCTTATAGGTTCCCCCTTAACATATTCGTTCTTAACAATTCCCAACAGAAAGTTAGTTTTGTGTTCTTCACCATTATAGAGTTAGTCAAGCTCTGTAAACGTGAAAGGTTGTTTTGTACATTTTTTGTACGAAAGGTTATAAGGGTCACGACCCAAAACTCGTGTCTAGATATATTTGAGTTAGAGTGTATTTGGAACTGATACTCAGTCAGTATAAATAATAGAGAGGTTGGATCCAAAGGTAAAGGGATTCTCAGGTCGAGTCGACCTGACGTGGACATAGGAGGGTTTCTCCGAACCACGCTAAATTGCGGTCTCTCTCTCTCTCTCTCTCTCTCTCTCTCTCTCTCTCTATTTATCGCCCTTACTTATTTATCAATCTGACAAGCATCAACCTGCATTCCATAAAAAACCTACACTTGCCTATCGACCATAGATTTTTCAAAGAGTTTAATCAATCTCCGCTTCCGCATAAACACAGTTTGATAAATCAAGCTTGTTTTTAAACGAGCTTGATAGATCAATCTGCCTCTGATAGGATCGACCTTGACAGTCGACCTCTTTATCGACCTGATTTTCAAAAACGTAAAAAACGGTTGGTTATTGGTGTATTCCCCCCTCCCCCATACACCAATTACTCTTTTCCGGGACCAACAAGTGGTATCAGAGCAGTGGTTCTTTTGACCGCTGCTTTGCATACTAAAAGTTTATATCAAGCTTTTGGTCATTTTGAACCGATCCTTTTGAAAAATCTTTCCATTCATACATATCATATTATTTGCAATGGAGGCTTCCCTTCTCAGGGTTTGTGAATGTTGGGAACCCCTTGCAGTTTGATTTTGATGATGTTTTTCGAAACCACACTTAGGCATATTTTCACTTGTTTAGGGTCAAGGCCGATAGATCGACCTGCTACCTGTTAGTGCAGGTCGATGCCCTCTAAAGTTTAAATACAAGTTCGATCCACTCTGTAAGACAAAAGGTTGTTTATCGACTTGCCTCATTCGGATTGAGCTGGTATATCTACCTGTCTATCGACCTTCCTTATCAAGCTTCCAGCCTGCTTTGACTTAGAAGATTTCAAGGGCTGGATTATCATATCAAGGTCGATGCTCCGCCTTCATGCAGCAACACGACCTGATCCTTGCCACATAGTATGCCAGCAAGGACGAATCTTCCCAACGGCTAGAAGTGAGTCACCCTCCAACGGCTAGTGCTACATCATCCTGACTCCAACGGCTAGTTTTCAAAAACTGCCTATATATACTTCAAGCCATTATCGGATTCAAGCACGGGAAACTCAAGCTATCAACGCAAATACTCTGCCAAAATCTCTCTCAAAGTTCATATCCTTTCAAGTGTTCGAAATTCCATTAGTTTCCCTAACACTTGACGAAGAGAGATTTTCGATTCCGATAAAAGCCACAACGACGAAGCGTTCACTACTGCTTGTCATTGAATCAAACAACTTCTTCTCCGACTCGTTCGAAGTTAGAAAATTAGTTTTGTGTTCTTCACCATTATAGAGTTAGTCAAGCTCGGTAAACGTGAGAGGTTGTTTTGTACATTTTCTGTACGAAAGGTTGTAAGGGTCACGACCCAAAACTCGTGTCTAGATATATTCGAGTTAGAGTGTATTTAGAACTGATATTCAGTCAGTATAAATAAGAGAGAGGTTGGATCCAAAGGTAAAGGGATTCTCAGGTCAAGTCGATCTGACGTGGACGTAGGAGGGTTTCTCCGAACCACGCTAAATTGCGGTGTCTCTCTCTCTCTCTCTCTTTATTTATCGCTCTTACTTATTTTATCATTCTGACAAACATCAACCTGCATTCCATAAAACAACCTGCACTTGCCTATCGACCTTAGATTTTTCAAAGAGTTTAATCAATCTCCGCTTCCGCATAAACACAGTTTGATAAATCAAGCTTGTTTTTAAACGAGCTTGATAGATCAATCTGCCTCTGATAGGATCGACCTTGAGAGTCGACCTCTCTATCGACCTGATTTTCAAAAACGTCAAAAACGGTTGGTATAGGTGTATTCCCCCCCCCCCCTCCCCCCCATACACCAATTACTCTTTTCCGGGACCAACAAGTGGTATCAGAGCAGTGGTTCTTTTGACCGCTGCTTTGCATACTAAAAGTTTTTATCAAACTTTTGGTCATTTTGAACCGATCCTATTGAAAAATCTTTTCATTCATTCATATCATATTATTTGCAATGGAGGCTTCTCTTCTCAGGGTTTGTGAAGATTTCTCCATTCAAGGCTATTAAGACTGGAGCTTCAGAATCAAGATGTGTCTCAAGGCACATCACGTCCTTATGTGGGAGATCATCGAAAATGGCCCCTCTCCCATTTATGCAGCAAAGATCATCGTTGAAGGAAAGTCCCCCGGGGAGGCCACATACGAGAAGATCCTCAAAAATCATCGCGACTACACAACCAAGGAAAGGAAGGAGGCCAGTCTCGATGATTATGCAAAGGGACTCATCTCTAGCACTGTGAAGGGCATCTATCTTGCCAAGATCCGAAATCTTGAGACTGCCAAAGAGATGTTGGACACCCTCCGGTCCATCAGCCTGGGTTCAGAAGAAATGAAGGAGAACAAGCTGTCCATGGCGTGCAGCAAGTTAGATGACTTCAAGATGATTTCGGGTGAAACCATAGAAGCAATGAAGATTCGCTTCACCGAAATAATTCTCGAGATCGCTGCAATCAACCCTCTCAAATATACGCAGCGCTAGAAGAATCTTAAAGTGATGCGTGCCCTACCCGCAAACTGGCACGTATACACCGCCATGCATCCAGCTCGTTCCGACTTCAACTCCCTCACCACTGAAGATCTTTTCGACATTCTTGTCGAAAATGAAGATGAGATGATCCGTATCCACGGATCAGCACAGCCTTCCACCAGCAAGAAGGCCGATGAAAAGAGTGACAAGGAGGTAGCCTTCAAGGCCGAGTCAGCCTCGGTTGCTACCCCAACTCGATTGACGAATCCATCGTCAAAAAGTTCGAGAAGATGACTCTCGACTATGCTCTCGCTGCTAGGAGAAATGAGAAGCTCCTAGGAAAGGTTGTCAAATACAAGAAATTCTACCGTGACAACAATCGAAATTTCTCAAACCGCAACCACGACCGCCCTGACAAAAAGGGAGAAGGTAAACCCTCCACCTTCAATTCTTCTAACACACCCGAGGGTTGTTGTTTTGGTTGTGGCAGGCCGGGTCACTATAAGACCGATTGTCCTGATCTGACAAAGGCCGAGAGAGACGAGCTCCGTGCAAAGCGCGATAAGAAGCTCAAGGATCAACAAGCTGCCATGATCGCCGAAGAATCAAAGGAGGCTCACCTCTCAGACAGCTCATCAAGTGATGACGAAGGTTACATCGCTTTCGACGAAAGTGATGATGAAGAATGTTTTGTTGGAGAACTCCAACAAACCGAGGGATCTTCATAGGTAGATCCTCAACCCATTTCACTTTCTTTTTCTGACGATGAATGTGCAGAAGAAGGTGAAGATCTATCCGAGGCTGTGTCTTGGGAAGAAATCAAGAAACAGCTCGATGATTATGCCTATCTCGTGGATACGCTCAAAGAGGTCGTTGAAGATAATGCTGAGCTGATGAACAAGAACGAAAAATACAAGCTAGCATTAGAAGAAAAATTCACTCCCTATGATGAAGAAAAGGAAAGGGAGATCGAAGCCCTAAAGTCAAAAATTGAAGAATTGACTTTCCAAGTAAAGGAGTTCGATACCAGGGCGCTCGAGAAGGACGAGTCCCTCAAAATCAAAGATGCCAAAATTCACAGCCTTACATCAAAGTTGGCTGACTTGGTTATTCGACACGAACTCCTCGTAGAAAAAGAAGGAAAGCTTCAACTCACCTTGAGTCAGTTGAAGAAGAGCGGAAAGAAATTGGAAGAGGTCCAATACATGCAACGCAATCCACGCGATCACTCTGGTATTGGATTTAGTGGAAAATCCAAGGAAAGCAAGGATAAAGACTGCGAGATCAAGTTCGTAAAGGCGCAGTCAAAATCAAAGAATTTCAGGAAAGCTCATCAAGCTCTCCCAGAGAAGATGGTCAAGCTGAAGAATTCAGTTCGACAGCCCCAAGCCATCCTATTAAAGCAACACAAGAAGGAACAACCCGTTCCTCAAAAGAAAGTGAGTCGACCTGCCCAGCATCGTCGACCTGCCCCCACTCATCAAAAGCAGGATGTTCATCAAGGGCGATACGAAGGCCAGTACTATCAAAGGCCGTATCACCCTCAGTTCTTCTACCCTGCTCATCAAGGGTGTTACTGCCACTATCCACAACAGTCAAACTATCAAGACTGGCAGTATCAACCTGGTTTTCATGAAGAGCATTATCAGCCTCGTCGCCCTCGCTCAAAGAAATCTAAGGCTCCCAAGCCCAAGACCACCACTGCCTCGTCCTCAGCCTCGGATAGAAGCAAACCGGCGAAACAAATCTGGGTCCCAAAGGCCGTTCCCGCAACCGATGTAGCACCCAATCTCAAATGGGTTGCTAAGTTTAATTAATTGCAGGTCGGGAAGGCTCAAAGAAGGAGCCAAGCAGCTCGTGGAGCTGTATGGATCATTGATAGTGGATGCTCCAAGCACATGACGTGTGACAAAACGCTACTATCAAATTTTCGAGAAAGAGACGGGCCACTTGTAACCTTTGGAGGAAGTTCAAAGGGTCTCACAAGAGGCCAGGGTGATCTAAAAGTTGGAAAAACAACTATTTCTAATGTCTCGTATGTTGAAAGTCTTAATCATAATTTATTCTCTGTGTCGCAATTCTGCTCGAATGGTAAACGAGTAGAATTCACTACTAACAAATGTCTCGTGAGAAATGAGGAAGGAGAAATACTTCTTACCGGAATCTTGCAGGATAGACTCTACATAGTCCAATGGACTGATGGGATAGAGACCTGCCTGATCACAAAGGCTGATTCCGAGAAAAGCTGGTTATGGCACAAGTGGCTGAGTCACTTGAACTTCAAGGCCATCAACAAGCTCGCACGCAACAAACTGGTGAACGACCTGCCAGATCAAGTCTTCGATCGTGATCACATTTGCAAAGCCTGTCAAGCTGGAAAGCAAACAAGATCATCCTTTCCATGTGTGACGGCACAAGCTTCAAATCGAATTCTTGAACTTCTCCATCTCGACCTCTTTGGTCCAGTCACTCCCTTGAGTATAAACGGTAGAAAATACGCTCTCGTTATTATAGATGATTATTCTAGATTTACGTGGGTTATTTTCATGTACATAAAGAAGGAGACTTTGGAGAAGCTACCCGCGTTGCTGAGCAAACTGTGCAATCAAAAGGAGAAATCCATAATCTCCATTCGATCCGATCGAGGCACCGAATTTATCAATGCTATGATCGAAGAATATTGCATAAAGAGTGGAATTCATCATCAAACCTCAGCAGCTCGTACACCTCAACAAAACGGCGTTGTGGAGCGCCGTAACAGGTCGCTGAAGGAAGCAGCTCGTACCATGTTGGACGAAACCAACCTTCCAAAGAAGTTTTGGGCAGAGGCCGTTAACACTGCCTGCTATACCCAAAACAGGTCGATCATCACTACCCGACATGGAAAGACTCCTTACGAGCTGTGGAACAACATGCTCCCCAGGTTAAAGTATTTTAAATCTTTTGGATGCTTGTGTTACATCCATAACAATGGGAAATCTCAATTAAAAACTTTTGATAGCAAGGCCGATCCAGGAGTATTTTTAGGATACTCGGAGGTTAGCAAAGCTTATAGAGTTTTTAATAAGAAAACCCTAGTTGTGGAGGTAACACCTCATGTTGTGTTTGATGAATCTACTTGTCTGTACAGAGAGTTAAGTACAGGTCCAGATCATTCCGCTACTAACAGGCCGTCTAACTCCCCCATCGACGACCTGCTAGTATGGACTCCAACTGATCTAGAGGAAGAGGATCAATCTGATCCGAAGGTCACACAGCAAGGGGGAAATGATGCAAGTGATGTTCCTACATCTAGCTGTAATACATCAGCCGGAATTAACCAGGCTGATCCCCCATTCTCAGTTCCCCAGATTGATGCTGTTCACGACCTTACAACTCAAATCGAGCAGCTCGATGACTCAATGGAGCAGCTCGACATTCAGTCCGATCAGCAGCTTGATCAACAGCCCGAACAACAGCACGTGCCCACTGATCAACCTTCAACTCACCCAGAGTTTGACGAACCTATTAATGAGCCCGATCCAATTATTTCAAACGAAGAAAGATCACGACGCAGACGATGGATCGATGATCATCCTAAAGAGCTCATTATTGGGAACCCAAACCAAAGAGTGCGGACAAGAAGAACGATTGGTGAAAGTGCGCTACTAAGCTGCTATCTCTCTCGTATAGAACCCAAAGATGCCATTGAAGCTCTTCGTGATGCTGACTGGATTGAAGCCATGCAAGAAGAACTCAATGAATTCAAAAGAAATGAAGTATGGTCTCTAGTTGATCGTCCTTATCATCAGGGCGTCATAGGAGTCAAATAGGTCTACAAAAACAAGAGAGACGAATCTGGAGAAGTTGTCAGAAATAAAGCCCGATTGGTAGCGAAGGGTTACTGCCAACAAGAAGGAATCGACTATGATGTGACGTTTTCCCCCGTTGCAAGATTAGAAGCTATAAGGCTGTTTCTAGCTTATGCCGCTCATCAACGATTCAAAGTCTACCAAATGGATGTAAAGAGCGCGTTCCTCAATGGCGTTCTCGAAGAAGAAGTCTATGTGGAACAACCTCCAGGATTCGAGGAGGGTGATTCGAGCAAAGTCTACAAACTACACAAGGCCGTCTACGGACTTAAGCAAGCTCCTCGAGCTTGGTATGAGACGCTATCATCCTTTCTCATCGAATCTGGATTCAAGCGTGGTTCAGTCGATAAAACGCTATTCACTATCAAAGTGAATGAACATATCCTTTTAGTACAAATTTATGTTGATGACATTATTTTTGGATCTAAATCTCCCATATTATGCGAAAAATTTGGTAACCTCATGACAGACAAATATAAAATGTCTATGATGGGGGAAATGAATTTCTTTCTAGGGTTGCAGGTCAAGCAGTCCGATGAAGGAATCTTCATTAGCCAAACAAAGTACGCACACGAGCTAGTCGATAAGTTTGGTGTCAAAGACAGCAAGCCCGTCAAAATACCGATGCTCTCTGGTGGGAAGATCGACCCGGATCCCGAAGGAAAACCTGCCAACATAACACAGTACAGGGGTATTATTGGTTCATTACTTTATCTAACTGCGAGTCGACCTGATATCACTTTTGCAGTTGGAGTGTGTGCTAGATTTCAAGCTAATCCGAAGGAATCTCACTTGGAAGCGGCAAAGAAAATTCTTCGATACATCAAAGGGACCACAAACTTAGGTCTTTGGTATCCTTATGATGATAATTTGCAGCTTACAGGTTATTCAGATTCTGATCATGCAGGGTGCAAGCTCGATAGGAAATCTACCTCAGGTACTTGCCAATTTCTCGGAAACAAGCTAATATCATGGTTTTCAAAGAAGCAAACTTCAGTAGCCACCTCCACCACAGAGGCCGAGTATATGGCCGCAGGGAGTTGTTGTGCACAAATCTTGTGGCTCAAACAACAACTCAAAGATTATGAAGTTGAAGTCAGTGAAGTGCCCATTTTCTGCGACAGTTCGAGTGCTATCGCCATTACTCAAAATCCAGTTCTTCATACAAGATGCAAACACGTGGATATTTGACATCACTTTATTCGTGATCACGTGGAAAAAAAGAACGTGGTTATTGTGAAGATACACACTGACATTCAACGGGCCGATATCCCAACCAAACCACTAGCCGAAGAACGATTCAAAATGCTGTGTGGAAAGTTAGGGTTATTAAATGCTGAGTCAACAGGCCGATCATGAATCAACAGGCCGTCACCATTCAACAGGCCGTTCATGATTCAACAGGCCGTTCATGAATCATCAGGCCGTTACCATTCAACAGGCCGTTCATGAATCATCAGGCCGTTACCATAAGTCCAGGCCGCTATCAACCTGAATGCAACCCCGCATTAATGAAGGGGGAATCAAAGGGAGGAATCAAAAGGGCAGTATCACCCTTTTGTCTTTTACTTAACTTCTTTAATACGCATTGAATTCTCTATTTATTATTGATATTTATTTCTCAATGTGTTACATTGTTTAAGGCTCTGTTGTGTTGCAGAAATTAAGGGAAAAGGGAATAATCATTGCTATTTTTGCAACCCATCTAGTCAAGTGTCAAATATTGACACATTGACCGAGGTCGCATTTAATTCCCTGCCATCCTTTCTGAAAAAGTGCAAGTATACGCACGTTTTCCTTATCTCACGCGCGGATGTGAATCGTTTCACATTCCACGCGCTTTCATCGTGCGGACGAGGATTAAAGGGAAAACTTTAACCCTTTCAAATTCGAATGATCTCAACCATTCAATATGTCTATATATATCATGTTGTTTTCATTTGAAACGTTACTTACTTCACTCTCTGCAACCCTAATTTCTTCAATCTCTGCATAAATATCAGTCGCTGCTCTTTTCGCCATTCTCTCTTTTTCGTCAACACTTTTACACATCTACCTTATATAATGGCAGGCAAATCATCTTCCGGCCCAAAGGAATTGGAGTGGGATGCGATCGCTGCTTATTTAAACTCTCGCATCAAATACGAGCCCTACATGGTTCGTGAGACCTTCGGGTTTCGCGATTTGGAGTCTATGTTCGCCTTGGTGGAAACCTGCCTTCCGTTCCACCGGATTATATCTGCCCGGCCGCCGAAGAATCTCACACAGGTCGTGAGTGCCTTCTTCTATAACTAGAATAAGGGCGATTCCGTCTCCACCCACACTGTATCTCTTGGAAGTCAGAAATCCGTCCACACCATCAACGTCCTCGACGCCGTGAAGGTCGCCTTCAGCATTGGGGAGGGTGGGCCGCTGGAACTTTCCGAGATCTCGCACGATCAATTGCAGGAGGTTTCTGATCGCGTCCTGATGGAGTAAAGGCCGTACTTGGCGACTACGTTCAAGAGGAACGAGCTCCGTCCCATGTACCGTCTTTTAATGGATTTTGTGCAGAAGTGCTTTTTAGGGCACCTTGGGAATCACGACCAGATCACGCCGTTGAAATTCCAAATCATGACGGCCGTGATTCTCAACCTGCCAATCAGCTGGGCCAAGCTGGTGGTCTTCCTGTTGTGGGAAGAGGCCAGGCAGATTGACTGCACAATGGATGGAGAGGCCGTGGTTGAAGTGCGTCTCCACAGCGAGAAGAGGCCGTTTCGTCTTGGGATGAAGGCGACCTGCATCGTCACCTCTTTCTTCAAAAACAAGAGGTGGACTGATGAGCCGGCCTTCCCCCACATCTTCATTCCAAAAGATCTCCATCAGATAGAGATGGCCTTGGGAGTTTCGCCGCAAATCTTCTACGGGTCGCCAGACCACGTAAGGCCGCACTTGGTTCGGACTCGTGAGTCCAAGGTTGGGTGGAGGGTGCCGCCTCGCCCTGTGCAGAAAAAGAAGCGAAAGGCCGACGACGAGCCGTTACCCTCTCGCCCTGCCAAGAAGACTCCCCCTGCGAAGAAGTCTTCCCCTCGTAGGACGTAATCGGCCTCTACAGAACCGGTCAGGCCGTTGCACCGTATTCTTCCTATGGAGGTTGAAGAGCCAGTTACCCGCAGGCCGCCTTCGCCCTCCCCATCGCCCTCGCCCTCGCCGGAATGGACTCCCTCTCCAGTCCGTACTGAAATCGAGCCGTTTGCCTCGCAGCATCGTCCTGCATCTCCCCCTCCGCAGGTCGTTGTCATTTCTTCACCTGCAAGCTCCCCCGCTCGCCGTCGTGTCGGTTCGGTGGAGATCGAGGATCTCACCGAGGACGAGCCTCAACCTTCCCCCTTCCGGCATGTTGTCGTGGAGGAAGACGTCGTCCTGCCCCTCCAGCCAATCGTCGAGCAGCCCATGTCTGTAGCTCACTCCATGGTGGCCTCGATGAAGGCCGAAGCCAGGCTGAGGGTGATCGACCTCATGCCGGGGATTGAGCAACTCCCCAAGTCCCTCATTCTAGCAGCTCGCCTCCAGTTCTATCTGGTTTGTAAGTCGAGCTACTACTACGTTTTTGAGGCATTACTGCAGGTTGTCTCCCTCGAGGATCTGAAGGTTGAGGAGCTGGAGCTAGAGGCTGAATTCAACTTTTTCAGTGAGGAGGATGCGGCCGCCAACTTCCAATCTCTCGTGCTGCGGCGCATGAAGGTCGAAGCCAAGATTTTGGGCATCGACCTTCGCCCCCTCTACATCAACTCTCGCGCCCTCTACAACTCCGCCACCATTATCGGAGATGAGTTTGATGCCATTCAAACTCCGGAGCAATCGCCACCAAGGAATGAAGGTGGTGATCAAGCTCTGACTGCTGCTGATGCTGCTCCATCTCCCCAAGTTTCAAAGGTTGATGTTGAGGTCGAGCTCAAATCCCTATCTGCCAAGCTCGACTCTCTCACCATCAGCATCCCGGAGCAGATCAAGCTGGCCATAGCAGAGGCCCGGGTCGACTGAAGGAATCGTTGATTCCATGGTTTCTTTGCCTTTCTTCTATGTCTGATGTGGAACGTGATGTGGAACGTAGAGTGACGTGGAACGTGACGTGGCTCGTAGAGTGAGTCAAATAATTCATATCGGACTCAGTCAAGCATGAAGATAGTTGACCAAGTCTCGTTCAACCAATAGGAGAGAAAAGAGGGGAAGTCAGTTTCTCAGTTACAACAAAAGAGGAAGAAAAAGTCTTGATGCAGTTTTGAACGAGTCTTCAGCCATTCTTGGTAGTGGCTGATTCTACTTGGGCATCAAGCATAACTCTCTCTATAAATAGGAGCTGAAGAATAGATGAATGTACTGATTCACAGAGTTTGCAGAGAGAGTTTTCTTTTCATATTCTTTTCATAGTTTGTAGTCGAGAGTTTCTAGATTAGTTCTAGAGTTTTCATCGTGTTATCTCGACTTGTATTTTCGTTATTCACTTGACGTGAATATTTTTGCCTTGAGGCAACTACGAGAAATATATATATATATTATCTTGTGGAAATCGTTTCTGTGTTTTCGTTATATTTTTCATTCCGCTGCTTAACTCAAACACATTCACAGAGGCTTGCTCTGTGCAACCTCAAGTCTTACACCACTTGATACTTTCATCGACATTTTGAATGAGGCCAAGACCCAGGCCGATGAAGCTGCCAGGGAGCAGGTCACGAAGTTTGCTGTGGAGCACTTGAAGGAATACAAAGACAAGCTTCTGCCGGCCCAGCTCGAGGCTCTCAACATGGCGTCCCGAGATTTGATCGGGGAAGTGTTGGAGGACGTGGCCAAGGTCGATGAGCGAGTGACCGACCTGACCTCGTCTATTTCCAATTCGGCATCGGCCTCCAACACTCAAATCAACGACATTCTTGACACCCTCACCAGCCTGCTCAACGGGCATCAACAATTGAGGGATGCCGTTGGCAAGCTGCACGAGGAGGACGCTTCCCTTCATTCCCTCATCAAATCCCTTTCTGATGATGTCGAAAAGGGGGAAGAAGCAAAGGCCGCCGCCGCCAAAAAGAAGAAGGCCGCCAAAACCAAATCCCCTCAACCTTCTTTGGCTCATCCCCCTCCTCCTCCGCCTCCGCCGCCAAGGAAGACCATTTTCGAGGCCACCGCCTCCAAGCCCGATTTCGAGGCCGCCGCTGCCAAAGCTCGTTTGGCCAAAGAGGCCGAGCTTATCACCACCATGCATCTGGCCGGAGCGACTCCGGAGCAGGCCGTGAATCCAAGCGAGCAACGGCGCTTTATTGCAGAGCGCCGGGCTGCCGAAGCAAGGAAGAAGGCCGAAGAGGATTGGATCAGCCAGTCGGCCTCCGAACTGATTTTGGAAGCTGGAGTCCAGCAACAGGCTGTGGAGTGGCTCGACGAGAGCCAGAACGCCCTGTTGAGGGAGCTCAACAGCTGTTTCATCCTCCTTTTCTACTGGATCAATGACCCCTCCCTCCCTGAAGATGCCGATGCGGCCTATGCAGCCTACATGATGAAGTTTCCTCACCAACAGTTTGTTGGTGAACTGCGTAGGAAGGCTGCAGAGGCCGGTGCGATTGTACGGGCTCCCGCCATGCAATACTTCACGCCCTTGACGATCGGTGATTCGGGCTACTTGGACTATTCCCGAATCGACCGGTACATCGCACTGACGGCTATCGGCATGAACGTCAACGTCTCAAATTCCGATCCCGACTATTGCCGAATCAGGGATGGAATTTATGCAAGTATGAAGGCCAAGTCCAGGGAGCAGATCCAGGAAGAGCGAGTGGCAGCCCGTGCCCAGCAGAAGATGTAGTAGAATAGATGATTTTGTATGTATTTTTGATATTCATTTAAGTTCATAGCCTGCTTTGTAAAATTCCTTTGTAATTTCGCTATCGAGCTGAATGAAGCAAAAATCATCTTTCGACCTGACGACAATATCTCTTTGTCCAGGCAAACTGCCTGTACTGCTTTATTTTTATTATGTCTCTTTAACTGCCTTTCTTATAATTCCGTATCAACCTTCATGGTTAATCGAACATTCACCGTTTTATATTCTTAGGAATTATTTGTAAAGTGTATGGTTTCGACATCATCAAAAAGGGGGAAATTGTTGGGAACCCCTTGCAGTTTGATTTTGATGATGTTTTTCGAAACCACACTTAGGCATATTTCCACTTGTTTAGGGTCAAGGCCGATAGATCGACCTGCTACCTGTTAGTGCAGGTCGATGCCCTCTAAAGTTTAAATACAAGTTCGATCCACTCTGTAAGAGAAAGGTTGTTTATCGACCTGCCTCATTCGGATCGAGCTGGTATATCTACCTGTCTATCGACCTTCCTTATCAAGCTTCCAGCCTGCTTTGACTTAGAAGATTCCAAGAGCTGGATTATCATATCAAGGTCGATGCTCCGCCTTCATGGAGCAACACGACCTGATCCTTGCCACGTAGTAACTGAAGGAACCATATCTGATCGGTGAAGATCGGTTCGCCCGAGGATCTATTTCGGATATCTAACTATCGAATAAACCTATCATGCTCCTATGAATTAAATGCGGAATCATAGGGGGTTTATAGATCGATTACCTGAAGAAGTAGAGAACTCGCGAATAGATCTTCTGATCTGTATCCCTGCTCGATTCTGACGTTGGATGGACAACGAACCTCGGAATCAGCCACGGAAACGGGAACCCCACCGAACTACTCTGCCCGGCCGCGCGTCTCTCTCTCTCTAACCCTAGCCTCCCTTTTCTTGTTCAGAATATTAAGTGCACTCGATTTATTCTGACTGTTAGGTCTAAACAAGACCTTGAGGGGGTATATATAGAGGAGACTAAGAGAGACTTGGGCTTAAGTTGCAGGCCAGGCCTGCAACACATGGACTGGACGTCCATGAGCATAGTTGGCGCCCCATACTGGGCCCAACTGTGTGGTGGCCCACTTATTCCTTATACTGTGGCCTATTGAGCATTTTGGGCCAGATCAGGGATCTACTAGCTGGTAAAACCGAGGCCTCCCAATGGCTAAATTCTCCATACTCAGCCCAGAGTATCCTGTCCATAGTTCGGAAGGAGTTTTAACCGTCGACTTTGTAGGTACTAGATTGAGGAGATAACCTGCTGTTTCCAAGGCATATCCCCAGAACGAAATTGGCAAGGATGCATAGCTCATCATCGATCTCACTGTGTCTAAAAGAGTACGATTCCGTCTCTCAGCTACACCGTTCTGTTGGGGAGTACCGGGTGTAGTTAACTGAGATGAAATCCCATTTTCTGACAAGAAGGTTCGAAACTCAGTTCCGAGGTACTCGCCACCTCTATCAGAGCGAAGTGACTTGATACTTCTACCCGTTCTCTTCTCCACTTCCGCTTTGAATTCCTTGAATTTGTCAAAGCACTCGGATTTCTTGTGGAGTAGGTAGATAAAACCGTATCTCGAGTAGTCATCAATAAATGTGACGAAATACTCGTAACCTCCTCGAGCTTGAACGGACATCGGTCCACACAAGTCAGAATGAACCAACTCTAAGAGCTCTTGAGCTCGATATCCTATGGACTTGAAAGGTCTGGTCACCATCTTACCTTCCAAGCACGATTCACATGTTGATAAAGGTTCTATTTGGAAATCCAAAACACCTTCTTTTATCAACCTTTGAATCCTCTTTTGGTTGATGTGACCCAATCGTAAGTGCCATAATAGAGTTTGGTTCGTTTGAGACGGATTCTTCCTCTTTTTAGTATTCAATGATGAGGAAGCATTATAAGAAGAAGAATCATTCATAGGACAAGTAATGGTATAGAGTGACCGGGACAATGTGCCAGAAACTATAACTTCATCGTTATTCATGATAGAAACGCCTCTATCAAAAACAACTGAATATCCGTAAACAAAAAGTTTCGAAACAGAAATCAAGTTTCGCCTAAAAGCAGGCACATACAAAACGTCTCTCAAAACCAAAACAGTACTATCAAACGATAAATGAATATCTCCAACTGCGACAGCTGCAACTTTCGATGCATCGCCCATGGAGATGGTAATCTCGTCATCACTCAGCTCCCTTGTCCGCAGAAACCCCTGCAAGGAGTAACATACATGGTCAGTTGCTCCCTTATCTACTACCCAAGTCTGGGTAGAACTTGCAGCTAAGCATGTTTCAGTTACAAATGTGATGACGTACCAGAATTCTTCTTCTTTAGAGGGCAGTCAGCCTTCCAGTGTCCTGTCTTGTTGCATATGAAGCACTTGCCCTTCCCCTTTGGCTTTTCTTGCCATCGGTAGGCTCAACACCTCTATCTTCTTCCAAGCTCTTGTTAACTTGCTAGTGTTTGACACCTTCTTCCTCACTTTCATCTTTCGATGCCGTCTGAGGAGCAAACATAAGCACACAAGCTTCTTGACACGCAAGTTCCATATCATCCAATTTCTAGAAGATTTCCAGGAGTTCTGGGATATCTGCAATATCTGCCAAGTGAGAACACAAGGCTTGCAACCCTGGCGTCAGAGAGTATTTGACTAATCTTAGTCGAATCGTTACTCTCATGCCACAACATGTGTAACTCTCTATCTTCAATCGATGATACTAGAGCTTTCAGATAAGGTGTAGTGAGTACTAACTTGTACTCTTCATCAACAAGGGCAATATCGAGATTTATTCCTTCACTCCAAATAGTTGGAATCCGTGAGAGGACTCGAAGTGAGAACATTTATCAACGGGCCTAAAGTCATATCTGAAAAAGCAATAAACACGTAGACACAAGTAAGAAAAGATCATGCATCAATTTGTAACGAAAATTATTGTAACCTTTTGATAAACCAATAATTTCGAAATCTTCAACAGCCCAAACAGTGCAGATCGCAAGCCACGTTGGTGTGGACGTTTACGCTCCCACTGTTCGACCAGATACTCGGATCTTTAACTCTACTTATCTTGCCAACCTATCCTTATGGCAAATAGAGCTAATAGTTGAACCTTACTAGACCATATTAGATTAGAAAAGGGACTCCGTTGGGGAGTTGTATTCTAACTAATATCTAAGCTTTTAACCACAATCTTAGCCTAACTCGGAAAAAACACTATTTTCCTTAAGCTATCTTTGTTCAAAAACCAACTCCAGAGAAAACCGTAGTTACTATTCCGAGTAAGCCACGTTAGTGTGGACGTTTACTCAGAAAAGCTCCCACTTCTCATTTTGGTCAGAACATTTTTGTTAAGAAACCCTAAATCTGGCGAACTCGTTCGATACGATGTGCAAGCCACGTTCGTGTGGACGTTTACACACTCGCACCAAACATCACCTCAAGGTCAGTTGTGGAGGTCTTAACATTTTCTATACCAAAAATGTTTTTATCTGCTTAGTATTTTTCTTTCAAAAGGTTGTCGACATGCTCGATCACGTTGTCACATAATCCTAAGCATAATTTTCTATACGCAGCAAATAAACCATGCTCGCAGAAAATTTAAAACATGCTTATATTGACAATCCTAAAACATGCTCGACTAAGCGCAATTTAATCACCTCGACAGGCAAGACATGCTATAATAATAAATAAATTGCATCCATAGCATGCTTAAGAAAAACGAGATAAAAACAAAAATAAAACTCGCTTTTCGTGGTGTGACGACCCGTCTAATCTATTACATAAAATTGTAAAATCCGAAACAGGCTTCGGTCTTGAATAAGTCCTCCGAGTTGATCTCCCGTTTCTCCCCGAAAATAAATAAATTATTTAGATAATTTATTTTCTAATTTTCGTTGCCATTGGGCTTCTCTAACCGAGATTGGGCCCACACCACGTGACCCAATGCTCTCGAAAAGGCCCAAACTGCGCTCGTTTCACTCTTATGGGCCCACGAACCCGAAACCGACCTAACACGGCCCGTATTCGTGACTGGGCCCGAGCCCGAACGCTGGAGGCAGCCCGTAAACGCGAACGGGCCGGGTTGGAAACCCTAGGCCCGTCCACGGACTAGGGCACGGGCGTGCAAGACTGCCCGCACCGCAGCCGACGGCGTGAGGCTCTGCCGCCGGCCGCCTCCGCCTCCCTGGCGCCGCTGCTGCTGCTGGTGGTCTATCCCTGCCGGTGGCACGGCCGGCAGCCCTCTCCGACGACGTTCACGGCGTAGAGCCCTCACTAGGGTTCCGCCGCGAAACCCTCGCGCCTGCTGCCGCCGTTACAGCCGCCGGCGACCTCCGCCGCGGCTCCTGCTGCTGGTGTTGATGTCGCCGGTGCCTTCCGCCGTGATGGACGCTCCCCCCGCCGCCCTCGCCGTCGCCTTCAGCCGCGTTAACTCGCGGCAGAAACCCTCGCGGGTTCTGCCGCCGCTGCTGCTCGCTCCGGCTCCGCCCGCTGCCACCATCAACGACGGCGACCACGTGGAGTCCATCACCGGACTCCGTGGTCGTCGTCTCCGGCGATCATGCAGCCTGCAGAGACTGCCGCGGCATCGAGCCCTAACTAGGGTTCCGCCGCGGCTCTCCTTCGCGCTGCCGCGCTTCTCGCCGCCGTTCCCGACCTACTCCGCCCCTCCCCGAAGAAGTGCAGGCTCCAGCAGCCTGCTGGAGCCCCGTCGATCACCGGAGAAGAAGGAGACACGCCGTTGGGCGGCTGCACCCGCGCGTGTGCTGGCGCGTGTCACTCACGCGCCGCCGCGTGCGGCGGTCGTCCATCGGTGTTCGTCTCCTCGTTCTTCGTGTTCCTCGTCTCTTTGCAGCAGTTACAAACGAAAAACAATAGAAAAATCTATCTAATCCTATTCTAGATCGCACCTTATTATCTCGCGATCAAAAATTACATAGATTTGCCAAAACGGCCCCGAAAAATGAAAAACACCACGAAAAGCGACATCCTAATCGATCTAACATGCATAATAATCGATAATTACTCAGATAGAGCCGAAAACCTGATCCTTGGCTCTGATACCAACTGAAGGAACCATATCTGATCGGTGAAGATCGGTTCGCCCGAGGATCTATTTCGGATATCTAACTATCGAATAAACCTATCATGCTCCTATGAATTAAATGCGGAATCATAGGGGGGTTTATAGATCGATTACCTGAAGAAGTAGAGAACTCGCGAATAGATCTTCTGATCTGTATCCCTGCTCGATTCTGACGTTGGATGGACAACGAACCTCGGAATCAGCCACGGAAACGGGAACCCCACCGAACTACTCTGCCCGGCCGCGCGTCTCTCTCTCTCTAACCCTAGCCTCCCTTTTCTTGTTCAGAATATTAAGTGCACTCGATTTATTCTGACTGTTAGGTCTAAACAAGACCTTGAGGGGGTATATATAGAGGAGACTAAGAGAGACTTGGGCTTAAGTTGCAGGCCAGGCCTGCAACACATGGACTGGACGTCCATGAGCATAGTTGGCGCCCCATACTGGGCCCAACTGTGTGGTGGCCCACTTATTCCTTATACTGTGGCCTATTGAGCTTTTTGGGCCAGATCAGGGATCTACTAGCTGGTAAAACCGAGGCCTCCCAATGGCTAAATTCTCCATACTCAGCCCAGAGTATAATTTAGTCCATAAGTACTAAAACATTCCACTAGAGTAATAGTACTGAATTACCTGTTTTACCCCTGTTGAGTTCAGGGCTAGTATTAGACTTAACGACCCCCATATTTAAGATATCCCACATCCGTTGATTAACTTAGAGCTTCTGACTGCTCGTGTTATTCAACTTCTTTTATATTCCTGAGTAGTACCATTCATACCTTACTCATCATACCGGAATTTAATCCACCTGCAGGGTTTGGTATGATAGTCCTTAATGAATTCCTCAGGGGATGTGATCAACCTGTTCTACCAGGATATGGTGCTCTGTTGCAGTTGCACTAAGAGTCGTACTAGTTGTAATTGCTTCCCAAGATATGGAGCATATTGAGTTACAGATACTCTGAACTCTCACCCATGGTAAATCAAAGAATCAGACCACAACTATACACCCTTAGGACTCAACTAGAGTTAAGGTTCATCTTAAGTCACCGAGGTCTTGATTCTTTCTACATCTGGTCAGAATAGAAGAATACACCTCACCGTGATCCTATCAGTACACGCACGTACTAGTATAGACAAGTAGCCAAGACAAGCTACTTATGCAGCCTATACTACAGCCTAAACCGACAGTTATATCCAGAACTGTCTCGACTGTGATACCCTTTTATATCTCGTGAGGAACCGGCAACTATGGTCTTCTGTGATCTACAACACACCATAAAGCCTACAACTTTGAGATAATGGATAGATGTTTGATGCATAGATAACAATTCATACTTAATCAGATAGAAGATTGTTAGTGGTTATGGACAACACATGCATACAAGCTAAAAGGCCTGCTTTCTAGTATACAAATCCATCAGTATGCCAGCAAGGACGAATCTTCCCAACGGCTAGAAGTGAGTCACCCTCCACCGGCTAGTGCCACATCATCCTGACTCCAACGGCTAGTTTTCAAAAACTGCCTATATATACTTCAAGCCATTATCAGATTCAAGCACGGGAAACTCAAGCTATCAACGCAAATACTCTGCCAAAATCTCTCTCAAAGTTCATATCCTTTCAAGTGTTCGAAATTCCATTAGTTTCCCAAACACTTGACGAAGAGAGATTTTCGATTCCGATAAAAGCCACAACGACGAAGCATTCACTGCTGCTTGTCGTTGAATCAAACAACTTCTTCTCCGACTCGTTCGAAGTTAGAAAGTTAGTTTTGTGTTCTTCACCATTATAGAGTTAGTCAAGCTCTGTAAACGTGAAAGGTTGTTTTGTACATTTTCTGTACGAAAGGTTGTAAGGGTCACGACCCAAAACTCGTGTCTAGATATATTCGAGTTAGAGTGTATTTAGAACTGATACTCAGTCAGTATAAATAAGAGAGAGGTTGGATCCAAAGGTAAAGGGATTCTCAGGTCGAGTCGACCTGACGTGGACGTAGGAGGAAACTCCTGTCTAGATATATTCGAGTTAGAGTGTATTTAGAACTGATACTCAGTCAGTATAAATAAGAGAGAGGTTGGATCCAAAGGTAAAGGGATTCTCAGGTCGAGTCGACCTGACGTGGACGTAGGAGGGTTTCTCCGAACCACGCTAAATTGCGGTGTCTCTCTCTCTCTCTCTCTCTCTCTCTCTCTCTCTCTCTATTTATCGCTCTTACTTATTTTATCAATCTGACAAGCATCAACCTGCATTCCATAAAACAACCTGCACTTGCCTATCGACCTTAGATTTTTCAAAGAGTTTAATCAATCTCCGCTTCCGCATAAACACTGTTTGATAAATCAAGCTTGTTTTTAAATGAGCTTGATAGATCAATCTGCCTCTGATAGGATCGACCTTGACAGTCGACCTCTCTATCTACCTGATTTTCAAAAATGTCAAAAACGGTTGGTATTGGTGTATTCCCCCCCCCCCCCCCCCCCCATACACCAATTACTCTTTTCCGGGACCAACAGTGAAGATTTCTCCATACAAGGCTATGAAGACTAGTGCTTCAGAATCAAGATGTGTCTCAAAGCACATCACTTCCTCATGTGGGAGATCATCGAAAATGGCCCCACTCCCATTTATGCAGCGAAGATCATCGTTGAAGGAACGTCCCCCGGGGAGGCCACATACGAGAAAATCCTCAAAAATCCTCGCGACTACACAACCGAGGAAAGGAAGGAGGCCAGTCTTGATGATTATGCAAAGGGACTCATCTCTAGCACTATAAAGGGCGTCTATCTTGCCAATATCCGAAATCTTGAGACTGCCAAAGAAATGTGGGACACCCTCCGGTCCATCAGCCTGGGTTCAGAAGAGATGAAGGAGAACAAGTTGTCCATGGCGTGCAGCAAGTTCGATGACTTCAAGATGATTTCGGGTGAAACAATAGAAGCAATGAAGATTCGCTTCACCGAAATAATTCTCGAGATCGCTGCAATCAACCCTCTCAAATATACGCAGCGCGAGAAAAATCTTAAAGTGATGCGTGCTCTACCCGCAAACTGGCACGTATACACCGCCATGCATCCAGCTCGTTCCGACTTTAACTCTCTCACCACTGAAGATCTTTTCAACATTCTTGTCGGAAATGAATATGAGATGATCTGCATCCACGGGTCAGCACAGCCTTCTACCAGCAAGAAGGCCGATGAAAAGAATGACAAGGAGGTAGCCTTCAAGGCCGAATCAGCCTCTGTTGCTACCCCAAGCTCGATTGACGAATCCATCGTCAAAAAGTTTGAGAAGATGACTCTCGACTATGCACTCGCTGTTAGGAGAAATGAGAAGCTCCTAGGAAAAGTTGTCAAATACAAGAAATTCTACCGTGACAACAAGCGAAATTTCTCAAACCGCAACCACGACCGCCCTGACAAAAAGGGAGAAGGTAAACCCTCAACTTCAATTCTTCTAACACACCCGAGGGTGGTTGTTTTGGTTGTGGAAGGCCGGGTCACTATAAGACCGATTGTCCTGATCTGACAAAGGCCGAGAGAGACGAGCTCCGTGCAAAGCGTGATAAGAAGCTCAAGGATCAACGAGCTGCCATGATCGCTGAAGAAACAAAGGAGGCTCACCTCTCAGACAGCTCGTCAAGTGATGACGAGGGTTACATCGCTTTCGACGAAAGTGATGATGAAGAATGTTTTGTTGGAGAACACAAACAAACCAAGGGATCTTTAAAGGTAGATCCTCAACCCATTTAACTTTCTTTCTCTGACGATGAATGTGCAGAAGAAGGTGAAGAACTATCCGAGGCTGTGTCTTGGGAAGAAATCAAGAAACATCTCAATGATTATGCCGATCTCGTGGTTACACTCAAAGAGGTCGTTGAAGATAATGCTGAGCTGATGAACAAGAATGAAGAATACAAGCTAGCATTAGAAGAAAAATTCCCCCCCTATGATGAGGAAAAGGAAAGGGAGATCGAAGCCCTAAAGTCAAAAATTGAAGAATTGACTTTCCGAATAAAGACGCTCGAAGAAGGACGAGTCCCTCAAAATCAAAGATGCCGAAATTCACTGCCTTACATCAAAGTTGGCTGACTTGGTTATTCGACACGAACTCCTCATGGAAAAAGAAGGAAAGCTTCAACTCACCTTGAGTCAGTTGAAGAAAAGCGAAATGAAATTTGAAGAGGTCCAATCCATGCAACGCAATTCACGTGATCACTCTGGTATTGGATTTAGTGGAAAATCCAAGGAAAGCAAGGATAAAGACTGCGAGATCAAGTTCGTAAAGGCACAGTCAAAATCAAATAATATCCGGAAAGCTCATCAAGCTCTGCCAGATAAGATGGTCAAGCTGAAGAATCCAGTTCGACAGCCCCAAGTCATTCTTTTAAAGCAACACAAGAAGACCGATCTACAGAAGAAGGAACAGCCTATTCCTCAAAAGAAAATGAGTCGACCTGCCCAGCATCGTCGACCTGCCCCTACTCATCAAAAGCAGGTTGTTCATCAAGGGCGTTACGAAGGCCAGTACTATCAAAGGCCGTATCACCCTCAGTTCTTCTACCCAGCTCAACAAGGGTGTTACTGCCACTATCCACAACAGTCAAACTTTCAAGACTGGCAGTATCAACCTGGTTTTCATGAAGAGCATTATTGTCAGCCTCGTCGCCCTCGCTCAAAGAAATCCAAGGCTCCCAAGCCCAAGACCGCCACTGCCTCGTCCTCAGCCTCGGATAGAAGCAGACCAGCGAAACAAATCTGGGTCCCAAAGGCCGTTCCCGCAACCGATGTAGCACCCAATCTCAAATGGGTTGCTAAGTTTAATTAATTGCAGGTCGGGAAGGCTCAAAGAAGGAGCCAAGCAGCTCGTGGAGCTGTATGGATCATTGATAGTGGATGCTCCAAGCACATGACGTGTGACAAAACGCTACTATCAAATTATCAAGAACGAGACGGGCCACTTGTAACCTTTGGAGGAAATTCGAAGGGTCACACAAGAGGCCAGGGCGATCTAAAAGTTGGAAAAACAACTATTTCTAATGTCTCGTATGTTAAAGGTCTTAATCATAATTTATTCTCTATGTCGCAATTCTGCTCGAATGGTAAACGAGTAGAATTCACCGCTAACAAATGTCTCGTGAGAAATGAGGAAGGAGAAATACTCCTTACTGGAATTTGCAGGATAGACTCTACATAGTTTAATGGACTGATGGGATAGAGACCTGCCTGATCACAAAGGCTGATACCGAGACAAGCTGGTTATGGCACAAGAGGCTGAGTCATTTGAACTTCAAGGCCATCAACAAGCTCGCACGCAACAAACTGGTGATCGACCTGCCAGATCAAGTCTTCGATCGTGATCACATTTGCAAAGCCTGTCAAGCTGGAAAGCAAACAAGATCATCCTTTCCATAGTTTGATTGACTCGCTGATTCGCCGGATAATGAATTCGTCTTGGAATAATCAAGAGGAATTCGAAAACTCTCAAGAGAGAATAAACTCACAATAATATTAATGATCAAAGCTAACTAATTTTCGTCCACAAAGAGCCCCTTATATAGGGAGGCAAATAAAACCATCTAAACCTAATCTAACTAGGAAATAACTGACCCAAAGTCATTGGCATGGCCCAACCCATTAACCAACATGATAAAAACCCAAAAACAAGTCTTTTAAGGCCCAAAAACGTGGCCTGACTCAAAACACACGAAAATAAAAATAAAGTCTTCATTTTTCAGCCCGAACGCACTCGATAAAGTTGATGACTCGCGGGCTGTCCGGTTCGCCTTCTCCAATGGGCTTCTTCATCAATTCTTGAGCCCAAACTTCTTGGATCAATCCTTGCAAGCCTTCCTTGAACTTCTTAGCTCGAGCTCTCGTCACCGGCCCTTTGGGAACACGAACAGGATCTTGATTTGACGAACCTTGGACTCCATCATTCCCCTCCTTGAAGAGGATTTGTCCTCAAATCCAAGTCGTCACCTACATCAAAAGGACTCAAGTCAGTAACATTGAATGTAGCACTAACATTATACTCACCAGGTAAGTCCAATTTGTAGGCGTTATCATTGATGCGCTCCAACACTTGAAAAGGTCCATCGCCTCGAGGTAGCAACTTCGAACGCCTTTGCAATGGAAACCTCTCCTTGCGCATATGCAGCCATACCCAATCTCCGGGCTCAAACACAACTTGACGCCTCCCCTTGTTGGCTTGCTTGGCGTACTGCTCCGTTCGTCTCTCAATATTCAGCCTTGCCTTCTCATGAATCTGTTTCACAAAATCAGCCTTTTTCTGGCCATCAAGGTTAGTACGCTCATGGTCAGGCAATGGAGATAAATCTAAAGGAGTTAAAGGATTAAACCCATAGACAATCTCAAAAGGCGAAAACTTAGTAGCAGAATGAACAGAACGGTTATATGCAAACTCAACATGTGGCAAACATTCTTCCCAAGACTTAATGTTCTTCTTAATTATAGCCCTAAGCAATGTAGACAAAGTCCTATTGACTACTTCAGTTTGACCATCAGTTTGTGGATGACAAGTAGTAGAAAACAACAGTTTAGTACCTAACTTACCCCACAAAGTCTTCCAAAAGTAACTCAAGAACTTCGCATCCCTATCCGAAACAATAGTCCTAGGCATTCCATGCAATCTAACAATCTCTCGAAAGAACAAATCAGCAACATGCGATGCATTATCAGATTTATGACATGGAATAAAATGCGCCATCTTAGAAAATCTATCAACCACCACAAACACAGAATCACTACCATGCTTAGTCCTAGGCAGCCCTAACACGAAATCCATAGAAATGTCAATCCAAGGAGCAGTAGGAATAGGTAATGGCGTGTACAAACCATGGGAACTCACTCTAGACTTAGCTTGTTTACAAGTAACACATCTACCACAAATTCGTTCAACATCTCTCTTCATATGAGGCCAAAAGAAGTGTTCATGCAAAACAGCTAAAGTCTTAGCAACACCAAAATGTCCCATCAAACCCCCACCATGAGATTCAAGCAACAATAATTCACGAAGAGAACACTTAGGAACACACAATCAATTTCTCTTAAACAAATAATCATCATGCCTAAAGTACTCTTCAAAACCAGATTTCTCACATGCTCGATAAATCTCACCAAAATCAGCATCATTCACATACAAACTCTTCAAACACTCGAAACCAAGCAACTTAGCATCTAAAGTAGAGATCAAGGCATACCTCCGTGAAAGTGCATCAGCCACTACATTCTCTTTACCTTGCTTGTACTTGATGACGTAAGGAAACGTCTCTATGAACTCCATCCACCTAGCATGCCTCTTGTTCAACTTGTGCTGCCCCTTCAAGTGCTTCAAGGACTCGTGATCGGTGTGAATGACGAATTCCTTTGTCCACAAGTAGTGCTGCCACGTTTTCAAAGCCCGCACCAATGCATACAGCTCCTTATCGTACGTTGGATAGCTCAACGTTGCTCCGTTTAGCTTCTCGCTGAAGTATGCCACCGGCCGGCCTTCTTGCATCAAAGCTGCACCAATTCAAACACCAGAAGCATCACATTCAATCTCAAAAGACTTAGAAAAGTTAGGAAGAGATAGTACCGGGGCGTGTGTCAGTTTGTACTTCAGAAGCTGAAACGCCTTCTCTTGATCTTCTCCCCAATTAAACTCCACATTCTTCTTGATGATTGCCGTCAATGGTGCTGCAACACTACTGAAATGGGGCACGAATCTCCTATAAAAGCTAGCAAGTCCGTGGAAACTTCTAACTTCTCCAATGCTCTTTGGACTCGGCCACTCTTGAATAGCTCGTATTTTCTCATCGTCAACCTGTACACCCTGTGCACTAACAACAAATCCAAGAAACACAAGCTTGTCCGTACAAAAGATGCACTTCTTTAAGTTAGCAAACAGCCTCTCCTTCCTAAGTACATCTAAAACAGACCTCAAATGATCAACATGCTCTTCATGACTCTTGCTATACACTAGGATATCATCAAAGTAGACAACTACAAATCTGCCAATAAAAGCTCGTAAAACATGGTTCATAAGACGCATAAATGTACTAGGTGCATTAGTCAAACCGAAAGGCATAACTAGCCACTCATACAAACCAAGTTTAGTTTTAAAAGCAGTTTTCCATTCATCCCCTTCCTTAATCCTAATCTGATGGTATCCACTACGCAAATCAATTTTCGAAAACACACAAGAGCCATGCAGTTCATCAAGCATATCATCTAAACGAGGGATAGGATGTCGATACTTTACCGTGATGTTGTTTATGGCTCGACAATCGCAACACATCCTCATCGTTGAGTCCTTCTTGGGTACGAGTAACACCGGAACTGCACAAGGACTCAAACTCTCCCTCACATGCCCTTTCGCCAACAACTCTCCAATCTGCCTCTCCAACTCCTTCGTCTCCTCGGGATTGGTGCGATAGGCTGGCCTATTTGGAAGTGTTGCTCCAGGCACAAAGTCGATTTGATGTTCTATCCCCCTAATTGGTGGTAAGCCAGCTGGTGTATCCTCGGGAAAGACATCATCAAATTCCTGCAAAACAGAGGAGATAGAAGGGGGTAGAGAATCGAGATCGTTAGTAGATAAAAAGTTCCCCTTGTACAGAAGTACGATCAAAGTCCTCTCCTCCTGCACCGCCAACTTCAGATCACTCGCCTTTGCAAAACACGATTTGTGTACTACACCCTTCTCCTTATCAACCTTCTCCTTATTCTCCACCTTCTGCTCCTCCAACTTCAACCGCTCAGCCTCCTTTTGCAGCAACACTTGATCCTCATACACTTGTTTGGGAGTAAGAGGAACAAGCGACACCTTCTTCTGCTTGTACTCGAACGAATATTTGTTGGTGAAGCCATCATGTGTCACCCTCCTATCAAACTGCCACGGCCTCCCCAACAAGATGTGACTCGCTTGCATCGGAACTACATCACACAAGACCTCATCCTCATACTTCCCAATGCAAAACGGCACTCTCACTTGCTTATTAACCTTCACCACGCCAGCATCGCTCAACCATTGCAGCCGGTATGGTTTGGGGTGCGGCGAAACTGGAAGCCCTAATTTTTGATCCATGGCCACGCTAGCAACGTTGGTGCAGCTCCCTCCGTCAATAATCACGCTGAACAGCTGATCCTTCACCTGACATCTCGTGTGAAAGATGTTTTCGCGTTGCACCAATTCGTCGACATGATTCTGGACGCTTAGTGCTCTTCTGGCCACACCAATGCGTCCTACAGGTGGCTGAATCTCTTCTTCTTCGTCCTCAGACTCCTCCAAACCAGGCATCTCCGGGTCAACTTCATCATCAGTCACGACCTCCCCATCATCTCTCATGATCATCACTCTCCGATTTGGACAGTCACTCATGATATGTCCGAATCCTTGACACTTGAAGCACTTACGATCACGATTACGACCCTCAGGCACTGCTGGTTTGCCTTGCTTGTTGGAGCTCGTCGAATCTGATTGCGCCTTCACGAACGGTTTTCTCTCATCTTTCGGCGACTCCTCCTTCTTCCATTGATTCCCTCTCGAAAAGGAACCACTATTTGCAGGCTGAGATTGCTTCCAATTGGACTGATTCTGCCTGTTGTAGCCATTGTTGCCCCTCCTCTTGAGCTGATTCTCTATCTTCACAGCCATGTGCACCATGTCCTCTATCTCGACATAATGTTGCAACTCCACTCCATTCCGAATCTCCCAATTCAGACCAGCCAAGAATCTCGCCATCGTCGCCTCACTGTCCTCCGAAATATTAGCTCGAATCATGGCTACCTCCATCTCCTTGTAGTATTCATCCACGCTCTTAGATCCCTGTCTCAAGCTTTGGAGCTTATTGTGCAGTTCTCTATAGTAGTGAGCTGGTAGAAATCGCTTCCTCATGATCCCCTTCATCTCATTCCAAGTCTGAACCGGAGGCTCCCCATTCCTTCTCCTACTCTTCTCCAATTGATCCCACCAAACGAGAGCGTAATCGGAGAACTCTATCGCTGCCAACTTCACCTTCTTTAGCTCGGAGTAATTGTGACAGTCGAACATGAGGTCAAACTTCCTCTCCCACTCAATATACGCATCTGGATCGTTCCTCCCTTGGAAGGAAGGTATATTCAGCTTGATGTTGCCCAGATTATTGTCAGGCCTGTTCCTTGGCTCCTCCCATTCCTCTTCTCCTTCGGCATAAAACTCCTCCTCGAACGGCCCATAATCCCGATGGTTATGATAACCTCCTCTGCCACCTCGTCCTCCTCTTCCACCTCGATGATACTGAAGTTGTTTGGAAGCTGACTCAACTTCACCAAGTCTATCATAAACTCCGTCCAGCTTGGATTCCATAACCTTCCCCAACTCGGACTTCAATGCTTCGAACATGAACTTCATCTTGGGGTCCAACGTCTCTTGTTCTTCGCCTGCCATACCTGCAAATTTTTTTTTTTTTTTTTTTTTTTTTTTTTTTTTTTTTTTTCAAAAGAAACAAACGAAAGTTAGTAAAAACAGAATCCTCACCACCTCACAATCACTCGTGTATCCCTCAATAAGGTTCACACTCAGCACTCGTGTATCGCTCAATAGTAATGGCTTTTACCCTCTAATAAGCTCACCCCTCTTGCCTTTTTCCACTCAATTCTCTCTTAAGAAGCTCAAATTCCCTTAATCTACCACAGAAATCACTATTAGCGAATCAAGAGTACTAAAACTAGGAAGGAAGGATGACTGGACTAAGAAAACCCTAAACCGAGACACGAAAAAAGACACGAAAATTTCGCCGAAAACTTCAGCGGACGATTTGACCCTTTAAACGGCCTTTTTTTGCAAAAATAATGGACCGATTCCGACGAGGTCGGAACCACCGTATAGATCTTTGCGAGAGCTTTCCGAAAAGGTATTATGGAGCAAAATCGGAGTTCGTATGCAAAAGTTATGGCCGTTTTAGTGCTGGCCGACGAAAAACACGAGAAAAAGACGAAAACACACCGAAACGAATATATAACTGATATCCCAATGAAGAAACACGTAATAACCAACTCAGAAAACACAGTGACACACTAGGGCTTCGAATATATCCTTCTTTTTTTTTTTTTTTTTTTTTTTTTTCGAAACTTTTTTTTTTTTTTTTTTTTTTTTTTTTATCGAAACTTTTGCCCCTAATATGTCACGACAACGTGTAGAATACCCACCTAAGACGTGTTATATAATATAAGGTATGGGATTTATATTCTGGGTATGTTTCCTATTCTTATAAGGAAAGAAATCTTCTACTCCTTAATGACCAAGAAAACAACTTTGACTAGGTATCAAAACGAATCTGAATACTTGACACGAAAGAAAAGCTACAAAGAACGATTTTGACGACTCTATGAACACACAGATACGATTTTTTTTTTTTTTTTTTTTGACACAGAAACGACTCGAACGAAGAAACAGAACAAGACACAAAAAGAACGACACAAAGACACGAACAGAAATTCAAGACGAGACGAAAGCAACACAAAACACGAAATTCAAGACGAAAAGGATGATAGAACCTGGATGACGTATGTCACACCCCGGTTTTCCTAACTCTAAAATAATCAATTTAAATATAACCAATTAAACCGGGATGCGACGAAGGGTAAAATAAAAAGGGAGAAATCATAATTTAATTAATTTTAATTAGTTTTAATTAAAATTTATATAGTTTAGCCCGAAAATTTGGGCAGCATCTCCCCTATACCAGGATCAAGTCGTAGTGAATACTGAAAACTTTTCTCATCAGCTAACCAAGTACATAATCCGTAACGATGAGGTCGGACCAGACCGCGCCATCATCGGATCCATAATATTAAATAAAATGTAACTACCGAGGCGGACCAGACCGCTCTACAGTAGGATCCATAGTATTTAAGAAATCATAACAACCGTGGCGGACCAGACCGCACTACAGTTGGTTCCAATTAAATCGAATTATCTAACATGCATACATCAGAATTACATTTAAATAGCGGAAGCGAAAGAAGTAAATGAATTTCCATTTATAAAACGTTATAGTTCTTATTTTAATGTCGTTATGGTTTTCGTTATATAAATTTGTATGTTCAACGTCACGTTTTTATAAAGAAAATGAATTCTTAAAGTTTATTTAGAAAAGTTAGGTTTTTAAACGAATAACGAATTAGAGAATATAACGAATTAAACTTAACGTAATTAAAACTATAACCTCAATTTCATTTATTAGAAAGTTAATAACTTAGAGTTTATAAAGAAGGGTAGGCTACATTTTATTAAATGTTTCAAAGTGACTTTCACGATTCTCTTCAGCTCCAACTATGCCGCCGGCTTTTAACCTGCAAAACATTTGGAAAGGAATTGCAGGGCTGAGTACTAATGCACTCAGTGGTCTCATGCCAAAAGAAAACAGTTATCAAACAGTTTAAAGATAATATCCACGCTGCAAGTAAAATTAGGAGGGTTTGAAAAATAGTTTAACTCCTAATTATACTTAAAACTTATTTTATGGCATCGATGCACTTGTCACGGAACTACGACCGTTACTTCACCACCAATACCTCGGGACGCTAACCCAGCCAGGCAAGCTGAAAAGTAGAAACCCGGGACGCTGACCCAGACATTCCTTTCATCCAACAGAAGCCGATGGTGATCAACCCACCGCACTTCTGGGCTAGTGTACACAAGTCCCCAGCTAGTGTGTTAGACCAACTTAAGAACCACGACGTTAACTGGTTGAAGCATTAAACAGGTAGTCCGCACAAAAATATTTTCATGGATAATATCGATTTTCACAAGTATCAGAGCTTAATAACTCAAAGATAAGATTTTAAAATAGAGTAACCCCACCTTTACCGTTTACTCGTTTCCTCGATTCTCGGGTTCGAAACCTAAGACAGATCCTTCTGACAATACTCCTACAAATATGTTTATGACGTCAAGGTACATCCAAATCTTTACTTAGAATTTCCTAATATTAATTTCTTTTAACTTTTATATTTTCTAAAATTATAAAATGAATATTAATTCTTCAAAGAATATTTTATTATGTTTTCGATGTTCGCATGGCTTAAGTTCCAACATGAAAGTTTATCAAATTATTATTTAGAATATTTTGAGGCAAAAGCATTTGACATGCAAAGGGGCTTGGGTTCCTACAAATCGAAATGAACCTATTTTCATTTTTAGAAAATTAACGGTGATTCCGATTGTTACCAAATTTTATAGGATGCTAGAAAATATTATTTAGAACTTTTTTTTTTATTTTCAAAATATTTGGGCAGAGTCTCGACATGCAGGGAAACATTATCCGTGAAAAAGAGGGGGAAACCTACAACAATTCATTTTCAAAAATTCATTCCGATTAAGTGGCTAATTATTAGGTTACGAACAACTTTAATTCGGGGATGGGTATGCAAAAAGGAACGCCGGCAACCACCAAAGAAAGGGCGATTGCACGGCGATGGAGAAGAAGAGAAATGATGCATGTCCTACTTCGAGATTTCGCGGCGACGATCAACCAATATCCCTAGGATCGAAATCTTCCTACGAGTTCATAGAAGCGAACGACATACCTTTTGGATGATCGGATGAGAAGATATGCAAGAGGAATGAAATGATGGCAATCGGAGGATGCTTGCGGTTCCTTCGTCTTGAAGGAGGTGAGATGGCGATGGAGGATGGTGGCGGTGGAGGAGATGAAGAAGACGAGGCAGCAGCTGATCGGAGAAGAGAGTGATGGCGTCGGGGCAGGGAGATGAGCGAGAGAGGTGGAGAGGGGCTGCTGTGTGAAGAGGGGGAGAGGGGAAGGGAGTTGGCGGTGGTGGAGGGAGAGAGCTGCTGCACTTGCAGCTTTAGAGAGAGAGAGAGCGAGTGATGGGAGGGGTTGAGCGAGAGAGGGAGATGGGGGAAGAGGGCTGATCGGCGAGGAGGAGAAGGAGAGAGGGGGCAGTCGGTGGGATTAAGGGGGAGAGAGAGTGGGAGTCGGTGGTAGTGGGTTTCCTTAGAGGGAAGGGAAATGAATGGTGGCTGATGTGAATGAAAGGAGGCGGTGATGGCCTCTATTTATAGGGGTCATCCCGACTCCGGTACGACGTCTCGCTTCCCGACGAAAAGATTTTTCTCCGGTAACGAGTTTTGATTTTAGATTTTAAAGTGTCTATGGGATCCAAATAAAATATCAAACTCAACGATATAGGTTAAAGAATTTTCGGAATGGGTTTGATGGCTCAAAGAATTTTAAAGGAACGAAAAGGATCGAAAGGGACAAAAGGTGACGCGGATTTTCTTAACCGTTTATCCGAAAAATGCCTAGCTTCTTTCATAAATCTTTTAATGTCAAAACTAGATTAAAAGTATTAACTTTATATTTTTAGGATTTTTATTTAGTAAGTTTTAATATTTTAGTTAACTAATTTAATTTAAAAATCATTTCTAAAAATCATTTATTTAAGGTTTTATTAACTTAAGTTTCTCAAAACTTTTATTTATTAAAATTTTATCAACCTTTATATTTATAACTAAGAATGTATATTTTACTTAAAAAATTCATTTGTTTATTTATTTTCTATTATTTAAAGTTTAAAGAATTTTACTTTAAATAAATTCCTAAATCTTTTATTTAAGAAACCCCAATAAGTTTACTTAACTTTCTAAACACTTTTATTTATTCTAAAAATTTATTTGGGAAATATTAATTTTACTAACAAATTTAATATATTTAACTATTTTCCTTTAATTAAAAATCCGGGTTATTACACTACCACCCCCTTAAAAGAAATTTCGTCCCGAAATTTAAGTACGTAGATGACTAACATAACGACACTAGGTTCAATTCATCACACAAACTTTCCCAATTTTATTAGGCTTCACTTAGATAACTTATAATTTATTTTTATGATCCTTGGACCGACTACGCACAACTTCATGACCAATCCTAAGTTAGGATATAAATCTAACTTCTAAACCAAGTAGAAAAGATTATTTCTAATAAACCCAAGAATGTAAACATTTTATTTCTATCATGTATATGTTTATGTTGTAATCTTTTTATTCATTTTCCTTTTTCCTTTCTTTCAAATAATTAACATTCTATAAACCTTGTAATTATTAATAACTACATCATAAACCTTTATTGGTAATACGGCAAATATTCTCTAATATAACATTTTCCCGACATATATTCTTCCCATTTACCTCATTTAAGCATAACAATTTATTAGACGCAACACCTAGCTTGAATTCGTAACGAGATGTACGTACCAAATAAGTTAATCGGTCCTAACAATTTATCGTAATATATACATGTGGACATTATAATATTTCCTAGTTTCGTGTCATTGTATTATTATAAAGTTACTTCCATGATACAAGTACTTTAAAATTCTCAATTAGTCATATCATATTATTCTCTAGCAAACAACATTCAAACCATATATCACATTTTCTCACATATCATATCATAATATTTCTTGTCCCGTATGACATCACGACATAATAAAATATTTCCATACTACATATATCATACATGCAATTATGCCGATAGTCGAATATAACAAACTAAATAAATTCTTCGCAACAAGTAATACACATATAGGTTAGAAACGTACCTTCCTTGCTGAGCTCGGGGGCGATAGCGGCTGAGAGAAGTCGTGAAATGAACGGGAGCTTAGGTTAAAATGTTTTTCATTTTAAGACACTAATAGGTTTCATATGGTCCGTGCACCTATGGGAACCTAAGGCATAGTCCATATGTTTAGGGATTTAAAATTCAAATTCATGTTCGGCCTGGACGCACGGTCCGTGCTTCCGTGAGCAACCTAACGCACGGTCCGTGCTCAGTGTACAAATTTTCTAATTAAAATTTTAAGTTATGAAAAGTTTTTGGTATTCAGAACGACTACGCTCTGATACCATCCTGTCACACCCCGGTTTTCCTAACTCTAAAATAATCAATTTAAATATAACCAATTAAACCGGGATGCGACGAAGGGTAAAATAAAAAGGGAGAAATCATAATTTAATTAATTTTAATTAGTTTTAATTAAAATTTATATAGTTTAGCCCGAAAATTTGGGCAGCATCTCCCCTATACCAGGATCAAGTCGTAGTGAATACCGAAAACTTTTCTCATCAGCTAACCAAGTACATAATCCGTAACGATGAGGTCGGACCAGACCGCGCCATCATCGGATCCATAATATTAAATAAAATGTAACTACCGAGGCGGACCAGACCGCTCTACAGTAGGATCCATAGTATTTAAGAAATCATAACAACCGTGGCGGACCAGACCGCACTACAGTTGGTTCCAATTAAATCGAATTATCTAACATGCATACATCAGAATTACATTTAAATAGCGGAAGCGAAAGAAGTAAATGAATTTCCATTTATAAAACGTTATAGTTCTTATTTTAATGTCGTTATGGTTTTCGTTATATAAATTTGTATGTTCAACGTCACGTTTTTATAAAGAAAATGAATTCTTAAAGTTTATTTAGAAAAGTTAGGTTTTTAAACGAATAACGAATTAGAGAATATAACGAATTAAACTTAACGTAATTAAAACTATAACCTCAATTTCATTTATTAGAAAGTTAATAACTTAGAGTTTATAAAGAAGGGTAGGCTACATTTTATTAAATGTTTCAAAGTGACTTTCACGATTCTCTTCAGCTCCAACTATGCCGCCGGCTTTTAACCTGCAAAACATTTGGAAAGGAATTGCAGGGCTGAGTACTAATGCACTCAGTGGTCTCATGCCAAAAGAAAACAGTTATCAAACAGTTTAAAGATAATATCCACGCTGCAAGTAAAATTAGGAGGGTTTGAAAAATAGTTTAACTCCTAATTATACTTAAAACTTATTTTATGGCATCGATGCACTTGTCACGGAACTACGACCGTTACTTCACCACCAATACCTCGGGACGCTAACCCAGCCAGGCAAGCTGAAAAGTAGAAACCCGGGACGCTGACCCAGACATTCCTTTCATCCAACAGAAGCCGATGGTGATCAACCCACCGCACTTCTGGGCTAGTGTACACAAGTCCCCAGCTAGTGTGTTAGACCAACTTAAGAACCACGACGTTAACTGGTTGAAGCATTAAACAGGTAGTCCGCACAAAAATATTTTCATGGATAATATCGATTTTCACAAGTATCAGAGCTTAATAACTCAAAGATAAGATTTTAAAATAGAGTAACCCCACCTTTACCGTTTACTCGTTTCCTCGATTCTCGGGTTCGAAACCTAAGACAGATCCTTCTGACAATACTCCTACAAATATGTTTATGACGTCAAGGTACATCCAAATCTTTACTTAGAATTTCCTAATATTAATTTCTTTTAACTTTTATATTTTCTAAAATTATAAAATGAATATTAATTCTTCAAAGAATATTTTATTATGTTTTCGATGTTCGCATGGCTTAAGTTCCAACATGAAAGTTTATCAAATTATTATTTAGAATATTTTGAGGCAAAAGCATTTGACATGCAAAGGGGCTTGGGTTCCTACAAATCGAAATGAACCTATTTTCATTTTTAGAAAATTAACGGTGATTCCGATTGTTACCAAATTTTATAGGATGCTAGAAAATATTATTTAGAACTTTTTTTTTTATTTTCAAAATATTTGGGCAGAGTCTCGACATGCAGGGAAACATTATCCGTGAAAAAGAGGGGGAAACCTACAACAATTCATTTTCAAAAATTCATTCCGATTAAGTGGCTAATTATTAGGTTACGAACAACTTTAATTCGGGGATGGGTATGCAAAAAGGAACGCCGGCAACCACCAAAGAAAGGGCGATTGCACGGCGATGGAGAAGAAGAGAAATGATGCATGTCCTACTTCGAGATTTCGCGGCGACGATCAACCAATATCCCTAGGATCGAAATCTTCCTACGAGTTCATAGAAGCGAACGACATACCTTTTGGATGATCGGATGAGAAGATATGCAAGAGGAATGAAATGATGGCAATCGGAGGATGCTTGCGGTTCCTTCGTCTTGAAGGAGGTGAGATGGCGATGGAGGATGGTGGCGGTGGAGGAGATGAAGAAGACGAGGCAGCAGCTGATCGGAGAAGAGAGTGATGGCGTCGGGGCAGGGAGATGAGCGAGAGAGGTGGAGAGGGGCTGCTGTGTGAAGAGGGGGAGAGGGGAAGGGAGTTGGCGGTGGTGGAGGGAGAGAGCTGCTGCACTTGCAGCTTTAGAGAGAGAGAGAGCGAGTGATGGGAGGGGTTGAGCGAGAGAGGGAGATGGGGGAAGAGGGCTGATCGGCGAGGAGGAGAAGGAGAGAGGGGGCAGTCGGTGGGATTAAGGGGGAGAGAGAGTGGGAGTCGGTGGTAGTGGGTTTCCTTAGAGGGAAGGGAAATGAATGGTGGCTGATGTGAATGAAAGGAGGCGGTGATGGCCTCTATTTATAGGGGTCATCCCGACTCCGGTACGACGTCTCGCTTCCCGACGAAAAGATTTTTCTCCGGTAACGAGTTTTGATTTTAGATTTTAAAGTGTCTATGGGATCCAAATAAAATATCAAACTCAACGATATAGGTTAAAGAATTTTCGGAATGGGTTTGATGGCTCAAAGAATTTTAAAGGAACGAAAAGGATCGAAAGGGACAAAAGGTGACGCGGATTTTCTTAACCGTTTATCCGAAAAATGCCTAGCTTCTTTCATAAATCTTTTAATGTCAAAACTAGATTAAAAGTATTAACTTTATATTTTTAGGATTTTTATTTAGTAAGTTTTAATATTTTAGTTAACTAATTTAATTTAAAAATCATTTCTAAAAATCATTTATTTAAGGTTTTATTAACTTAAGTTTCTCAAAACTTTTATTTATTAAAATTTTATCAACCTTTATATTTATAACTAAGAATGTATATTTTACTTAAAAAATTCATTTGTTTATTTATTTTCTATTATTTAAAGTTTAAAGAATTTTACTTTAAATAAATTCCTAAATCTTTTATTTAAGAAACCCCAATAAGTTTACTTAACTTTCTAAACACTTTTATTTATTCTAAAAATTTATTTGGGAAATATTAATTTTACTAACAAATTTAATATATTTAACTATTTTCCTTTAATTAAAAATCCGGGTTATTACAACGTAAGCCTGGCTCTGGTGCCAAATGATACGATCCTTGATGACCGATGGTAGACGCACGCGGAAGAAACGAAACTAACTAACGAATGGATATCCCAATACGTCAAAGGACTAAACCCTCCTAAGTACTATAGATAAAGCGAAGTCTCTATAACCCAAAGAAACGGTCGCCTAGCCACACGGGGACGATGAATGACACACAACGAGGTTGGATTGACTCGCTGATTCGCCGGATAATGAATTCGTCTTGGAATAATCAAGAGGAATTCGAAAACTCTCAAGAGAGAATAAACTCACAATAATATTAATGATCAAAGCTAACTAATTTTCGTCCAAAAAGAGCCCCTTATATAGGGAGGCAAATAAAACCATCTAAACCTAATCTAACTAGGAAATAACTGACCCAAAGTCATTGGCATGGCCCAACCCATTAACCAACATGATAAAAACCCAAAAAACAAGTCTTTTAAGGCCCAAAAACGTGGCCTGACTCAAAACACACGAAAATAAAAATAAAGTCTTCATTTTTCAGCCCGAACGCACTCGATAAAGTTGATTACTCGTGGGCTGTCCGGTTCGCCTTCTCCAATGGGCTTCTTCATCAATTCTTGAGCCCAAACTTCTTGGATCAATCCTTGCAAGCCTTCCTTGAACTTCTTAGCTCGAGCTCTCGTCACCGGCCCTTTGGGAACACGAACAGGATCTTGATTTGACGAACCTTGGACTCCATCACAAGCTTCAAATCGAATTCTTGAGCTTCTCCATCTCGACCTCTTTGGTCTAGTCACTCCCTTGAGTATAAACGGTAGAAAATACGCTCTCGTTATTATAGATGACTATTCTAGATTTACGTGGGTTATTTTCATGTACAAAAAGAAGGAGACTTTGGAGAAGCAACCCACATTGCTGAGCAAATTGTGCAATCAAAAGGAGAAATCCATCATCTCCATTCGATCCGATCGAGGCCCAGAATTTATCAATGCGATGATCGAAGAATATTGCACAAAGAGTGGAATTCATCATCAAACCTCAGCAACTCGTACACCTCAACAAAACGGCATAGTGGAGTGCCGTAACAGGTCGCTAAAGGAAGCAGCTCGAACCATGCTGGACGAAACCAACCTTCCAAAGAAGTTTTGGGCAGAGGCCGTTAACACAGCCTGCTATACCCAAAACAGGTCGATCATCACTACCCGACATGGAAAGACTCCTTATGAGCTGTGGAACAACAAGCTCCCCAGGTTAAAGTATTTTAAATCTTTTGGATGCTTGTGTTACATCCATAACAATGGGAAATCTCAATTAAAAACTTTTGATAGCAAGGCCGATCCAGGAGTATTTTTACGATATTCGGAGGTTAGCAAAGCTTATAGAGTTTTTAATAAGAAAACCCTAGTTGTGGAGGTAATACCTCATGTTGTGTTTGATGAATCTACTTGTCTGTACAGAGAGTTAAGCACAGGTCCAGATCATTCCGTTACTAACAGATCGTTCAACTCCCCCATGGACGACCTGCAAGTATGGACTCCAACTGATCTAGAGGAAGAGGATCAACCTGATCCGAAGGTCACACATCAAGGGGGAAATGATGCAAGTAATGTTCCTACATCGAGCTATAATACATCAGCCGGAATTAACCAGGCAGATCCCCCATTCTCATTTCCCCAGACTGATGCTGTTAACGACCTTACATCTCAAATCGAGCAGCTCGATGACACAATGGAGCAGCTCGATATTCAGTCCGATCAGCAGCTTGATCAACAACCTGAGCAACAGCACTTATTCACTGATCAACCTTCAACTCACCCAGAGTTTGACGAACCTATTAGTGAGCCCGATCCAATTATTTCAAACAAAGAAAGATCACGACGCAGACGATGGATCGATGATCATCCAAAAGAGCTCATTATTGGGAACCCAAACCAAAGAGTGCGGACAAGAAGAACGATTGGTGAAAGTGCGCTATTAAGCTGCTATCTCTCTCGTATAGAACCCAAAGATGCCATTGAAGCTCTTCGTGATGCTGACTGGATTCAAGCCATGCAAGAAGAACTCAATGAATTCAAAAGAAATTAAGTATGGTCTCTAGTTGATCGTCCTTATCATTAGGGCGTCATTGGAGTCAAATGGGTCTACAAAAACAAGAGAGACGAATCTGGAGAAGTTGTCAGAAATAAAGCCCGATTGGTAGCAAAGGGTTATTGTCAACAAGAAGGAATCGATTATGATGAGATCGTTCCCTATCAACAGGCCGTCGACCAGTCAACAGCTCGTTATCAGACTGATAAGAGTCAACAGTCCAAGACTATCAATCTTAGATCGACCTGTGTTCCTCAAACACTTGATCAAGTGATCCATCAATTGAGGGGGAACAAAGGCCGATATCTACCACCAGGTCAATATCACAAAGTCCTGGCCGTTCTCATTTCATCAGGCCGCTATCAACCTGAATGTAACTCGCATTATTGAAGGGGGAATCAAAGGGGTAGTATCACCCTTTTGTCTTTCATTTAACTTCTTTAATACGCAATAAATTCTCTCTATTATTGATATTTATTTCTCAATGTGTTACATTGTTTCAGGCTCTGCTGTTTTGCAGAAATTAAGGAAAAAGGGAATAATCATTGCTATTTTTGCAACCTATCTATTCAAGTGTCAAATATTGACACATTGACTGAGGACGCATTTAATTCCCTGCTATCCTTTCTGAAAAAGTGCAAGGATACGCACGTTTTCTTTAACTCACGCGCGGATGTGAATCGTTTAGTATTCCACGTGCTCTCAATCGTGCGGATGGGAATTAAAGTGAAAAATTTAACCCTTTCAAATTCGAGTGATCCCATCCATTCAAACTGTCTATATATATCATGAAGTTCTCATTCGAAATGTTACTTACTTCACTCATCGCTTTCTGCAACCCTAATTTCTTCATTCTCTGCTAAAACATCAGCCGCTGTAGTGCTCTCTTCACAATTTTCTCCCTTCTCCATCAACGCTCTTACACATTTACTCTTGTATAATGGTAGAAAAATCATCTTCCGGCCTTCCGGAAACGGAATGGGATGCGATCGCTGCTTATTTGAATTCCCGCATCAAATACGAGACGTATATGGTTCGTGAGACCTTCGGGTTTCGCGATCTGGAGTCGATGTACGCCCTGGTAGAAACTTGTCTTCCCTTCCACCGGATTATCTCTGCCCAACCGCCGAAACTTCTTCCAAAGGTCGTGAGTGCATTCTTTTACAACTGGAACAAGGGCGACTCCGTCTCCACCCATTATGTGACTCTCGGGAGTCAGAAATCCGCCCATCACATCAACGTCCTCGACTCCGTGAAGGTCGCCTTCAGCATTGGGGAGGGTGGGCCGCTGCAACTTTCCGAGAAATCTCGCCCTCAACTGCAGGAGGTTCTTGACCGCGTTCTCATGGAGCCAAGACCGTATTTGGCGAGTACGTTCAAGAGGAACGAGCTCCGTCCCAAGTATAGGCTACTTATGGACTTTGTGCAGAGGTGCTTTCTTGGGCACCTCGGGAATCACGACCAGATCACGCCGTTAAAGTTCCAAATTATGACGGCCGTGATTCTCAACCTGCCCATCAGCTGGGCCAAGCTGATGGTCACCCTACTATGGGATGAGGCCAAGCAGATCGATTGCTCCATGGAGGGAGAGGCCGTGGAGGGAGTGCGTCTCCACAGCGAAAAGAGGCTGCTTCGTCTTGGGATGAAGGCGACCTGCATCATAACTTCCTTTTTCAAAAATCGGAGGTGGACAAACGAACCGGCCTTCCCCCACAACTTCATTCCAAAAGATCTCCATCAGCTGGAGATGGCATTGGGTGTCGCGCCGCAAATATTTTACGGGTCGCCAGACCACGTAAGGCCGCACCTTATCCGGACTGGAGAGTCCAAGATCGGATGGAGGGTGCCGCCTAGCCCTGTACAGAAGAAGAAGCGAAAGGCCGATGATGAGCCGTTGCCCTCTCGCCCTGCCAAGAAGACTCCCCCACCGAAGAAATCATCTGTTTCTTCAGATCAGGTCAGGCTGTTACACCGTGTCCTTCCCATGGAGGCCGAGGAGCCAGTACCCAGCAGGCTGCCTACGCCCTCCCCATCGCCCTCACCTTCGCCGGAACAGACTCCTTCGCCAGTCCGTTCCGCAATCGAGCCGCCGTCTCGCAGCATCGACCTGCACCTTCCCCTACAGGCTCCCCCGCAGGCCGTCACGTTGGTTCGGTGGAGATCGAGGATCTCACCGAAGACGATCCCCATTCTTCCCCCTTCCGGCAAGTCATCATGGAGGAAGATATCATCCTGCCCTTCCAGCCGATCGCCGAGCAGCCCGAGTCTGCTGCTCACTCTCTAGTGGCTTCTATGAAGGCCGAAGCCAGGCTGAGGGTGATCGACCTGATGCCGGGGATTGAGCAACTTCCCAAGTCCCTGAATCTAGCAGCTCGCCTCAAGTTTTATCTGGCTTGTATGTCGAGTTACTACAACGTGTTTGACGCGTTGCTACAGGTAGTCTCCCTCGACGATCTGAAGGTTGAAGAGCTGGAGCTAGAGGCCGAGTTCAATTTCTACAGTGTAGAGGATGCGGCCGCCAACTTTCAATCCCTCGTGCTGCGGCACATGAAGGTTGAAGCCAAAATTTTGGGCATCGACCTTCGCCCTCTCTACACCAACTCGCGTGTCCTCTACAACTCCGCCGCTATTCTCGAAGACGTGTTTGATGCCATTCAAACTCCGGAGAAATCGCCACCCAGGAATGAGGGTGGTGATCAAGCTCTTGCTGTTGCTGCTGCTCCATCTCCCGACGTATCCAAGGTTGATGTTGAGACCGAGCTCAATTCCCTCTCTACCAAGCTCGAGTCTCTCAACATCAGCATTTCGGAGCAGATCAAGCAGGCCGTAGCAGAGGCCCGGGTCGAAATTTTGAAAGAGGCCAAGACCCAGGCCGATGAAGCTGCCAGGGAGCAGGTCACGAAGTTTGCCGTGGAAAATTTGAAGGAATACACGGACAAGCTTCTGCCGGACCAGCTCGAGTCGAATAACATGACGTCCCTGGAGCAGATCGGGGAAGTGAAGGAGGACGTGGCCAAGGTCGATCAGCGAGTGACCGACCTGATTTCATCCATCTCAAATTCGGCATCGGCCTCCAACACTCAAATCAACGCCATCCTCGATACTCTCACCAGCCTGCTCAACGGCCAGCAAAAATTGAAGGATGTCGTATCCAAGCTGCAGGAGGAGGACGTTTCCCTTCTTTTGCTCATCAACTCCCTTTCTGATGATGTCGAAAAGGGGGAAGAAGCAAAGACCGGAGCCAAGAAGAAGAAAATCAGCAAAGCCAATATCCCACAATCTTCTTCGGCTCATCCCCCTCCTCCTCCGCCTCCGCCGCCAAGGAAGCCTAATTCCGAGGCCGCCGCTGCCAAAGCTCGATTGGCTCACGAGGCCAAGCTTATAACCGCCATGCATCTTGCCGGAGCGACTCCGGAGCAGGCCGTGAACCCAAGTGAGCAAAGGCGTTTCATTGCAGAGCGCTTGGCTGCAGAAGCAAGGAAGAAGGCAGAAGAGGACTGGATCAGCCAGTTGGCCTCCGAGCTTATTTTGGAAGCTGGACTCCAGCAACAGGCCGTGGAGTGGCTCGACGAGAGCCAGAACGCCCTGTTGATGGAGCTCAACAGCTGTTTCATCCTCCTCTTCCACTGGATTCATGACCCCTCCCTCCCAGAAGATGCCGATGCTGCCTATGCGGCCTACATGTTGAAGTTTCCTAACCAACAGTTTGTTGGTGAACTACGTAGGAAGGCTGCAGAGGCCGGTGCGATCTTGCGGGCTCCTGCCAAGCAATACTTCACGCCCCTGTTGATCCGTGATACGTCCTTTTTGGACTATTCGCGAATCGACCGATAGATCGCACTGATGGCTATCGGCATGAACGTCAATGTCTCCAATACCGATCCCGCTTATTGCCGAATCAGGGATGGAATATATGCGAGTATGAAGTCGAAGTTTAGGGAGCAGATCCAAGAGGAAAGAGTGGCAGCCCGTGCCCAGCAGAAGAAGTAGTAGAATAGATGATTTTGTATAAGTTTTTGATATTCATTTATGCTCATAGCTTGTTTTGTAAAATCCCTATGTAATTTCACTATCGAGCTGAATGAAGCAAAAATCATCTATTCGACCTGACGACAATATCTCTTTGTCCAGGCAAACTGCCTTTACTGCTTTATTTTCATTATGTCTCATTAACTGCCTTTCCTATAATTCTTTATCAACCTTCATGGTTAATTGAACTTTCAACGTCTTATATACTTAGGAATTATTTGTAAAGTGTATGGTTTCGACATCATCAAAAAGGGGGAAATTGTTGGGAACCCCTTGCAGTTTGATTTTGATGATGTTTTTTGAAACCACACTTAGGCATATTTTCACTTGTTTAGGGTCAAGGCCGATAGATCGACCTGCTACCTGTTAGTGCGGGTCGATGCTCTCTAAAGTTTAAATACAAGTTTGATCCACTCTATAAGAGAAAGGTTTTTTATCGACCTGCCTCATTCGGATCGAGCTGTTATATCTAGCTATCTATCGACCTTCCTTATCAAGCTTCCAGCCTGCCTTGACTTAGAAGATTTCAAGAGCTGGATTATCATATCAAGGCCGTTGATCCACCTTCATGGAGCAACACGACCTGATCCTTGCCATGTGGTATGCCAGCAAGGACGAATCTTCCCAACGGCTAGAAGTGAGTCACGCCCCAACGGCTAGTGCCACATCATCCAGTCTCCAACGGCTAGTTTTCAAAAACTGCTTATAAATACTTCAAGCCATTATCGGATTCAAACACGGGAAAATCAAGCTATCAACGCAAATACTCTGCCAAAATCTCTCTCAAAGTTCATATCTTTTCAAGTGTTCGAAATTCCAATAGTTTCCCAAACACTTGACGAATAGAGATTTTAGACTCCGATAAAAGCCCCAACGATGAAGCGATCACTGCTGCTTGTCGTTGATTCAACAACTTCTTCTCCGACTTGTTCGAAGTTAGAAAGTTTGTTTTGTGTTCTTCACCATTATAGAGTTAGTCAAGCTCTGTAGTAAGTGAAAGGTTGTTTGTACGTTTCTGTACGAAAGGTTGTAAGGGTCACGACCCAAAACTCGTGTTTAGATATATTCAAGTTAGAGTGTATTTAGAAATGATACTCAATCAGTATAAATAAGAGAGGAGTTGGATCCGAAGGTAAAGGGATTCTCAGGTCGAGTCGACCTGACGTGGACGTAGGAGGGTTTCTCCGAACCACGCTAAATTGCGGTCTCTCTCTCTCTCTCTCTCTCTCTTTATTTATCGCTCTTCCTTATTGTTGGTCCCGGTTTTTTAATAGGGAAATACGTAGGGGGGGGGGTGAATACGTATTTCAACTTTTTCAACTTTTTCCCTTTAACTCAGAGTGACAAGTAAAGAGCTCGCTTGAAACTTAAGACCTAGCTGAAGCTAGATCTACAGTACGTAGCTTGCATGCTTGACCGAAGTAAGGACTTGATCAAGAGGGAGTCTTTACTCGTATATGCGGAAATTCGGTGAGCTAAAATCTTTCCTAAGTAATTAAAAGTCCAGGTTAAGTTTGTTTATATGCACGTGCAATGGATAATCAAAACTGTAAAGAGATTAGGGTTAGAGAGATACGACACAGAGATTTATAGTGGTTCGGAGATAAAGCTCCTACGTCCACTTCGTTGCAAGACGGCAACTGTTCTCTTCACTCAAGAACTTGAAGGTTAGGGGTCTTTCAAAAACCTAGTCGAGATCGGGCTTCACTCGCCTGGATCTGACAAACAACGCAGTGATTACGGGTTCACTACTAAGACCTAAACTGGACAAGAAGCTTCACTTGCTTCTGTCCGAACAACAGGGAGATTACGGGCTCTCCTTATAGCCTAGCTTCGATCGAGCTTTACACAAACGATGTAGGTGCAAGCTTGGATCTAGACTCTATGATCGAGGCTTCTCCAATCGATGAAAGAAGGGCCTTGGATCGAAACAACCTAACGACAACTCAAAAACCTAACAGATAGATTTAGGGTTTTTGGTTGACGAGCACACTATGAAGAGCTCTTTACAGTAAGTGCAAACATGGCTAGAGCTCTTCTTCTAAGCTTGGATATGGAATGGGCTTAGACTCTAAGTGTGAAGGTTGTGAAGACGAGTTCTGATGAACTGGAAACTCGGAGAACACTTGAAACAAAAACTCGAAGATTGCTCGAAGGCTTGGGAGTGTTGGTTTGCAGTAGGCTCGAATGCTCAAGTAGTGTTCTACTTCTTCACGTCTTGGTCCTTCACTATTTATAGGCGGAGAGATTGGCGAGATCCGTTGCTTGGTTGGTGGCCTTGTCCCTCCTCCTCTCGACAGTACTTGCGCAGGCTGGCACCTTTTCAGACGTCCAGTTTTGGCATTTTGCCAAAATTGGCTAACTTACAAGGTTAACAGTAACTGGAGCGAGCCAGTACTGTTGCGGCGCCTTTGTCGGCCTGGCAGTCAACTCTTCCGCTCCACTCCGCTTTCGACACGTGGAGATCTTGTAATTAATGCTACGATCTCCTGTTGACTGGAGTTCAAAATATGGGCGGGAGTCGCGCTGTCGCTTTCTGGTAGGTAGTGGCTCGCTTTGCTTTTAAGTTGTAGCGGCCGCTCTGAAGTGAGTCGCTTCAGGGTCAATTTGTAGTGAGTCGCTTTGAGAAATAAATTTCCCGAGAAACTGCTTTAGAAGTGTTGACTCGCGTTTACTCGCTTCGGCTTTTCTTTGTAGCGTTTCGCTTCGCTTTGGCAGACTCACTTTGAATCTACTGTAGCTCTCACTTTGCTACGCTGTTCTTTGGCACGCTTCACTACGGCTCGCTAGACTTGCTTCGCTTCGTAAAACACACTCAAGCGAGTGGCCTTCACTTGGAATTCCTGCAGTCTAAAGCTAAGCAAAATAAAGCCATCCTAACAGATTAGGCTTAGAAAAATTCTAACCAATTATCAAAAATGGGTCGCTTGGGAACAGAACGCTTTGGGGTTTTGGGATCAAATCAAAACACTAAGATATCCCTTATAGGTTCCCCCTTAACATGTGGTTCTTAACAATTCCCAACAATTTCCCCCTTTTTGATGATGCCAAAACCCATCAGACTTAGATAAAAAATCTAGTCTTATCTAACCGTAAAGGGAACTTCAAGCGACTGCTTCCTTTGCAGTTTCGTTTGTATTTTTCTTTTAAGTTCCTTTTCCTTTTTTTTTTCGGTTAAGATGTTTGAGTTTGTAGCAAAATGTAAAGTCATTCACAAAGCGAGTAAATGACACAGAAGAGACAAAAATTGAAATGAGATAAATGAACATCAGTTCACAAAATATGAAGCTTGAAATTCAAAGATTTCCTGCAGCTTCATCCTTCTCCTACTTCTCCTCTTCCTTCTTCTCTCCTTCATCAGCAATATCAACAACATAGGCTGATAGAACTCTCGATTCCATAGTGCCCACGGTGTGAATGCTTGGCCTTCTCCATGCACTCTCCAGCTTGAAAGCTTCATCCACCTCCTCATCAGTGACTCCTCTGTTAGGAACGTCCGTGCCTGGATGATAAGGCATGGGGAAGTCCTTCACTGCTGGTACCTTGACGACAATTGGCTTGGGTTGAGCTTGTTCAGCCATAGTAAAGATTTTTCGTCGCAATCTGTCATCATAGGTGGCGAGAAAGTTGTTGAGAGCACTTATCCGAGAACATTGATCCTGCAGCGGCACTACCTCCCAGTAATAGTAGGCTTTGATGAACAAGTCCTTGTAGTATAGCCACAGCTCGTGCAGATCTCTTGGAATAAAGTCCTCGATTTCCCTTGCATCAGGATGATCGTCCCTCAGCTTGGCCAACTCCTCTTCTGATCTCTTCGACAGTTCAGTCATGGTCTCTTTGAACTTCTTTCCCGATTCGCTGCTCCACAATGGACGCTTTTCATTTAGTCGCTTACGAACGTAGTTTTGTTCATCCATGCGGGGGTAGCGACCAGACTCAACCATCTCCTTTGTTGTCACGTCGCATGCATCAGATATGGCTTGTGCTTCGCATGCTTCGGACTCATCTGGCATGAAAGGAATGAAGGCACTGCGCACTAAAGAAGACTGGATGAGTATCACTTCACTGAAGTGTTCCTCGATCCGTGCATCAATTACTTGGAGTCGCCTGGCATTTATCCTCCTCTTCCTCTCGCCTTCACTTCTTCCTTCTTCTCTTCCCTTCCTCTTTCTTTCCTCCTTCTCTGCCCTAGAAGCAACTGCTTGCTTGACCTTTTGGCGCTTTGCCGCGGGGTCATCTCCTTTTGTCTCCGGAGCAGTTCACTTCAAAGGAAGTTTCGGTAGTGGGGGAGGTGGCATGTCTTTCTTTGTAGCAGCACTTGAGGGGACGACTGCTGATGAAGTGAGTGCAGCAGTAGTCGAAGTGAGTGTGGCTGACGAAGTGAGTGCAGCAGTAGTCGAAGTGAGTGTAGCAGAACTCTTGGGCAGCTTCAAGTTCTGCCTTCATTGATTCAAGCCTCCTCTCTCTCTGATTTAGAGAGAGATGAAATTCAGCACTTGCAGCAACTTTTTCTGTGTATGCTTCTCCCAGTTCCTTGACTTTCATCAATAGAATTGATAGTTCTGCCCTTTCCAGATCAAGATCATGTGCACTCCTCCTTCGACTCTCAAGCTCCTTTTTATCAAGCTCACTTTCTTGCTTGAGCTCCTTCATCTCATTTCTGAGAGAGTCCAGGGTCTTTTTGGTGCTCAGCAGCTCGCTTCCCTTCATCACCAACTCTCCTTCTCTATTTTCCACTTCCTCCTTCAACTTCCTTATCTCCTTCTTCAGCTCCTTCTTCTCTTTGCCAAGAGCGATCAAATTGGCATTAACCTCCCTCAAGCGGCTCCTTTCCGCATCAAGCGAGCCCTTAAGTTCGGTGATTGTTGTTGATTGTTCTCCCACCAACTTCACCTGCGCCTCCAGCGCCCTCTCTTTCTCCTCCAATAACCTCTCCTTCTCCTCCACCGTTCCCTCGAATTCCTTTTTCTTTCTGTCAAGGTCTTCTCTAAGACTGATGACCTCCCCTGCCTTTTTCTCCATCTCCTCACTCATCTTTGTAATCTCGCTATGAAGGCTAGCGATCTCCGCATCCTTTAATTCCACCTCCTCCTTATGCTCCCTGATCAGTTTCCTTTCATGGGAAGAGGGCACTCGCTTCGGAATTATAGCGAGTGGATAAGCTTCTTTCAACTTTGCATCCAACTTCTCCCAGAAGCTGGTCCCTTCAAGGAAGGCATGGAAGCCGTTTTCGCCAATAAAGTTGAGTAGTTTGGCCTCCATTTGGATCAGTTCCTCCTCTTTGAATGCTTTGAGAAGCCTGAAGATTTTATAGTACTCCGTTCCACGGTAGGTGATGTACGTCAGGAAATCGACGACATTGGTGTAGAACACGTCTGTCCATGGAGCGTTGGAGTAGCGGAGATTAATTGTCTCTGCGGCTTGCTCTCTATCCTTGACATAACGTTCGAGAGCCTGCTTTTGTATGGTGAGGGCAGGAGGTACGAACTGTGAAATGATGGGGAGTTCACCGACAGTTTGGGCGGTATCGGTTGTAGCTGTCGATGTCGAGAGGGATTGGGAAGGTGATGAGGCTTCTTGGGTTTTGGATATTTGGATGGCTTCAGTGTGTGGTGGTTGTGTTTGCAGAGATTGGAATGGTTGAAAAGTGGTGTAGGCTTCGACTGGGTCGACTTGGAGTAGAGGGATTTCAGGAATTTGGAGTGATGAACCAGTATCTTCTTCATGTGGGGATTTTTGGGATTGGTGTTGGGCAGTTGAAGATATTTGGGTATCAGGTAGTGGTAGGGTTTGTGTTTGAATTGTTTGGATTTGGATTAGGGGTTTGAGGGTTTGGGTTGGTGAAGGCTGGGGTAGAGTCACTTCAACGTTCTCAAGCGGCTTCTCCACCGCCTCGCTTTCTTGAACGAGTGAAGCGACTCGTTTCATCTTCTTGCCTCGCTTCGGCGCGGCTCGCTTCACCCCGCCTCGCTTGGCTTTCTTCAGCTTGCCTTTCGGCAACTGGTCTTGCAACGGGCACTTCAACTTCTAGAAGTCCCAAATCCATCAACGTTTTTGTTTTCCTCCACTTGTCGTAGTAGATGGACTGTTTGTTGTAGACTGTAACATCGGACTCCGGCCAAACCTTGTCCGGATACTTTTCCTCCCAAGGCAGCAGACAGCCTAGAGAAAAATTTCAGTTTCCCCTTGCGGAGAATCTGATCGGTGCTTCCCTTCACGAACGCGAAGTCATCAGCGGCTTCGTGAATCTGTTTGAGAAACCAGCCATGCCAATTGAAGCTGGTTCCGGTGAGGCTGTCGACGATAACTGCAGTGGCGATCAGCTTCGTCTCGGAGAGAGTGTCTAGGGTTCCAATGTAACATGCGACACTCTTCGAGAAAAGTTCGCAGATATGGTTAAAGGGGGACTTCAAACTTGTACGGATACTGGCCTCCTTGAAATTTGGATCTGCTCCATCCGCTGCAAATCGACCGTACTGAACTCCGGCCGAAAGACCCAGATCTAGCAGTGAGTCTCCTCCTTCTCTCGGTAGGTCGAACGCTCCGATGAGTTCACTCATGTCCACCTCCACCGGCTTCCTGGTTCGAGGATCAGTGAAGGAAGATGTATTCTGCTCCTTCCTCAAGTTTAGCAAGAGCTCACCCACCGCTTTTGCCAGTATTTTTGACGGAATCGCCGTCACAAATTTCCATAGACCGGCCGTGGTCACGGCTCTACGGAGAAAACCATTTTTCTCGATGATGGCTGGATCGAGATGAGGCTCGACATTGATGTGCTTGTCGACCTCCGTGAGAAACTCCTCCATCGTCTCTGTCTTCTGCTTCTTGCCCATGGTGAATTTTGAGAGATTTTGAATTGAATATGAGAGTTTAACGCGAAAAGCTGGGAATTTCTAGGACTCGTGAATTGCAGAGAGTTTTTGCAAAAAGATGGCAAAGTTTGAGATTTGTGAAAGTTTTCACAGTCTGCGACTTCACCCTTATATAGATGTAGGGTTTTGCTGACGTGGCAGGGGTAAGAAAGTAAAATCGGTGAGGATCCTGTAGATAGGCGGCGGACGTGCGGTGATGGATCTGATGTGTCCGGCGTCATCACAGTAAAAGTGAACCGCCAACTTGCACGTCGTTTCCACGTGGCCTGCTGCGATTGGCTTGTCGTATACGGCATTAATCCAACGGTAATAAATCTGGGACTGTTGGGATTCGACGGCTGGATCTCTTCCGACTTTTCCCGCTTCGAATTCAAAGTGAAGTTCACGCGCCCGTTATTTTCGCTTGTACGTGAACCTGCATTAAATGCTTGGCAAAAAGTAAAATTGCACTCGAGTGCAGACAGCTCATACTCGCTCGCTTCGTACCCGCTCGCTTCGAGTTGGGCCGCTAGGCCTTGACTCGCTTTGAGAGGCACTCGCTTGAGTGACTGTTCCGCACTCGCTTGCGATGGCTAGCTTTGAGTGACGAAGCACTCGCTTTGCCATTTGAAGCGACTGGAATAAGAAATGAAATTTCTTTGCTTTATTTTAAAATGTTTCTGACTTACATACTTCGAGGATAAACAAGAATGTTTTCCTCTATGTATTTGTGTCAGATTCATTTCATATTTTCCACATAGTGAGTGTAGATTTCTAGCACGCTTCAGCTCACTTAGTGTACTTAAAATTGAAATGCTTACCAGTCAATCTCACATCGTAGGAGACTGATACCACTTGATGGTCATTCCTTGTTGGACTTGGTCTTCATGGCATTCATCTTCCTCTACGAATTAGAGAGTCCTCCATCGAAGTGAATGGGGGAGAAAATGAATATAGTACACAAGCTTACTACAACCCGAAGGGAGCATCACGTAAGTGTACTTATTCACGACGAATGGGGGATGAGTACAAGTCCTTATCTCAGAGCAGAAATGGACAGGATGACAATGAGAATGCTCTGACAAGACAATCTCGTATTTTATGCAGAAGCATGTCACCAGCCCTGCAACCTTTTGTATAAAAAGGTAAACCTTCAAGCTTTCCTACTATAAGCTATAGAATGAACTTTGCAATTGACTCGCTTTGACCCAAGCTAGGGCAAATTGAAGCGATGCAGAATTCAAGATAGCAGCATTCTTTGCTCGCTTTGGAAGTTGCTTGCTCCGAGAGTAAGCATTAGTTCCCCCTTAACCCTATACTTAACAATTCCAATAAGCTGGTAGGGAACTTCTTCCAATACTCCACCTTTCTCCACCTACTATATTTTCTTCAAGCGAGTGGAATTTGAAGTGACTCGCTTGAGTTGGTGAAGATCTGAAGCGAGTGACGCACAAGAGAACAAGCGATCACTCCTTCGTGCATCCTGGAACTAGCATTCTTCACCAGGGTCTAATAACCCTAATTCCATGCATAGCTGGTTGAAACGGGACTCAGCTAGAGGCTTGGTGAGGATATCTGCTCGCTGGAGATCAGTATGGATTTTCTCGATCTTGATATCCTTTTTCTCGACATGATCACGGATGAAGTGATGTCGAATTTCCACGTGCTTGCATCTGGTGTGAAGCACTGGATTCTGCGAAATACATATGGCACTGTTGTTGTCGCAGAAGATCGGAATTTCATTCGCTTCAACCTTGTAGTCCTTCAACTACTGACGAAGCCATAGGATTTGAGAACAGCAGCTTCCTGCGGCCATATATTCAGCTTCAGTTGTTGAAGTTGCTACGCTTGTTTGCTTCTTAGAGAACCATGAGATCAGCTTGCTTCCCAAGAACTGACACGTGCCTGACATTGATTTCCTATCAACTCTGCATCCTCCATAGTGTAATAACCCGTATTTTTAAATACTAGAAAAATAGAAAATAAATAGTTTCCTTTAATATAATAAGCTTTTCATAATTCGTATAGTAAAATGATGAAAGGATATTTAAATTTAAAAGCTTTGATATTATTAGTTATATAAATTTCTTAATAAAAGAATTTTAGAATATTTAATTTAATTAAAGATTTGTTAACTAAAAATATAATTTCTAACTTAATAAAATCCCAAAAATGTAATGTTAATATATTTAACCTAGTTTTGACATTAATAGAATTATGAAAGTAGCTAGGTATTTTTCGGATAAACGGTTAAGAAAACCCGAGTCGCCGTTTGTCTATTTTCGATCTTTTCGTTTCTTTAAAATCCTTCGAGCTACCAAATCCCTTCCGAAAATTCTTTAACCTATATCGGTGTGTTCGATATTTTTCATAGATTCCATAAACCCTTTGATATCTTAAATCGGAAATCATTGCCGGAGAAATATATTTTTGTCGGGAAACGAGACGTTCGATCGGAGACGGGATGACCCCTATAAAAAGAGGTCATCACCGCCTCATTATTGGCATTCTTATCACATTTCCCAACTTGGAGGATTATCTCCACCAAACCCACCAACTCTCTCTCTCTCTCACCCGTACTCCACCACCTCCGCCTCTCCCTTCGCCGGCGGCAACACCTCCGCCAGCCACTCTCCAGCGCCGATCACCATCCTCCGCCATCTCCACCGAGCATCACCTCCACCATCACCATCTCCCCATCTCCCTCACTTCCGATCACATTCATCATCCAGCCATCACCTTCGCCCTCTCTCTAAAGAAGCCGCAAGCAGCAGCCCCACCTCCATCATCTCCGACGCTGCACCACCACCGCCGCCGATCATCTCCTCCGACCAAGCTGCAGCAGCCGCTGCCTTCATCACCATCATCTTACACCACCATCTTCCTTCTTCTTCCAGCCGAGGAAGCTTAGAACAGCCCCGATCATCTTCGATCGCTTTTTCAGCATATCTTTTTCTCCGTTCATCGAAAATGTATGCCGTTCGTTTCTTTGAACTCGTAGGAGGATTTCGATCCTAGGAATGTTGGTTGATCGTCGTCGCGAAGTCTCGAAGTAGGACATGCATCGCCATCTTCATTTGCATATTCTCTTCTTCTCCGTGCCGTGCAATCGCCCTTTCTATGGTGGTTGCCGGTATTCTTTTTGCATCCATATAACCGAACTAAAGTTGTTCGTAACCTAATAGTGAACCTCTTGATCGGAATGAATTTTATTGAAAATGAATTGTTGTTGGTATGTTTTCTTGTTCATGGATAATGGTTCCCTGCATGTCGAGACTCTATCCAAATGTTTTGAAAATATTAATAGGACTTCGAAATGAGATTACCTAGCATCCTATAAAATTTGGTAACAATCGGAATCACCGTTAATTTTCTAAAAATGAAACTGTGTTCATTTCGAGTCGAAGGACCCTTACCCGTTTTGCATGTCTAATATTTTTGCACCAAAATATTCCTAATGATTAGTTGAAAAACTTTTGTGTTGAAGTCTAAGCCATGCAAACGACGAAAACATAAGAAAATGATTATAGAAGGTTAATAAGTTATATATATAATTTTAGGGAATATTAATAATTAAAAAGGAAAGTTATGTTAGAAAATTTTAAAGAATGAAATTACGAACGAACTTAACTTCAAGAAATATTTGTAGGAAGACTCTCCGAAGAAGCTGACTAAGATTCGAACCAAAGAATCGAGTAACCGGTAAAGGTGGGGATCTATTTATTCGAACTTGTTAAAATCCTTGGGGATTCTTATTTCTTAATAACTCTTGAGCTAGTAAGCTCTATATTCTTCAAGTGCAGGCTTTGTTTCAGGATTAAATTGTGAATCACAGGTTTCCCAGGTTTAATGCTCTAATCTTTTACGATATCGGGTTGACATCGTTAGGTCTAACACACCAACGAGCAACTGGTGTACACCGGGATCGGGAGTGGGGTTTACCACGGAAATCTCGATCCCTAGCCGATAGACTTGCATATAACTTATTTATGCCGTCTAGCATAGCTGATGGGTTTATATACACTTTATGTATGTCACCCTGCAAATGTTCTTATAATCCGACAGGTGGTTTAACCGGGATTCGATTACGAGTAACCTTGGGAATACCTAAATGGACGTCTAAATGGTTTGGTCATATGGGATCAAGACCTATTCTTTCTCTTCTCTCTTTTGAAATCCTGAAAGCCCTGCTTTTGTTTTCCTTTGATTGGCAATGATTCCCACTGAGTGCTAGTTGTACTCAGCCCTGTGAAACTTTCTTTGTTTTGCAGATTGGGAGCCGGAGGCATAGTGACGGGACGAGGAGAGAGAAAAGGAAAGGAGGATTAAACAAGAGACGAGAATAATAAGACTTAAACCGTTAGACTCTTTCCCGTTTCTTAAACCTTTATGTTCGGTTATAAACATTTTACGTACGCTTTGAATGGTTAAACAATTTCCCTTTTCGTTACTTAGATTACCGAATCATTATACTAATATTTGAAATGGGAATTATGGTTTAGTTAACTTAGAAAGTTAATGTTCGTTTAAAATTTATTTGTTATTCATTTGTTAGTTTAGAACTTGACGTTTTAAAGAAAATGAATTCATATAACGAAAACTTAAACGAATTCATAAAAACTATAACGGTTAATAAATGAATGTTTATTTATTCGCTTCCGCTATTTAAAACGCAACTTTGATGTAACTATATATTCTGGACCCAACTGTAGTGCGGTCTGGTCCGCCACGGTTGTTATGCTTTCGATATGTACTTTGGATCCGATGATGGCGCGGTCTGGTCCGACCTCATCGTTATGGTTTATGTACTTGATTAGCTGATGTTAAGTCTTTGGTATTTACTACGACTTGATCCTGGTTTTTAAAGGGAGATGCTGCCCAAATTTCCAGGGCTAAACTAAATGAACTTTAATTAAACTAATTAAAATGAATTGAATTTTGATCTCTCCCTTTTTATTTTACCCTTCGTTGCATCCCGATTTAATTGGTTATAATTAAAATTGATTATTTTTAGAGTTAGGAAAATCGGGGTGTGACAGCATGGTATCAGAGCGTAGTCGTTCTGAATACCGAAGACTTAATGAACTTAAAATTTGGAAATTGTTAGGAAATTTTATCCTAAGTATAACTCATGTATGGACTTAAAGGACTTTGAATATTATGGACTTAAGAAAACATTGGACCTATGCATTCTCTCTCTCTCGATCACTATTGCTCCGAGCTCATCGTCGAGGTACATTTCGAACTCTTTGATTATATGAGACTAACGAATTGGTGGTGTGCTTATGTGAAACGTTATGTGAAACGTTGTGTTAAACTTATGTGAACTTTATGTGATAATATGACCTATGTGAATTATTCGAAGAAACGTTTATAAGATATGAAATGAATATAACTTACGTGAAAAGTTTATTGAAAACTTAGGAATATGGAAATTGAAAATCGAAACTTAAACCTTTATTTGATTATTGTTATGAACTAACTTTTCGTGTTTTATGAATGCATTAAAAACGTTTGCATTAGATTAAGGAACTGGGTGTTGCATTGTTTGTGTGCATTGCATGCATTTGATCATGAGCATAACAGGGTGACTTCTTCTCGGGAACTCACGACCCGAGTGGAATGGGAAAAGGAGTCTTGCACAAATTGAATTTTTGTTGGAATGTTGGTGACCCGTATTTGATTTCAGGCGATATGGATCCGAAAGGTTACTTCGTGGAGAAATATAGAATGGAGGAGGCAAGGCAGGCTTTTCTGAGATGTTTTCGAAGAGAATGGGAGTCCGTAGGTGGATACCTTAGCCGATTGTCAGAGATTTTCAGAGAGGCATATCCTGGCGGGATCACCAATACACAAGCAGTCAGACATCTCATTACCCACCTACCGGATGATTGGGCGGTTTGTGCCGAGCAGACGCGCGAGTATTGGGGAAGGCCACATTGGGGCGACACCGATCAGTATATCGAGTTCTCAGCACTGTCGGCCTTCTTGTTTTCACAGTGGATGATGTACGGCTCACCTCCAGTAAATCCAGTTCCATTTCAGACTCCACTTCCGACCGAGCCGCGGTATCCCCGCTTCCGAACAGGCGCACCCGATGACATGGATCTTTTCAGGACTTGGACACTCCCGTCTATCCCAGGTGTTGATCTACCACAGTACACCTCGACGGGAGTTGTGCCACATTCAGTTGCCGAGCCATCCCTTGTGCCTATATGGAGGACGGCCCCGTACGTTGCTGAGCCATCACCCGTCCCCCTCGAAAGACCGACGCCCGCTAGGCCGCGCCTGAGTTACTATGAGGATCGCGAGGGGTTCGCACCATCACTCCCGCCACTTACCCGACGCCATGACCACGAGGCAGGTCCATCCGGGACGAGAGACGCAGCCGAACCTTCGGAGGTCAGAGAGGAGCGCAGACAGGTGACCGTTGTGGACGAGCTACGCACAATCGTGCACGGAAACAGGTTGACACCCGAGGAGGTTGAGAGGCGAGTCCGGGAGCGCACCCCACCACGACGCCCCGGGCCTATCTTCGGTAGACCGCCACCAGCCCGACGTAACCAGCGCCGACGACCCAAGATCCTTCGCAGCGGACCATTGAAGTACAGACGTCGAGTCAGAGCTTGGACAGGACAGTCAGAGTCAGATTCAGATTCGGATGATGATAGCGATGATGATGATGATGATGAGGAGGCCGAGGGTTCGAGCCGAGAGGGGAGTGACATGGATATTAGTGACGAGGAAGGAGGAGGCAGCGAGCCTTCGGTTGGGAACTAGTAGGAGTAGGGCAAGTATATGCAGACGGAGATGCCGACGAAGCCATAGATGACGACGCTTCGCAAGCCGGGAATTTTGGTGTGGGCCTACAAAGCCGCCCCGACTTCATCTTTGCATCTGCATTTGCATGTTTATTATGTATGTTATGTGGGAAAGTCCTCGTGGAGGCAAACTTCGTATGATATTATGTTATTATCTTGCTTGGTAGGGATGACATACGTTATATATGATATGTATGACATGATATGGGCAGGTCGAGATTCGTTTCTAAACGAATCAATTTTGGGCGACGTATATGTGATTATGGTTGTGGTTATGTTTATATGATTTTGTGACTTGGTGATCTTATGATTATTTGCAAGGAAAATGTGATTAAACGAAAGGTGAACTATATGAAAAACGAAACGTGAGAATCTACGAAATGTGAAAGTGTGCATTGTTTGTTGCAAAATGTGAAGTTATATGTTAAGAATTGTAAATTGTTATAATCCGGGCAGGGATTTATTGCTGAAACATGAAATTGTGACAGGTTTAGTATCGAGATGTGATACGAATGAATTATTATCATCCGGGGAGGGATTGATATTTGAAACTGATTACTATCATCCGGGGAGGGATTGATATTTGAAACTGATTATTATCATCCGGGGAGGGATTGATATTGGAAACTTGACAATTGATATGGTTTTGAAATTTGTGATTATATCGGGTTTACGATATATATGTGACTTATGTGATTATATCGGGCTTACGATATATGTGTGAATTATGTGGATATGTTTTTCTACTTGAAAGAATGAGTATATTTTGAAATATTGAATCCCCTTAATCAAAATGCTATTTATGGATATAGCATAAAATTTTTTTTTCTTTTAACAAAACTTATGCTGTTATGGATATGGCATAAACCCTTGATAAAGATTACTAACGTTTCTTTGACAACTATATCAATTCAGCTTCTCAAAAGAGAACCACATCAATCAAACTTAGCAAAACAAAATGGTACGTGGAAGGAACGGTAATGTAGGTGAGCCCCTAGATCGAGTTCAGGTGCCTAGAAATGATGAGAGTTTCCGTAGGCAGAATCCTCCGACTTTTAATGGGTTAGGTGAACCAGCCGATGCCGAGAGATGGGTTAGAGCTATGGACAAGATCTTCAACTACCTCAAATGCACCGAGACCGACAAACTTGATTATGGTCTTCATCAACTGGTCGATGAAGCTGATTTCTGGTGGGAGTCAGTCAAAAGAACTCTCACAGCTGCTCAATGGGAACAATATACATGGGAAGACTTCAAAGACGAGCTTCTTGAGAAGTACATTCCGGGATGTTACCGCCAGCGTCGCCAGAATGAGTTCTGGAACTTGCAACAGGGAAAGAGGACGGTCGCTGAATATGATCGCTTGTTCAACCAACTATCTCGTTATGCTCCTCAACTTGTGGAGACGGATCTTGCTCGTGCCGACAAATTCAGACGCGGCCTTCGACATGAGATTGGCATATCCCTTGCCAGTCATGGTCCTCTTACTTATGCACAGACACTAAGCCGAGCCATGGATATTGAATCCATGCTACCGAAGGAAAGAGACAGAAGCAACGAGCAGAGTGTGGTGTTCGTATTGGAGGAAAGGTGCCAATTATTTCCGCCATGAAAGCCATTTCAATGTTATGCAAGGGCGACAGCCAATGCTTTTGGGTAACGCTTGAAGAACCACCAAAGACAGTAAGATCAATTCAAGAAGTGCCAGTCGTTCGAGAATTCAAAGATGTGTTTCCAGAAGTGTTGCCAGGATTACCACCAGACAGACAGATTGAATTTTCTATCGATCTAGAGCCAGGAGCTGCCCCGATGTCCAAAGCACCTTACAGAATGGCGCCAAAGGAACTACAAGAGCTTAAAGTTCAGTTGCAAGAGTTACTCGACCTAGGTTTCATCCAACCTAGCATGTCGCCATGGGGAGCCCCAGTGTTGTTTGTGAAAAAGAAAGATGGAAGCATGAGGATGTGTATTGATTACCGAGAGCTCAACAAACTCACAATCAAGAACAGGTACCCGTTGCCAAGGATTGACGATCTCTTCGATCAACTCAAAGGAGCGTGTGTGTTCTCCAAGATCGATCTCAGATCAGGATACCATCAGCTGAAAGTCAGAAAGGAAGACGTGCCAAAGACAGCTTTCAGGACCCGTTACGGCCATTACGAGTTCACAGTGATGCCGTTCGGACTAACCAACGCACCCGCAGTATTCATGGATTTGATGAACAGAATCTTTCATCAATATCTAGATGGATTTGTTCTCGTATTCATTGACGACATTCTCATCTACTCAAAGACTCAGAAAGATCACGAGGAGCATCTCAGAACCGTGCTCGAGACGTTGCGAACAGAGAAGTTATACGCTAAGTTTAGCAAGTGCGAGTTTTGGCTACGAGAAGTAATGTTTCTTGGCCATATCGTCTCTGCCGATGGAATCAATGTCGACCCAGCAAAAGTGGAAGCAGTTAGTCAATGGAAGACACCAACAAGTGTAACCGAGATCCGAAGTTTCCTAGGACTTGCAGGTTACTATCGAAGATTCATCGAAGGCTTCTCAAAGTTATCCAAGCCAATGACTTCACTTTTGAAGACGGGTACCAAGTATGTGTGGACGGAGGAATGCGAGAAAAGTTTTCAGGAGCTCAAGAGACGACTTACAACTGCGCCGATACTAACAGTTCCGGAAGGCAATGAAGGATATGTGATCTATACCGATGCATCAAAACAAGGATTGGGATGTGTCTTGATGCAAAATGGAAAAGTGATCGCCTACGCATCTCGACAACTGAAACCACATGAAAAGAATTATCCTACTCATGATCTCGAGCTAGCAGCGGTAGTTCATGCCTTGAAGATATGGAGACATTATCTTTATGGAGCAAAGTGTGAAATCTTCACCGATCACAAGAGTCTGAAATATTTCTTTGAACAGAAGGAGCTCAACATGAGACAAAGGCGATGGCTTGAGTTCGTCAAGGACTATGATTGCAAAATCGACTATCACTCAGGAAAAGCCAATGTTGTTGCCGACGCCTTAAGCCGAAAGAACCGAGGGAATCTCGCTTATGTGGTTACAAATGAAGAGGAACTTGCTCGAGAATTTGCCAAGTTGAATCTGACCATTCTTTGCCCGCCAGCAACAACAAATGGATGCATTGCTACAATTGTTGCAAAGCCCGACCTTCGAGGACGAATCATTGCCGGCCAGCAAACCGATGCACGCATAGAAAAGTTACGATCACAGGTTGGCTCTGAAGGATGCAACGATTTCGTGAAGGATTGCAAAATCAGCACCGACGGTGCATTACTCTATGGAGACAGGTTATGTGTGCCAGACGACAAAGCATTGAAAGAAGAGATTATGTACGAGGCTCACAATACACCTTACACAGCTCATCCAGGTAGCACCAAAATGTATCGAGATCTACGACAGAAATTTTGGTGGGAGTCCATGAAGAAAGACGTCGCTTCGTTTGTGGAAGGATGCTTGGCATGCCAACAAGTGAAAGCTATACACCAGAGGCCATACGGAACCTTGCAGCCGTTGCCTATCCCAGAATGGAAGTGGGATCATATCAACATGGATTTTGTGGTGAGTTTTCCGAAATCATCCAAGGGAAACACCGCAATTTGGGTTATCATCGATCGACTCACAAAGTCAGCTCACTTCTTGCCAATTAAGATGACATTTGGATTAGAGAAGTTGGCCAAACTCTATGTCAAGGAAATAGTGAGACTTCACGGAATTCCGATCTCTATCACTTCAGATCGCGACTCCCGTTTCACGTCAAAGTTCTGGACGAGTTTACAAGAAGCCATGGGTACTCAGTTAAAGTTCAGCTCTGCTTTTCACCCTCAGACCGATGGCCAGTCAGAACGTATGATCCAAATCTTAGAAGACATGCTGAGAGCAGTTGTTGCCGACCGAGGAGATAATTGGGAAGAAATTTTGCCATTGGTGGAATTTGCTTACAACAACAGTTTTCAATCTACTATCGGAATGGCGCCGTACGAAGCTTTGTATGGAAGGAGGTGCCGTTCACCTCTCTATTGGGACGAAGTCGGAGAACGAAAGCTTTTGGGACCAGATGTAGTTCAAGAGATGGTAACTATTGTTGACACAATTCGGCAGCGAATCAAAGAAGCTCAGGATCGACAGAAATCTTATGCTGACAAAAGAAGGATCGAATTGGAGTTTGAAGTTGGAGATAAAGTGTTCTTGAAGATCAGTCCAGCCCGAGGAGTCATTCGATTCGGAAAACGAGGAAAGTTGAGGCCGAGATACGTTGGACCGTTCGAAATTCTAGAGAAGATCAAGAATGTAGCATATCGCCTAGCACTACCTCCCAGCCTAGCAAATGTTCACGATGTCTTCCACGTATCCATGCTTAGGAAGTACGTGTTTGACCCCAAGCACGTGATTAGGTATGAAGAGGTAGAACTTAACCCTGATTTACATTATATAGAAAAACCTGTTAGGATTTTGGATCGAAAGATCAAGGTCCTTAGGAACAAGGAGATTGCCACAGTTAAGGTGTTGTGGAACCACCACGACTTGGAAGAGGCCACGTGGGAACCGGAGGAAAAGATGAGAGCCCAATACCCCGACCTAGTATATGAAGGTACTTAAATTTCGGGACGAAATTTCTTTTAAGGGGGTGGTAGTGTAATAACCCGTATTTTTAAATACTAGAAAAATAGAAAATAAATAGTTTCCTTTAATATAATAAGCTTTTCATAATTCGTATAGTAAAATGATGAAAGGATATTTAAATTTAAAAGCTTTGATATTATTAGTTATATAAATTTCTTAATAAAAGAATTTTAGAATATTTAATTTAATTAAAGATTTGTTAACTAAAAATATAATTTCTAACTTAATAAAATCCCAAAAATGTAATGTTAATATATTTAACCTAGTTTTGACATTAATAGAATTATGAAAGAAGCTAGGTATTTTTCGGATAAACGGTTAAGAAAACCCGAGTCGCCGTTTGTCTATTTTCGATCTTTTCGTTTCTTTAAAATCCTTCGAGCTACCAAATCCCTTCCGAAAATTCTTTAACCTATATCGTTGTGTTCGATATTTTTCATAGATTCCATAAACCCTTTGATATCTTAAATCGGAATTCATTGCCGGAGAAATATATTTTTGTCGGGAAACGAGACGTTCGATCGGAGACGGGATGACCCCTATAAAAAGAGGTCATCACCGCCTCATTATTGGCATTCTTATCACATTTCCCAACTTGGAGGATTATCTCCACCAAACCCACCAACTCTCTCTCTCTTTCACCCGTACTCCACCACCTCCGCCTCTCCCTTCGCCGGCGGCAACACCTCCGCCAGCCACTCTCCAGCGCCGATCACCATCCTCCGCCATCTCCACCGAGCATCACCTCCACCATCACCATCTCCCCATCTCCCTCACTTCCGATCACCTTCATCATCCAGCCATCACCTTCGCCCTCTCTCTAAAGAAGCCGCAAGCAGCAGCCCCACCTCCATCATCTCCGACGCTGCACCACCACCGCCGCCGATCATCTCCTCCGACCAAGCTGCAGCAGCCGCTGCCTTCATCACGATCATCTTACACCACCATCTTCCTTCTTCTTCCAGCCGAGGAAGCTTAGAACAGCCCCGATCATCTTCGATCGCTTTTTCAGCATATCTTCTTCTCCGTTCATCGAAAAGGTATGTCGTTCGTTTCTTTGAACTCGTAGGAGGATTTCGATCCTAGGAATGTTGGTTGATCGTCGTCGCGAAGTCTCGAAGTAGGACATGCATCGCCATCTTCATTTGCATATTCTCTTCTTCTCCGTGCCGTGCAATCGCCCTTTCTATGGTGGTTGCCGGTATTCTTTTTGCATCCATATAACCGAACTAAAGTTGTTCGTAACCTAATAGTGAACCTCTTGATCGGAATGAATTTTATTGAAAATGAATTGTTGTTGGTATGTTTTCTTGTTCATGGATAATGGTTCCCTGCATGTCGAGACTCTGTCCAAATGTTTTGAAAATATTAATAGGACTTCGAAATGAGATTACCTAGCATCCTATAAAATTTGGTAACAATCGGAATCACCGTTAATTTTCTAAAAATGAAACTGTGTTCATTTCGAGTCGAAGGACCCTTACCCGTTTTGCATGTCTAATATTTTTGCACCAAAATATTCCTAATGATTAGTTGAACAACTTTTGTGTTGAAGTCTAAGCCATGCAAACGACGAAAACATAAGAAAATGATTATAGAAGGTTAATAAGTTATATATATAATTTTAGGGAATATTAATAATTAAAAAGGAAAGTTATGTTAGAAAATTTTAAAGAATGAAATTACGAACGAACTTAACTTCAAGAAATATTTGTAGGAAGACTCTCCGAAGAAGCTGACTAAGATTCGAACCAAAGAATCGAGTAACCGGTAAAGGTGGGGATCTATTTATTCGAACTTGTTAAAATCCTTGGGGATTCTTATTTCTTAATAACTCTTGAGCTAGTAAGCTCTATATTCTTCAAGTGCAGGCTTTGTTTCAGGATTAAATTGTGAATCACAGGTTTCCCAGGTTTAATGCTCTAATCTTTTACGATATCGGGTTGACATCGTTAGGTCTAACACACCAACGAGCAACTGGTGTACACCGGGATCGGGAGTGGGGTTTACCACGGAAATCTCGATCCCTAGCCGATAGACTTGCATATAACTTATTTATGCCGTCTAGCATAGCTGATGGGTTTATATACACTTTATGTATGTCACCCTGCAAATGTTCTTATAATCCGACAGGTGGTTTAACCGGGATTCGATTACGAGTAACCTTGGGAATACCTAAATGGACGTCTAAATGGTTTGGTCATATGGGATCAAGACCTATTCTTTCTCTTCTCTCTTTTGAAATCCTGAAAGCCCTGCTTTTGTTTTCCTTTGATTGGCAATGATTCCCACTGAGTGCTAGTTGTACTCAGCCCTGTGAAACTTTCTTTGTTTTGCAGATTGGGAGCCGGAGGCATAGTGACGGGACGAGGAGAGAGAAAAGGAAAGGAGGATTAAACAAGAGACGAGAATAATAAGACTTAAACCGTTAGACTCTTTCCCGTTTCTTAAACCTTTAATTTCGGTTATAAACATTTTACGTACGCTTTGAATGGTTAAACAATTTCCCTTTTCGTTACTTAGATAACCGAATCATTATACTAATATTTGAAATGGGAATTATGGTTTAGTTAACTTAGAAAGTTAATGTTCGTTTAAAATTTATTTGTTATTCATTTGTTAGTTTAGAACTTGACGTTTTAAAGAAAATGAATTCATATAACGAAAACTTAAACGAATTCATAAAAACTATAACGGTTAATAAATGAATGTTTATTTATTCGCTTCCGCTATTTGAAACGCAACTTTGATGTAACTATATATTCTGGACCCAACTGTAGTGCGGTCTGGTCCGCCACGGTTGTTATGCTTTCGATATGTACTTTGGATCCGATGATGGCGCGGTCTGGTCCGACCTCATCGTTATGGTTTATGTACTTGATTAGCTGATGTTAAGTCTTTGGTATTTACTACGACTTGATCCTGGTTTTTAAAGGGAGATGCTGCCCAAATTTCCAGGGCTAAACTAAATGAACTTTAATTAAACTAATTAAAATGAATTGAATTTTGATCTCTCCCTTTTTATTTTACCCTTCGTTGCATCCCGATTTAATTGGTTATAATTAAAATTGATTATTTTTAGAGTTAGGAAAATCGGGGTGTGACACATAGTCAGCATCGGAATATCCAGTGAGCTACAGATTGTCCTCCGCTGGATACCACAGCCCCATATTGACAGTGCCCTTCAAATATCGAAGAAACCTTTTGGCAGCTTCAAGATGGCTGTGCTTGGGGTTGCTTTGGAAGCGAGCGCAGACTCCGACTGCAAAAGCAATATCTGGCCTGCTTGTAGTGAGATATAGAAGTGACCAATTAGGGCACGGTAATCTGTAGGATTCACAGATTTTCCTTCTTCGTCTGGCTCCATCTTCCAGTTGGTATTCATTGGAATCTTCACAGCTTTAGCATGTTGAACACCAAACTTGGCAAGCATATCTCTAGTGTATTTGGCTTGGTTGATGAAAATTCCATTTTCCTGCTGCTTCACTTGAAGACCTAGAAAACAGCTCATCAAGCCAATCATCGACATTTCATATTTGGTCTTCATCAGCTCCCCAAACTTCTCGCTAAGCGACTGGTTTGGTGACCCAAATATGATGTCGTCCACATAGATCTGAACCCATAGCATATCCTCTCCATGGTTGATAGTAAATAGGGTTCGATCTATCTTGCCTTTGTGGAAACCATTATCCACTAGAAATTGGGATAGGGTATCATACCAAGCTCTGGGAGCTTGCTTCAACCCGTATAGGGATTTCTTCAGTCGATACACCTTATCACCTTGCTCGAAACCCGGTGGCTGCTCCACATACACTTCTTCCTTGAGTTCACCATTGAGAAATGCGCTCTTCACATCCATTTGATAGACTTTGAATTTCTTGGCCGCTGCATAGGCTAGGAATAGTCGGATCGCTTCAAGCCGTGCCACTAGAGCGAAGGTTTCATCAAAGTCGATTCCTTCTTCTTGGCAGTAGCCTTTAGCGACGAGACGCGCCTTGTTCCTCACAACGTTGTGGTCCTCATCCGTCTTGTTCTTGAACACCCACATGGTGCCAATCACATGCTGGAATTTGGGACGATCCACGAGGTACCATACGTCGTTTCTGGTGAACTGGTTCAGCTCTTCTTGCATGGCAATCACCCAATTTGAATCAGCTAGGGCTTCTTCCACGCTTGATGGCTCGATGTTTGAGAGAAAGCAACTGAACATGGCACTTTCTCCAAACACTTGACTTCTGGTCACTACACCCTTGGATGGATCTCCTATGATTTGACTTGGTGAGTGATCTTTGAGCCACGCTCGCTTGGATCTGCCAGCTTCATCTTCATCTTCTTCTTTGTCACTCGCTTCATTATCTGAAGCGACTGGATTTGGTGCTTGGCCTGCACTAGCTTCAGGAATCTTGGGGGCAGCTTTGACTTCTCCTTTGGGATTCTGCTCGCTTGAGTCCTTGATCTCATCATCTTCATCGAGCACGTCCCAAGTGAGTTGATTTGAGGATTCCTTGCTTTGATCTTTTTCATTCGCTTGAGCCTGTTCCTGTGGAAGACTTAAAGAAGATTCATCAAATACGACATGGGGTGATTCCTCCACAATTAGGGTTTTACAGTTGAATACTCTGTAGGCTTTGCTAGATGTAGAGTATCCTAAGAATACTCCTTCATCAGCTTTGCTTTCAAAAGCCTTCAACTGCGACTTCCCATTATCATGGATGAAGACCCTACAACCAAAAATATGGAAATAAGATATGTTTGGAATTCTCCCTGTCCATATTTCATATGGTGTTTTGTCGTGCCGTTTGCAGAGAAGCATCCGGTTCTGCGTGTAGCATGCTGTGTTGGCAGCTTCAGCCTAATACTTCATCGGAAGCTTTGAGTCTACAATCATGGTTCGAACGGCTTCTTTGATGATTCGATTCCTTCTTTCAGCAACTCCATTCTGCTGAGGTGTACGTGCTGAGGAGGTCTGATATGCTATGCCATGCTCCGTGCAGTACGCTTCAATTGTAGAGTTCAAGAACTCTGTGCCTTTGTCGGAGCGTATGGTAACAATTGTTTGATTCTTTTCCACAGCCAATCGCTTGAGCAGTTGTGGTAGCTTGGTCAGTGTCTCCTTCTTACTGAAGAGAAATACAACCCAAGTGTAGCGAGAGAAGTCGTCGACTACAACTAGAGTGTACTTCCTTCCATTCACACTAAATGGGGTAACTGGACCAAACAGATCCATGTGAAGCAGCTCGAGCACTCGCTTGGATGAAGCTTCTTCAAGACTGGCGAAGTGCGTCTTTGTCTGCTTCCCTCGTTGGCATGGTGAGCATGGATGGTCTTTAATAAAGACTTCATTTGGTATGCCTTGCACCAAACCCTTTCGAGCTAAGCGATTGATTGCTTTGAAATTGAGATGGTTCAAGCGTCGGTGCCATAGCCATCCTATCTCTGCAGCACTCCTTGCTACTAAGCACGTCTCCTCTTTGCAGCTATCCCATTGTGCTATGTAGACATTTCTTTGCCTGATTCCTATGAGCACAATCTGGAACGTGAGTTTGCTCTTCACAATGCACTTGTTGGAGATGAACTCCACCCTGTACCCCTTATCACAAAATTGTGAAATGGATAACAGGTTGTGATTGAGTCCTTCCACATAGGAAACTTCTTCAATTGTGAGCTTTCCAACTTTCAGTGCGCCGTATCCCCTGGTGCTTCCTCGAGAGTTGTCACCAAAGGTTACGTGTGGACCCTTCTTCTCTATGTAGTTGTGAAGTAGAGTTTTCATGCCGGTCATGTTTCTTGAACATCCACTGTCCAAGTACCATACTTGTTGACCCTCACTAGGCATGGGATCCACGGCGCTCACCTGCAATTAGACAGATTTTGGTACCCAAATCAGTTTGGGTCCTTGCAGGTTAGTTCCCTTAGGTACCCACACTTGCTTCACTTTCTTTTGAAAGGAAGCTTGTGCTTTGGGTTTCTCGACCTTCGAAAACTGTGACTTCTGCCTTAAAGCAGCTTCACACGTGCAACAGTGTGTGCAAGAGGGGTAGCGGCTCGCTTCAGTCCTACCTATGCACTTCCCTTTTTGCTTGTATCCTGAAGCGACTCGCTTCGGATTAGCTATGGGTTTAGAGACTGACTTAGGATTTCTAGACAGTCGAAGTGGCTCGCTTGGTTTTCTCGAAGCGGTCCAACTAGGGTTTTGACCCTGACTCGCTTGAGTAACCTTGTGGGTTCGAAGCGGCCGATTTGGTGCTTCGAATTCTTCCCCCTCAACGTTAGTCCGGTTGGACCATCTCCAGTCCGGATAACGTGACACATAGACATTACTCCTTTTCTTGAAAGGGAGATCCTTTGTCTCTCGTGTCTTGGCTTGAGGCTTAGAAGCTACAACTGATTTCCCTTTACCTTTGGATTGGTAAGCTTTAGCATTGTAAGTGCTAGGAATAGTTGATCTTTGCTTGCCCATAGTTTCGGCCCTTGAAGATATAGAGATCTTCATTGGCTTCTTCTTAGGGCAGCCATCTGGCCTGTATCTTTGTTGGTGGTCGCTTTGGATGCAGTGGGCAGTTCCAAAGTGACTGATGGTGTCGTGTGAGAAGCACCAACAAAGACAGTCGGCTTGGAAGGTCCACCCTCATATCCGAGTCCTCCCTTTCTACCAAAAGGTAGAAGTGAGCTCTCTAGTGCCTACCTAGCATATGAAGCTTTGTTCAAGTTGGCTACTAGAGCGGATTGGGTTTCATACCTTCCCTCCAAGCTTTGGTGTCTCGCGAAGAGATCCTCGAACTTACTAGTCATAGCCCTTAAGTTAAGTTTGACTAGGTCAAGCTCAGTGGCTAGCTTTCGGTTCTCCTTCTCGCTTTGAGACAAAGCTTGTTGCAGCACTTCATGGTCACTTGACAATTTAATGTTCTTGTCAAGCAACTCACTCCATGTCGAGGAGTTTGCTTCCTCTTGATAAGTGTGTGCGAGTGTAATTGAACTGGGTGAGGGATAGATAAATACCTCTCCTGTTTCCTCGTCGGTGAGCGCCATAAATCCAAGATCCTCACCATCACTGGAGTTTGGATCTGTGAATGCATCTGAGTCGCTTGGTGGATCTTCAGTTGTAGCGACCGGCACTTCACTCGCTACGAGCGCTCGCCTTGGAGCATCCCTCTTTGCTTTCAGTTCCTCTCGCTCCTTCGCACTCAGCTTTGGGCAATCGGACTTGTAGTGGCCCATCTTGTGGCAGTGGTAGCACTCCACTTCCATCATGTCGCGCGGGATCGGCTTGGTCGTCTCTTCTCTCTTCCCTTTTCCTTCTCGAGCATCAGTGCTCCTCCCCTTGTATTGTTTGTAGAATCTTTTGTACTTGCCCACTCGAGAGTTCATCTTGTTGAAGTTCTTGGATAAGAACGCAACATGTTCTTCCAACTCTTCCCTCGTCATCTTGGCTAGCGACTGGTCGCTTGGCCCTTCAGCAACTTTGAATGCTACTCCTTTTGACGTTGTGGGAGCTTCATCCTCTTCGTCGAGGTTCATTCGATTCAGATCGAATTCATGAGCTTTGATTTCGGAAAATAGAATCTCCGGTGTGAGCTTGGATAGATCCTTGGTAGCTAGGTACAGCTCCTTCATAGTCTGCCACTTCCTTGTGAGAGCTCGGACAATCTTCAGGTTGACTTCCTTATCTGTGAGTTCCTTCCCAAGCGAGTTGAGAGTTGCAATGATGTTTGTAACCCTCAGCTCGAAGGCGTCGATGGATTCTCCTGGCTTCATTATCAGGCTTTCGAACTCCCGCATCTGAACGGCGAGCTTGTTCTCCTTGATTTTTTCTGTGCCTTGAGAAATGAGGGCTAGGGTTTCCCACATTTCTTTCGCTGTTGCGCACTTCCTTATCCGTGGTAGATAGGCGTCAGACACGGTGCTCTGCATCGTGTGACGTGCGATTTTATCAAGGTTGGCGATCTAGAAGTCGTTGGGATTGTATTCATCTTTGTCCTTCTCGACGTACTCTTGTCTGACATGAGCTTCGCGTCCTTCAGCAGCTGGGACGTTTACAGATATGGCTTTCTTGATCTCGATTGGTCCATCCTCTATGACTTCCCACATCCGGTCGTGGATGGAGCATAGGAAGCTCTTGACTCAGAAACTCCATGTCTCGTATCCTTCGATCGAGAACTGTGGAAGGTTTGATGCGCTGTATGTAGACATAGCAAACTATCAGCAGTAAATGCAATATGCGTGGGTGAGGTTTTGATGCACTTAGGAAAATAGGATCCGGTTCAATGAGACAACGTGAAGCGAGTGGGGGCTCGCTTCAGGTATGCAAAGCAGAGGCTCGAAAGAACCGCTGATCTGATACCACTTGTTGGTCCCGGTTTGTTAATAGGGAAATACGTGGGGGGGGGGGGGGGGGTGAATACGTATTTCAAGTTTTTCAACTTTTTCCCTTTAACTCAGAGTGACAAGTAAAGAGCTCGCTTGAAACTTAAGACCTAGCTGAAGCTAGATCTACAGTACGTAGCTTGCCTGCTTGACCGAAGTAAGGACTTGATAAAGAGGGAGTATTTACTCGTATATGCGGAAATTCGGTGAGCTAAAATCTTTCCTAAGTAATTAAAAGTCCAGGTTAAGTTTGTTTATATGCACGTGCAATGGATAATCAAAACTATAAATAGATTAGGGTTAGAGAGATACGACACAGAGATTTATAGTGGTTCGGAGATAAAGCTCCTACGTCCACTTCGTTGCACGACGGCAACTGTTCTCTTCACTTAAGAACTTGAAGGTTACGGGTCCTTCAAAAACCTGGTCGAGATCGGGCTTCACTCGCCTGGATCTGACAAACAACGCAGTGATTACGGGTTCACTACTAAGACCTAAACTGGACAAGAAGCTTCACTTGCTTCTGTCCTAACAATAGGGAGATTGCGGGCTCTCCTTACAGCCTAGCTTCGATCGAGCTTTACACAAACGATGTAGGTGCAAGCTTGGATCTAGACTCTATGATCGAGGCTTCTCCAATCGATGAAAGAAGGGCCTTGGATCGAAACAACCTAACGACGACTCAAAAACCTAACATATAGATTTAGGGTTTTTGGTTGACGAGCACACTATGAAGAGCTCTTTACAGTAAGTGCAAAGATGGCTAAAGCTCTTCTTCTAAGCTTGGATATGGAATGGGCTTAGACTCTAAGTGTGAATGTTGTGAAGACGAGTTCCGATGAACTGGAAACTCGGAGAACACTTGAAACAAAAACTCGAAGATTGCTCGAAGGCTTGGGAGTGTTTGTTTGCAGTAGGCTCGAATGCTCAAGTAGTGTTCTACTTCTTCACGTCTTGGTCCTTCACTATTTATAGGCGGAGAGATTGGCGAGATCCGTTGCTTGGTTGGTGGCCTTGTCCCTCCTCCTCTCGACAGTACTTGCGCAGGCTGGCACCTTTTCAGACGTCCAGTTTTGGCATTTTGCCAAAATTGGCTAACTTACAAGGTTAACAGTAACTGGAGCGAGCCAGTACTGTTGCGGCGCCTTTGTCGGCCTGGCAGTCAACTCTTCCGCTCTACTCCGCTTTCGACACGTGGAGATCTTGTAATTAATGCTACGATCTCCTGTTGACTGGAGTTCAAAATATGGGCGGGAGTCGCGCTGTCGCTTTCTGGTAGGTAGTGGCTCGCTTTGCTTTTAAGTTGTAGCGGCCGCTCTGAAGTGAGTCGCTTCAGGGTCAATTTGTAGTGAGTCACTTTGAGAAATAAATTTCCCTAGAAACTGCTTTAGAAGTGTTGACCCGCGTTGACTCGCTTCGGCTTTTCTTTGTAGCGTTTCGCTTCGCTTTGGCAGACTCACTTTGAATCTACTGTAGCTCTCACTTTGCTACGCTGTTCTTTGGCACGCTTCACTACGGCTCGCTAGACTTGCTTCGCTTCGTAAAACACACTCAAGCGAGTGGCCTTCACTTGGAATTCCTGCAGTCTAAAGCTAAGCAAAATAAAGCCATCCTAACAGATTAGGCTTAGAAAAATTCTAACCAATTATCAAAAATGGGTCGCTTGGGAACAGAACGCTTTGGGGTTTTGGGATCAAATCAAAACACTAAGATATCCCTTGTAGGTTCCCCCTTAACATGTGGTTCTTAACAATTCCCAACACTTATTTTATTAATCTGACAAGCATCAACCTGCATTTCACGAAACAACCTGCATCTGCTCATCGTCCTTAGATTTTTCAAAGAGTTAATCAACCTCCAAACTTCCGCATAAGCACAGTTTGATAAATCAAGCTTGTTATCTAACGAGCTTGATAGATCAATCTGCCTCTGATAGGATCGACCTTGACAGTCGACCTCTTTATCGACCTGATTTTCAAAAACGTCAAAAACGGTTGGTTATTGGTGTATTCCCCCCCCCCCCCCCCCCCCCCTTACACCAATTACTCTTTTCCGGGACCAACAAGTGGTATCAGAGCAGTGGTTCTTTTGACCGCTGCTTTGCATACTAAAAGTTTTTATCAAGCTTTTGGTCATTTTGAACCGATCCTTTTGAAAAATCTTTTCATTCATACATATCATATTATTTGCAATGGAGGCTTCCCTTCTCAGGGTTTGTGAAGATTTCTCCATACAAGGCTATGAAGACTGGAGCTTCAGATTCAAGATGTGTCTAAAAGCACATCACGTCCTCATGTGGGAGATCATCAAAAATGGCCCCACTCCCATTTATGCAGCGAAGATCATCGTTGAAGGAACGTTCCCCGGGGAGGCCACATACGAGAAAATCCTCAAAAATCCTCGCGACTACACAACCGAGGAAAGGAAGGAGGCCAGTCTCGATGATTATGCAAATGGACTCATCTCTAGCACTGTAAAGGGCGTCTATCTTGCCAAGATCCGAAATCTTGAGACTACCAAAGAAATGTGGGACACCCTCCGGTCCATCAGCCTGGGTTCAGAAGAGATGAAGGAGAACAAGTTGTCCATGGCGTGCAGCAAGTTCGATGACTTCAAGATGATTTCGGGTGAAACCATAGAAGCAATGAAGATTCGCTTCACCGAAATAATTCTCGAGATCGCTGCAATCAACCCTCTCAAATATACGCAGCGCGAGAAAAATCTTAAAGTGATGCGTGCTCTACCCGCAAATTGGCACGTATTCTTAGTTTACTAAAGTCACTTACTGTTTGTTACTAATGTGAAAGAAGCAGAGACTGAGTATCAAACCTTGTTTTGGTATGAAAGATAGCTTTCGCCCCAGCCTGCACAAGGAAGCTGCTTCGACAACAGAACGAGCCTTGCGAATGCTTGAGCTATTTCCGGAGCTTCGTCTAGCTGCCACGAGCCCTTTTACCCCGAACCATGTTCCATAGGTGTAGCAAACTCCCCAATTCCCATACCTGCAATAAAATATCAAGCATAATAATGAAGAAGAGCTCAGTATATGCAGCCATATAGAAATCATGGTGCAGAAAGTATGAGAAAGTGATGAAAAGCAAAGGAAAAGCTGACCAGGAGCCATCTGCTTCTTGAATGTTTTCAATGAATTTTGCACCTTTTCTATACAAATTTCCACCTCTTTCCGTCGGTGTTGGGGGTGTAATTGCTTGAATTCTGCTAATGCTTGAAGTGCAGCTGAAGTGCACTCAACACAGCTGATTGCAAGTAAATCGATGCAATCCATCAGACCACATTTCCAAATTTCCCTGACTCCAGAAATATGTGTATGTGAAAGTATCAAACTCTCACTTAATACTATGATAAACTACATATAGTCTCAGAGTAAAGCACCGATTAATTACAAAGAGAAAAAAGAAAAGAAAATGCGAATGCACTCAACGACACTAATTAGCAACTAAAGAAATGTAGTATCAAATGTAGTGGATAATGATAACACGAAGATTTTTTATTTTTTTTCGTGATTGATGGCTACATTTTGTAAAAAATAAATTTTAGAATTTATAGTAATGATCTCGAAGTGTGAATACTTACACTGGGAATACAATCTCAACTCCAACACCAGCAATAACATGTCTTATGCGAATTGTTGAGTGGATGCCAGCATTTTGCTTTGATATAATTATACCCTTGTTTATAGACAATCTTCATCTGTTTTCTGGAACTTCCTGTGAAACAAATAAAATATGTTCCTTTGATCGGTAGCCATATGTAATTTTACAAAAAATAAATCTAAATTGCATAGACACGTACAGCAGCTTGATTTCCACGATATCTCCTGTACGCAGATCTGGGATTGGCCTTTCGCTATCTAATGCTTGAATTGCTTTTTTGTTTAGTATCTGGTTTGTACAATCAAATACGGACGTATTATACACCAATAAGTTTAGGAAATATTCAAAACGTTTAACTTAGAAAAGTCAGAACAGATGGGAACTAAGCTTACACTAGCACATAGTTTATGAACCAGTACAATGCTCTCTAGGATCCTTTAGTATTCTTTAAGTTAAATGACTCAAGTAAAATGAGGATCCTATCTGTATATGCTAAGCCCCACAACACAAAACAACGAGTAAACACAAACCAATGTATCATACAAATTCATTCTGGATACAGTTCGAGACTCTCTTCTCTTATGCAACTACAACAATCTCCATACTCGAAGAATAAATAACAAATTAACAACTTCAACTAAAACAAACTCGAACAAATCTTACAACAGCAACAATCTACATCACCAAAGATCTAAGAACAAATATTCGCATATTCACATAATTAGTGCATGAGATGGGAGCAAATCCTTCAGTTTCCTTTGCCCACAGATTGGACTGAAGGGAGCTCCCAGAAATTACAGCTTCGTTAAACACACACATATATATTCACATAATCAAACAAACACAAACACCAATTAAAGCTCGAGTACACACATACACCGCCGCACTTCAATTATATTTCTTATATTACCTCACTCTGTTTCAATTTAACAGACATCAGATGAAGGTCAGAAGGCAAACATAGACGTGCATCAATTACACAACAAATCAAGTTCTGATATTATAAAATTATGACTTACGATTACGAACCATGTATATCACATTGATGAGATAATTATTTGGGATTTTGTACAGAATAGTTCCATATCTAAAACCCCATTTCAGAGTTATTAAGAGTTCTATATCTAAAGCTCGCAACTTTCACAAATTTTATTTCTGTAAAAGAGAACTTCAGTTCCTACATCTCAGTGCAAAATCTGAATCCAATTGAATACAAGATAGCAGTTAAGAAAGATAAGGCCAGAAGAGCTAGATATGTATTGTCTTGAAAAAAAGATGACAGAGAAGAAAGAAATCAATTAATCTAACTTAGTGATAGCACTATTTTCTACCACACAAAATAGGTGTAATATAAAGAAGCACGAGTATCGTATCCACAGGGATTGATGTATCGAAATCACACACAATACCTCTACTTTAGAATTAAACTGATGTCTAAGCTTTTAAGAGTTTAGGAATGTGGTATTTATACTAGATAAAAAAAATAAAAGGACCCAATTAATCAAATAAGGAAATAAATAAACTAGGCAAATAATTAATCAAAGAAGAAAACTTAGCAAGCAAGCAATTATACAAATAAGGTAAGAACTCAATTAAGGAAAAGTGTTGATTCTAGGGAAGCCTACCTAATCAAATCTATGCAAGTAATTAATGCATACAATTAACCAATTTAATCCAATCTAAATGTGATACATGAAAGATAACCTACACCCCGATTAAAGCAATGCAAGTCGTCACCTAATAAGATCATAATATCCTCTCGGACGCATAGATATCAAATCAAGTGCAAAATAGAACAAGTATCAATGATATAATCAACTAGGTTCAATTATGACACCAAATCAATTATATATAAACATATGACAATTTAACCTCAACTAAGACAATCAAACTATCATACCATGCATTCATGAGATCTATTCTATAATTATCCTATGAAGGCATAAACACATAACTATGCATATATAATTAATGGCCAATTAATCATGCATGAGATTAAGCACCATGAAATATGCATCTAGATTGGAAGGCTAATTGTAGAACAAAAATACTCACATAAATTCATTTAGGCATTCAATCCCTAAAATCAACTAAAGGATTTAGCTAGACACAATTAAAAGAAAGGTAGAAAGAAGAATAAACATAATTAAAAGCATAAATAAAAGAGAAAGGGATATAAAAACTCTTGAATCTTGAATAAATCTTCAATCTTCAATTGTCTTCATACATGAATGCAAAAACTAATCTAAAATATAAAAGTAGAGAAAAGAAGAAAAACTAATCTAAAGTATGGTGAAAAGTAGAGAGCTCTAAACTATGAAAACTTGGGTACAATGATGAGTTTTGGGGTATTTATAAGGTTGGGGTTCATAATTGTTACCTAAGTGGGCAAGGATTAGGTTAAGGAAATAAAAATGTCCCAAATTTAGGATTTCCGTGTGTTTGACTCGGCCAACGACTCGGCCGAGTGAGTGGCCGAGTGGAGCTACTGGTTTGGAATAGTGAATGCACTCGGCCGGCGACTCGGCCGAGTGGGTGTCCGAGTGGATCCATGCAGTTTGCGCATCTTTCTTGTTTCGGCCGTATCTTTCTCATCCGAACTCCGAATTGACCTCCGTTTTCGCCTACACGCTCCTATCGAACCCCTCTTCAATGCTATGCTTCCATAATTCCAGAATAAGTCTTAAATAACATCGTGAGAAGTTAGAACTTTGGGATTAATACTTCCTTATCATTCTTTGTTTCGTTGTCTCTTGTCTCCAACTTGGGTTTTCTCGACTAAAAAGCCCTAAAAACACTCAAAACAACAGAAAAGCGTAATCTAGCTCGAAATAACATAAACAATACAAACCATGAGCTAAACTATCAAAATACGATAAGAAAACGATAATATAACACTTAGATAATAGGGTAAAAATACACCCTAACAAAATCCCCAAACTTAAACATTGTTCGTCCCGAACAATAAAGAAAACGAAATAAACAATAGACTCAAGCATTGTGAACTATATAGGCCTCAATACTTTTCAAAAACAATCACATGATCATGATCAAAACTATGCACACAACCTTAGCATCAACAACACAATCTACTCAACAAACTCAAAACATGTTAATCCATCAAAGAACACTCTCCAACATGTGAAATTTTGTATATGAAAGTGAACACTCAACTCTCTCAAAGAAAAGATGTATGAAATAATGCACATCATAAGGGTTCACTCGTCATCAATGCAATGCAACATGTTTACCATAGGCTTTCCCTTAATCTCAACATCTCCACCTAATGTAATACTTACAAATTAGGATCAAAAAGGTCTTTATATAAGCTTGTAATGTAGGGACATTGGTTAAGGTAGGGAATGTATAGGTTAAGTGACTCAAAATACTCCAAATCATCAACCTTTTTTTCAACTCCAACCAAAGTATGGATTTTACTCCATCTTCTACCATCCAACACACCAAATACAAACTCAAAGATGCTAAAATATCAACTATACAAATCAAAACTAACTATCCCCTTATGCTTATATATTATTCTCTTTTTTTTTTTTTTTTTTTTCCCATAGAGCTCAACTAATGAATGTTCTTTCTAATAATGAACAAGGGCTCTATATTTCTTTTCTTTTCTCTTCTTTTCTTTTCTTTTTTTCTATTTTTTTTCTAAGCTTATAGGGATAGTTAACTATACTTAAACAAACATCTAAAATTTCTTCTCCTTTTCTCCTTCTACACCACAACAAGATATTCTTTTCAACTCCTTCCATATGACTAACCACCAAAAGATACCCATAACCATCCAGACCTCCTATCATCCGGTTTTACGAAGAACGGTTAATAAAGGCTCAAAAGGGGTAAACAAAGGTTTATGCACAAGGTTAGTGTATAGGAATCATGTAGCTAAAGAAAGATGACCTAAGATCATCTCCTAGTTCGTAAATATACTAAGGCCTTGATGGAGAAACAAGGCAAATTCTAGAAACAATGAAGCATGCATGATCACTCAATCAAAGAATAGGCATAAATATGCACAAAAAGCTCAAGTCTCACGGGTTCGAACTAACTAGTTCCCGATATCATAACATACTTCAAATTCATCAAATAAAATGCGTCGCTTCGCCAAGGTTCCATGCATAAAAAAGATCATGAATTTTTCTCCAAAACAAAAAAAAAAAAAAAAATTCTATCATCGGCCAAATCCACAATACTATCATCACATGCTCATTTGACTCAATTTAAATACCTAAGACTCAACAAAAACAAAAACTACTAATGAAATATCCTAAAATTAAGCTACAATCCAAGAACTTATGTAAACGAGTTAACAAAGCCACACTTCCCCCTCCCCCAAACTTATTTCGAATCATGATGAAGGAATAAGTTTTAAAATAAGGAGTGGTTAAGTTAACGAGCGTACCTTTCACCGAAGCTAGCTTACTATCGATCTTCTCTTAGTCAAAACCTCATCGAGAAAACCTACAACTCACAAGCTTCGCAAATTCTTGGATAAAAAGCTTAATAAAAGATAAGACTCAAAGAAAAATGAAAATGAAAATAAATAAAACAAAAACTGAAAATTAAAGATAGAGTTGGGTTACCTCCCAACAAGTGCTACGTTTTACGTCTTTAGCCCGACGATACCTCTTATCAAGGTGGATAAAAATGAAAGTTATTTTTTTCCCCATCTTCGAGTTTCCTTCTTTTTGCTCCTAAAACCGAAATCTTGAGCTCTTCTTTGTGTACTCGAAATGTGAGATCACCACTTTCCATGTCGAAGTGAGCTCTACTCATTGCTACGAACGGGCGTACCAAAATCAGAGGTTGCTTGACATCCTCCTCCATCTCCATGATCACGAATTCGGTTGGAAAATCGAACTCTCGAACTCGGATATGAACAACATTGTTGGTCCCGGTTTGTTATAGGAAAAATACGTAGAGGGGGGGGGGGGGGGGGTGAATACGTATTTTTGAAGTTTTTCAACTTCAATTCCTTAACTCAGAGTTTTAAGTGAAGTGCTCGTAGATATACTAAGACCTAGCCGAGAGCTAGATCTAAAGCAATCAACAATCTCTTGACCTAAGCTTAGAGCTTGATCAAGAGTGAGACTTTACTCTTGTGCGGAATTCGGTGAGCTATAATCTTTCCTAAGTAATTAAAAATCCAAGTTACGTTTGTTTAGATGCACGTGCAATGAATAATCAAAGTAAGGAGTTTAGGGTTAGAGAGATACGACACAGGGTTTATAGTGGTTCGGAGAAAAAGCTCCTACGTCCACTTTGTTGCACTCGGCAACAGTTCTCTTCACTCAAGAACTTGAAGATTACGGGCTCTTCAAAAAGCCTGGTCAAGATCGAGCTTCACTTGCTTGGATCTGACGAACGACGCAGTGATTACGGGTTCACTACAAAGACCTAAACTGGACAGGAAGCTTCACTCGCTTCAGTCCGAACGACAGGGAGATTCCGGGCTCTCCTTACAGCCTAGCTTCGATCGAGCTTCACACAAACGATGTAGGTGCAAGCTTGGATCTAAACTCTATGATCGAGGCTTCTTCAATCGATGAAAGAAGGGCCTTGGATCGAAACAACCTAACGACGACGAACTAAAAAACCTAACAGACAGATTTAGGGTTTTTGGTTTACGACGACACACTATGAAGAGCTCTTCTTCTAAGCTTGGATATGAAATGGGCTTAGACTCTAAGTGTGAAGGTTGTGAAGATGAGTTCCGATGAAACTGGAACTCGGAGAACACTTGGAAACAAAGACTCGGAATTTGCTCAAAGGCTGGGAGTGTTTGTTTGCAGTAGGCTCGAATGCTCAGGAAGTGTTCTGCTTCTCTTCATCTTCAACCTTCACTATTTATAGGCGGAGAGATGCCAAGATCCGTTGCATGGTTGGTGGCTTTGACCCTCCTCCTCTCGACAGTACTTGCACAGGCTGGATGCTTTTGCAGGAGCGCAGTTTGTCTCTTTGCCGAAAATGGCTAAGTTACAAAACTAACAATAACTGGAGCGAGCCAGTACTGTAGCGGCGCCCTGCGGCCTGGCAGTCAACTCCTCTAGTTGACTGGAGTTCAAATTCGGAGCGGGAATTGTGCTGTCGCTTTCTGGTAGGTAGTGGCTCGCTTCGCTTTAGTCTTGTAGCGTCCGCTTCGAATTGAGTTGCTTCAGGATCATACTGTAGCGAGTACTTGGGAAGTGAGTTCCTGAAGAGACTGCTTTAATATGTGTTGATCCACATTGACTCGCTTCGGCTTTTTATTGTAGCGCTCGCTTCGCTTTGCTTTGATGGTCTAGCTTCGATTCCACTGTAGCGCTTGCTTCGCTTCGCTTTTTCATCGGCACGCTTCACTTGGGTTGGGTGGGCTCGCTTTGATTCTACTGTAGCCTAAAAACCTAAGTGACTAAAGTAAAAATGAAGCCATCCTAACAGTATAGGCTTAGAAAAATTTCTAACCTATTTCTACATCAAAATGGGTCGCTTGGGAACAGAACACTTGGGGTTTTGGGATCAAATCAAAACAAGCCATCGACTCACTACGAAGTATCCCATAGGAGTTCCCCCTTAACACTTTGTTCTTAACAATTCCCAACAATTTCCCTCTTTTTGATGATGCACTACTACAAAAATGCACATAGACAACACATCTACGACAACGGTTCCGTGTTTTTGCTGTTGTTATATCCCTAAAAAGTGTTGTCGTTTTAAAAACTGTTGTCTATTGAACGACAGAGTACGCTCATAGACAACAGTGTTTTATGAACCGTTGTTGTACATTGTTGTTGTATATAAATTTCACAACAGTGTATAAAAGTGTTGTCGTTTATTGTTGTCGTAATTTATAACAACATTTTCTTTTAACCGTTGTTGTATGCTTTGTTGTTATTTATAAAAAAAAATCAATTTTTTGAGTTATTAAGAAAGAAAAAAAAAATACTTAGTTAAATTAACTTTTCCCCCAATTTTCAAAACCACCCCCAATTCAATTAACGTTTGCGCGCGCGAGACCTCACTCCAATCGTTCGCGGGACCTCACTCCAATCGTTCGCCGCCGTCCGTCGTGAGTCGTTCGCCGTCGTCCGCCGTCAGTCGCCGCCGTGAAGCGGAGGCACGGCTCGCCACCGCTAGGGCTCCGGAACATCGGCAATAGCTGCTACCTCAACTCTGTCCTCCAGTGCCTCACTTACACCCCTCCCCTCGCTAATTTCTGCCCGTCCGCCGTTAGTCGCCGCCGTGAAGCGGAGGCACGGCTCACCGCCGCTAGGGCTCCGGAACCTCGGCAATACCTGCTACCTCAACCCTGTCCTCCAGTGCCTCACTTACACCCCTCCCCTCGCTAATTTCTGCCTCCGCTACCTCCACTCCTCCGTTTGTATGCGGTCTCTCTCTCTCTCTCTCTCTCTCTCTCTATCTCTCTCTACGCATATCTGTGTGTGTTTTGTCTTGTTTCGTCGTGTGTCTCGATATTCGCCTCAATAATTGCTCAATCTGTTGTAATTGGTGGTTGTTGTTTTCCTTTTACGCTTGATTTAATTTTTGTTATTTTTTGCTCTTTGCTCTTGTTGCCGCTTGATTTTCGTAGTAAACGACAAATTCAGAGAGTTGCAGTCGACTGTAATTATGGGGTTTGAGCTTTTCTATGCGTTCACCTGAAATTGTTATCTCAATTGTTGTAATTTGTTGTTACATTCATGAGTAAGGGCTGATGTTATACTGACAGCTATTTTAAACATCGGATATGGGATTTGATTTGGCTTGTGCAGAGATGATGATCTAGTTATCCTGGAGTGTGTATTTTATTGGGGAATAGAGTTCATGTGAGTCTTAGATTGTACCCTTGCAGCCTGGCTAACTCATATGGTATTATGTTGGTAGGATGTAGAGGAGTTTATTTTCTGGGAATAAAGTTGTTTAATTCGATGGGTAGTGCTTTTAAGAACAAGGTCGGTTCTTTAATCTTAGGCATTACCAAGCTTTTCTTCTGTTACTGTAGGGATGACTAATTTGTTGTGTTTGCATATTCCCCGTACAAGATGACATGTCGTTAGCTGACAGTAGGACTGACTTTAACACTCCTCACTTGTGCTTTAAAACAGCTACATTGATCCTATTAGCTTGTGAGATGGTTTATATAAGAAATGCATATTGTATCTGTATGATTATCACTAAAGTTGTGCAAAAATCGATCACTTAATCTAAATTGGAGTCAATGCAACACATTTTTACTACTGTAAATGAAACAATGATTATTGAAATGTAAAGAAGTAGAAAATAAGTCATATATTAACAGCCTGCAAAACTTCTTTGGTTCTTTTAGGGGGCAAATTATAACCAATTAACCAGGCAAGAAAATTTGCGAAGCTGTAAAGCGTGCTTTTGTTTTAAGGCCAAGCAAATGTAGTTGCTCTAGTGTAAACAAAACTTACAGCTTTTCTTATGCTTGGCTTGACTTAAACCCTTTTTATGGCTTTATAAAAGCTGGTCCTCAAGGAGTAATTATTGACATCTCTGCACTCTGCAGATCTTTATTCACCCAACATTTTCTGAAGTATGTAATTCTGATTATATAACATTGTTCAGGGAATTCAACCACTTCTTGATGGATATGAGTGAGATTGGCTTTTTGAGTAGGTTTGTTATCTTGTTGTTCTGATATGCAGTGAAGAAGAGGCATAGAAGAAGATATATTCTGTGTGCACGGCAACATATAGCTGGAAATGGAGCTCTGATCTCTGAAGAGCTTTCTAACAAAGTTAAAGGTATTAAACATCTTATGAACTCCAACCTCTTTTCAGCTTTGGCGATCTGCTATTGGTTCTTATTTTTTAAAATTAGATTGCGAATATGTGGCTTAGATAATTTGGCCATTCTTCATGATATGTTTGTAAAATCAAGTGAGGGCCATTCCTAAGCCTTCAGCTAGTAAAAATGGCTATATGTTTAAGCTCTCCAAGCTCTTTAAAATAGACTTAGCTGGTATACATAAATTAATTGTAACAACTATTAAGATGATATGTGTGTTGATTGTTTATCAAAATTTTTATCCTCCCTTAGGTTTACTATGGACAAATCTTGGATGTCAAAGAATAGGTTGTCACGTGAATATATACTTGGAGTAGAGGCTTTTATAAACTTTGCATTGCAAGATATATCTAATAGGGAAACAATGTTATGTCCGTGCATAGAGTGTGGGTGCATAAAACGGAATAAAGTTAACATTGTTAGAGGGCATCTATTGTCAAATGGCATAGACTTAACTTATCGTAAATGGATATGGCACGGGGAAGGGCCTACATTGAGAGACTTTACTGCTGCAACAGATGAAATAAACCAGGACGAATGTAGTTTTAATTTTGATCATCCGATTGATATGGTGAACGATGCTTATGATGAGGCCAACGATCCAAGTAAATTCCAAAAATTACTTGAGGATGCCGAGAAACCATTATATCCTGGATGTGTGAAGTTTACCAGATTATCTGCTGTTGTGAAACTTTATAACTTGAAGGCAAAACACAATTGGAGTGATAAGAGTTTCAATGACCTCCTTACGGTCATGGGAGATATGCTTCCTCACCCCAATGAACTGCCTTTGTCTTTGTATGATGCAAAGAAAAGTTTAGTTGCGCTAGGTATTATGGAGTATGAAAAAATCCATGCTTGTCCTAATGACTGCATCCTCTATCGGAAGGAGTACATAGACTGTACTAGTTGCCCAACTTGTGGTGTCTCTAGGTGGAAAGACCGTAGAAAATCTTCATTAAAAACCTTAGTTCCTCAAAAGGTATTATGGTACTTTCCACCGATTCCTAGATTCCAAAGAATGTTCCGCACTAAGGACATTTCTAAAGACTTAACTTGGCATGCTGATAATAAGGTTACAGATGGTTACATGCGTCATCCATCTGATTCTCCGTCTTGGAAGGTTGTGGATCATCGGTGGCCAGAGTTTGCATCCGAGACAAGAAACTTAAGGTTAGCTTTGTCTGCTGATGGAATCAATCCTCATAGTTTAATGAGCTATACCTATAGTTGTTGGCCGGTTTTGCTAGTCACTTACAATCTACCTCCGTGGCTATGTTTGAAGCGTAAATTTATTATGCTAACTCTGTTGATTGCTGGTCCCAAGCAACCGGGGAATGATATTGATGTCTTTCTAGCACCATTGATTGATGATTTGAAAAATCTGTGGTCAGTGGGGATTGAATGTTATGATGCTTATCGGGATGAAAACTTCCTTCTTCGAGGTGTTCTGTTATGGACAATAAATGACTTTCCGGCGTATGGAAATTTATGCGGGTGCAAGGTTAAAGGATATCATTCATGTCCTGTTTGCAGTGAGAATACTTATGCGAAAAGATTGAAGCATAGTCGGAAGATGTCATTCACAGGTCATAGAAGGTTTCTTCGTCCCGGTCATCCTTACAGAAGACAAAAGAAAGCATTCGATGGGACTCAAGAATTTGGAACCGCACCAAGACCATTGACAGGCCGTGATGTTTTGAAAAGTGTTGCAGACATAAAATGTCGATGGGGGAAATTAAAGCAAGGAAAAGATGAAGGACCTAATGAGATTTGGAAGAAGAAGTCGATTTTCTTTGAATTGGAGTACTGGGAGCACTTACATGTTCGACACGTTCTCGATGTGATGCACATCGAGAAAAATATCTGCGAAAGCCTGATTGGTACCTTGCTGGATATTCCGGGGAAAACAAAGGATGGTCTTGCAGCTAGGCGAGATCTTCAAGAGATGAATGTTAGAACTGAGTTGGCACCAGTTGTAGGAGAAAAGCGAACTTTTTTACCACCAGCGTGTTATACATTGAGTAGAGCTGAGAGAAGGAATGTTTGTGAATCTTTGTCATGAATGAAGGTACCAACAGGTTATTCCTCAAATGTGCAAAAATTAGTTTCGTTGAAAGAGTTGAAGCTTGTAGGTCTTAAGTCACATGATTGTCATGCTTTGATGCAACAATTGCTTCCGGTGGCCCTTCGTGGAGTCTTACCTGATAATGTTAGGTATGCTATTATCCGATTGTGTTACTTCTTCAATGTCATATGCAGCAAGGTGATAGATGTATCTAAGTTGGATGAAATCCAGGAGGACATTGTAACTACATTGTGTTTGCTAGAGAAATATTTCCCCCCGTCTTTTTTTGATATTATGGTGCATTTAAGTGTTCATCTAGTACGGGAGGTGAGATTATGTGGTCTAGTGTGGTATAGATGGATGTATCCATTTGAAAGGTACATGCGAGTATTGAAGAGTTATGTGAGAAATCGGAATCGTCCAGAAGGATGCATGGCTGAATGCTATATCGCCGAAGAAGCTGTAGAATATTGTGCAAACTACATGTCCAATGTACGAACTTGTGGTATCCCAGCAACACAAAACCACCTCCTACCTACTAAGTCAAAGTCAAGGTCAGGAGTGAAGATTGTTAGTGATGAGGATTTGGGCCAAGCACATCGCCATGTACTCGCAAATGATATTCAGATCGATCCTTACATAGAGTAAATTCTACAATCTTGACCTTTTTTTTTTATACTTAAATTTACTATATAAGATTATTAATATGCCATTGTATACGTATAGGGAACACATGGTGCATTTGAAGAAAGTATGGAATAAGTCCAACACACCAAAATGGTTACAAGATGAGCATAATAGATCATTCACTAATTGGTTACGTGATCGAGTAAGTTTGCTATATTTACGTTAGGTATTATTGAGTATATATAATTTTATATAAAGTACTTTTATGACATGCTAAATATTAAAATTATAGGTTGGTAGTCTATGTAATCCTTCCACCCATCAAGTCTTAGATAGGGTGAAGTGGATTGCAGGGAGGCCTTGCAAGAATGTTTTGCTGTATCACATGTACATTGTCGAAGGAAAGACATTCTACACGAGGGAACGGGACAGCGTACGAGCTGTTCAAAACTCGGGGGTTAGTTTGGTTGCAAAAACAATGCAACTTGCTAGTGCGAAGGATAAAAAACCTATTGTCTCCGAGATGGTATTTTATGGAGTTATTGAAGAGATTTGGGAACTTGATTACACTGGGTTTCGAATTCCAATGTTCAAATGTAGTTGGGTAGAAAATCAAAGTGGCATCAAAGTTGATGATTTTGGATTCACATTGGTGAACTTAAGTAAGATTGGGTTCAAAGATGATTCGTTTATATTGGCAAGTCAAGCGAAGCAGTATTCTATGTTGAAGATCCTATAGATCCGAATTGGTCTGTTGTGCTTAGGATGCCCTCTAAAGAGTACATGGAGCACGTGCTTGATGATGATGTGGAAGAGTTTGTAGTTCATCATCCTTCCTTTACCAAAGGGTTACCTAAAAGGGACGACGATACAAGTGATGAAAGTGAACCACCTTGTGTACGTGAAAATTGTGATGGAACTTGGATTGATCATGGAAATTAGTGAAATATTTAGGTATATTACTATTATTTTTTAACAACCCTCCTCTTCCTTTTGTGCTTGTCTTGTTAAATACATTCTGCATTACAAACTAGTGGAGTATACATTTAAAAATATTGATATTAATTTCTGTCATCTCATGTGTTCTCTTACCTTTTTACTAATTTCCTTTTCTGCCTTTTTTATACTTAATTTTTCCTTTTATTGGATCGTGCATTGGACTGGGAATAAAAATAAACTGTGTTTTTGATGTAGGCTTGAGAAATGGAGATATGATTTGCAGATCTGCTGTGTTTTAATTTAATTGGATCCTGGAAAAGTCCACAGAATGTGCTTGTCTGAGTGTTAATGGTTTTAAATTTAATTTCTTAGTTTTTAGCATATTTAACTGGATATATGCAAATATCACTTATCTTGTTATTTCATTTATTTGTGTCTTGCTTTATTTTTCATCAAGTGTTTTATGAACTTTGTTTCTGTGCAAACCATGCTAACTATGCTAATATTTTGTACCTTGTTGATTCTATGATAGGCTATCACTGCTCTAAAGAAAGGTGCGTACTTACTGAAGTACGGAAGAAGAGGAAAACCTAAATTTTGTCCATTCCGCCTGGCAAATGTAAGCCATTGACTTTTAAGATCTTGGTGTTTGCTCTTTTCATTGTATCTTCAGTGTGTCCGTAAAATTCCCTGTTGCTGTAAACTCTTGCATGTATATTAAAATCATGTCTGCATCTTGGTGCTTATATGACAATGGCATATTGATAAATACATGCTGTGATTAATTGCTGCATGTTGTATCTGTTGAGCGATATGCCACTTAGTCTCTAGACTTGTCGCAATTTATTTTGCAGATTTTATGCTTAAATGACTCCAAGAAAAAAGCAAGAAGCGAAGAAAGTTCAAAGTGCAGTCCCTCATGTTGCTAATAAGAAGATTCGATTGGAAGGGTCTGAGGAAAAATTGAGTGGGCAGGAACCGATGACTGTAGAGAATGATAGTGTTGATCACGAGGATACACAGACATCAATTCCTAAGAAAACAGGACCCAAAAGAGCTCCAAGAAAAAAGAAGGCAGCAAAGAAAGTCCAAAGTCCAGGCCCTCATGATGCTAATAAGATTCGATTGGAAGAGTCTGAGGAAAAATTAAGTGAGCAGGAACCGATGACCGAAGAGAATGATAGTGTTGATCTCGAGGATACCCAAACATCAAATCTTAAAAGACCTCCTAGAGGAAAGACACGGATGCATTGTTTACAAATACAAAGAGCTCTAGGTGTGAAGAAGGAGGTTGTGTTCAATGATTTGGGGCAGCCCTTCGGAGATGCTGCAACTCAGATGCAGAGTTATATTGGTGTCCTAGCTAGGGAAAGAGTGAAGATCACTTATGATTGTTGGACACAAGTACCTATTGACATCAAGGAGAAGATTTGGGAGTCTGTGATTGTAAGTAATTTTGTAAGTTGCTAAGTTAATGTTAATGGCCTCATCTATATCTAAACTTTCACATGTTATGTATTCTTTTGTAGATGCTATTCATCGTACCTGATAGTTGGAAGCCAGAATGTTTCAAGTCAGCTGGTGGAAAGTGGCGTCAATTCAAATCAAAGCTCACGACAAAATTCGTTTACGACAGAATGGAGACACTTGACTTGAATACACCACCTGCTGGTTATCCGACTATAGAACCATCCGACTGGAGTGAATTTGTAATCAAGCGCTTGTCTAAACCTTTCAAGGTAACATGATACACAATTAATTAGTTTGTTATTAAATTCCTTTACTTATTTTATTATTTCTTGTACTATTTTCAGTCATTTAATATTTGTTTTCTTGTCTTTTTTCTTACATTTACCTTCTGCTTATGTAGAAACTGAGTGAGGCACAAAAAATTAAAAGAGCGAAAATTCTTTATAGCTATCGTTGGTCACGGATGGGCTATGTAAAGGGGGCCAATAAACATGTAAGTGTTGGTGTTTAATTTATTCCTTGTATGACTTTCTTGAGAAATAATGTCAATTGGGATGATGGTGATGATTGGTTTCATTATCAGGTTTTTTATTGAGATGATTTTTTGTTTAGATGAGACTACTAGCTAACTACTAACTGTAAAAAAATTTGGTCATTTACTCTCGTGTAATTAATTGTTTCATTAATTAATGCTTACACTTTTTATATGCAGCCTGAGTTGTTGTGTGATGATCCGGATATTAACCAATCTACGATATGGGTTCAAGCACGAAAGGACAAGGATGGAAATGTAGACCCTACTGTTCCCGGTCTTGGAAAAACAATAGAAAAGATTGTAAGTTGATTATTACACGAATTTATCTCATATATATAAAATAAAATTCTGCATGTTCTTATATATGTTGATTTAACAAATGTAGGATGAGCTTATTTCTGATAAAAAAGAAGGGAAACTGCATTTAAAGGTGACCACGGGCACGATCCTGGAAAATGCTTTAGGGAAAGAAGAACATCCAGGTCGCGTGAGAGGTGTTGGATCTGATATGACTCAATCTGCTTACTTCAAGGTTTTTCGAGGGAAGAAAATTCAGTCGGAGTTGTCTATAAGTGAACGAGAAGAGCTTCTGGCAGCAAAGAGAAAAAATGCTGAACAAGATGAGCGTATTGCCAAATTAGAAGCAATTGTGTGCAAATTGACAGCAGCATGTGACGATGTCGATCATAGAGGTAGTTATTCGGTGAAGATGAAATCTGAAAATCCACTTGATGATGTGGTGAAGTTGGGTGATGATGACATGAATGTGCAAGACATGGATATCAACATAATTGAGCCAAATGACATGTTACAGGTCAGATTTTTAATTAGTTACACCACATATATCATATACATAATTGTTAATGTGTTTTAACAAGGCATTTGACTTGCAGGAGGGTAAACTGGTGGCCTTAAGTGCAGAATCAGGGACAAAGGTTGGATATGGCACAATTCTAAGATCATCTTGTAACCCTCAATCCTTCCCTCCGAATTGCTTACGTGTAACAGTCGATGAGGTAGTTGATGAAAATGCCCTCTACCCATTCCGACAGATGACTGTAAAAGCATCGGTGATGCAATTGGATGTCATATTTCATGGCCTATGCACTTGTTAAAGTTGAATGATGAGGTAATTAAATTTACATAAAAAACTATTACATTTTCAGCAATTGATATGCTTACTAATCGTGAGTTTTGTTTTTGTAAGCCCAAGAGGAAAAACAAGCAAGCTAAGAAAGAGCCCAAGATGGATTTCTCAAATATTCCTTTGTCACTGCGCGTGGTATATTGCTATTGCAAGGCTTTGGAAAATGGCACTGTAGAGATAGTCCTCGACAAAGATTTATTTGGAGAAGACAGGAGGATTAATGTGCACCACGAAGATGTTGGACTGATGTGTCGATTGCAGCCTATTACATACAATTGCATACTTGTCTACATATGGTAAAGTTTGCCTTTTAAATTATAATTTCATCACTTCTTTCAAATCCTTATAAAATTGTTTGTTTTCTTCATTTTATAGCCATATGTACAAGAAGATTCAGAGGTTGAACAAGGGAAAACAAATTAGATTTGTCGATCCATATCATGTGTATGTTCCAACCACTAATACCGATAAGGATGCGATCGAGAAAGCAATTCATCTTAGAGCAAATTTACTGGCACAAGGTCTTTCCGGTACAGAAAAAAATCAGATTGTTTTAGTTCCATGCAATGTGGGGTAAGTTATAAATTTAATAATGTATACTATTGAAAGTTAGAATTATATTTCTTAATTATGTGTCTGCAATCTGCATATATATAGATATCATTGGATTCTTACAATCGTTGACCCTCACATGGAAGAGATTGGGTTATTGGATCCTCTGTATAGAGGACATCATGACAAGGTTTGGAAACGCGTTGTGGAATTGTAAGTTTCTTATTATTGCCTCTGAATTCGTTTTGTCAATTCTATGAAAAATTATTATTTATAATGAATATCTATATTGAAGGGCTTTAGGAGTGTATGCCTGCTCGAGCAAGTCAAAAAGCGAAAGGAAAGATAGCCCCATCTGGACCATATTTGAGGTATAGTTCAGTCTAAAAAAATGGATATATACCAAATAATATTAATCTTATTGTAATTGTATATGTATTGTAGGTACCAAAGCAACCGGACTCGTCCTAGTGTGGTTTTTATGTGATGAAGTACATGAAGACAATAGTTGAGCAAGGATCAAAATACTCAATCAAATCCTTGAACTCATTGGTAAGGCCATATCTTATTTGATAATGTTGATTGGTTTAACCTCATTTTTAGCTTAGAAAGTGAAATATATCATCTAAATGTTTATCTTTGACAGTTTGGTAGTAAAAAATCTTATCCGGTGGCGGAAATTGACGAAGTGCGTAGTGAATGGGCAGAATGTGTTCAAGAATATATATATGATGACTAAGGTAACTTTATGATATATTCTTTAATCTTGGGATGAAGTTAGATGAAGACTCAAGTATGAATTATGAAACGACTGAATATATAAGAGGGTACTACTGGAAAGCCTGCATTCATGCATGGAAAATTGAAATCACCTTTAGGCAGAGCTCAGCTTATCCAGAATTATCTTAATAACTGATGCTTTGCCCTATCCAAACTATGCAGCTGCTAGTTGGTGCATTGGTTGCCCATCAGTTATGTGCTCCAAAAGGCATCTTGGTCGTTTATAACATTTCTTCCATTTTGAGATCGTACAAACTCTGTAATCGTGAATTTAATTTTTATTTGTTTACACTTTAAGAAATTGATTGCTTTAAAGTGAAAAATGTAGTGTCAAATAAAAAAAAAAAAGAATGTTAGCAGTGGGAAAATGGGGATCTGCTGATAGTTGGTGCATAACAAACACTTTCTGATTCTTCTACAAAGTTGACTGTACTTGCATATATGAAGAAGGAACTTTCTGTTCTGTTTGCCTTCTTTTGTGAAGTACAAAAAAAAGTATCAGTTGGTGTTTTGTTTCCTCTCCATATTGCTTATGTTTAATTCATCAGGTGTCCTGTGATACATGATTCTTAGGTTTTATGACTGTCACTTGAACACTGATGCCTTATCCTTTAAGAGGAACTTGTAATTGATTTTGTGGCTCCACAAGGGAGTAACATGTTTGATGGTTTTATATGTGGCTTTCTTTCCCTTATTATTATTATTTGGATTTTGTAGGGTATGATTTGGAGAAAGGAATTGATAGAAGAAAGTCAAGGACGACTATCCTTGTTCCTACATTTGGGGTACTATTGGATCTCTTTAACTCGAACTCCTCATTTTGGCTATTTTTTTGTTATGGTGATTTTTTTGAATTACTAGAATTTGGAGACATTGTAATGAATGATTGTATTCGCATTACTTTTTTTATCTATAATATTTCAAATTAATATAATCTGATTTTATTTTGTCTTTAATTTAATTGCTTTACTGAATTATATATATATATATATATATATATAAATATGTGTAATAATTAAATAAAACGACAACGTTAAATTTCACATATACGACAACGGGTTCTAAACTGTAGTCGATTCTGGAGTATAAGACAACAGGTTTACAACTGATGTTAAATGGTGTTGTCGTTCTAACAAACGACAACACTCTACGACAACACTCGAACAACTGTAATGGTAACTCAAAACAACAACGCGTCTACGACAACAATTGAACAACTGTAATGGTAATTCATAACAACAACAGTATACAACAACGGTTGAAAAACCGTTGTCTTAATACATAACAACAACGGTTCAACATACCGTTGTCTATGAGCGCGTATCTACGACAACACAGCCTACGACAACGGTACAAAATTGAGAAAGACAACGGGTATTACCCGTTGTCTATGTCGATTTTTGTAGTAGTGATGCCAAAACCCAATGACTTAGATTAAACCAATCTAGCCTACCTAACCGTGGAAAGAACTTCAAGCGACTGCTTCCTTTGCAGGCTTCTTTTGAATTTTTCTTTCAAGTTCCTTTCCCCTTTTTTTTCGGTTAAATTTATTGAGTTTGTAGCAAAAGGATAAAGTCATTCACAAAGCAAGTAAATGACACAATATGGACAGAAAATAAACTTGGATTTATGAACAACAGTTCACAAAAATAAAGAGACTTGAAACTCAAAGGTTTCCTGCAGCCTCTTCTGGATCTTTCATCTTCTCTCTCTCCTCCTCCTTCTTCTCTTCCTTCTTTTCCTCCTTCTCTTCCTCCTTCATGAAGTAAGCCGACATGACATTCGGCTCCATCGTCCTGATGTTGAATTGATTTTCTCTCCACTTTCGCTCCAACCTAAGAGCTTCATCCACTTCTGCATCAATTACCCTCCTGTTAGGAATATCTTGTAGAAGGGGCATGGGAAATTCTTTTACTGCTGGCACTTTGACGATGAGAGGTAGGGGCTTTGCTTCCTCTGCCAGAGTAAAAATCTTCCACCGCAATCTTTCGTTGTAATGACGCAAGAAGTTGTTGAGAGCTTCCATCCGCGAGCACTTTTCTTGGTAAGGCACTACCTGCCACCAGTAGTACGCCTTGATGAATTTGTCCTTCAGATACAGCCAAGTGTCGAGAAGGTCTCTCGGAATGAAGTCCTCGATCTGTCTCGAATCAGGATGATGATCTCTTCGAGTTGCCAGCTCCTCCTCCGTCCTGCTCTTCAATTCTTTCATGATGGAGTTGAATTGAGCACTGGCGTCACTGCTCCACTTGGGACTCATATCATTCACTCGCTTCCGGATAAAATCATGCTCTTCTGGTGGGTAGCGACCTGAATCTATCATTTCTTTCAATGTGACTTTGCCAGTTTCCATCCAGGCTTGGAGTTGGACGGCTTCAGATTCTTCAGGCGTATGTGGAATTAAGGCACTGCGTGTGATGACGGATTGGATGAGTCTTTCTTCATTCCAGAGAGACTCGATCCGTTCATCCAACTTTCTCAGCCTTTTCGCCTTTACCTCCTCATCCTTCTCCTTCCTCCTCTTCTTTTCTTCCTTCTTCTTCTGCCTCTTCTCGAAGCGACTAGCCTTCTCTTTGACCACCTGCTGCATCTTTTGACGTTTGGCAGCAGGGTCATCTTCCCTTGTTTCAGGCGTTGTCCGCTTCAAAGACGCTTTTGAAGCTGGAGGTGGTGGTGGTGGCATCTGAGTGGCAGCTTCACTGACTGGAACAGTTCCGGCAGGAGCTGAAGTGAGTGCCTGTATTGAAGCAGGAGCAGATGCCGAAGCGGGCGCTTGCGAGGATGCACCTGCTTGAGTGGCAGCTCTTTTAAGCTCGAATTCTATCTCCAAAGAGCGGGCCAGGGCCTCATCTTCTGCAATCTGTCGCTCCTTCTGTTCCTTGGTTAAAGGAACAACGGGATGAGTGGCGATTGAGGAGCCTAGAAGTTTTCCGGTCAACGGCAAGCGGGGCTCTTCCGTTACCTTTTCTTTTCCCTTTATCCTTGCTAGTTCGGCTCTAGCTTCATGACCACTTCCTCCACTGCACTACTTCCCTCAACTCCGGTTCCACCTTCGATCAAGCCTCTTGCTTCGATCCTTCTTCCTCCACTACTCGATCCTCCAACTTCTCCAGATTCAATGGTTAATCTTTGCATGTTTTCCCCCTTTTTGGCATCATCAAGACTGCCAGGGGTCGTTGAAATCACCGTTCCGCTGATGGATTGGTGGATGACTGTCAATTTGCTCAGCACATCGTGAAGCATCTTATCCGCTCGTGCTGCAAAAACATTTTCCTGGGAAAGGACAAGCTCTGCCGTCTTCACAGAGATTTCGTCGAGTAGGTAGTTGCATTGCTTCTCCCTTTCCCTTACAGACCTCATCAAATTCTCCAACGGCTCTACATCTCTGAAGCGAGCGTCCAGCTCAGCTTCAATATCTGCACGGATTAGCTTGCGCTCTTCCTGCAGCTTGAGATTGAAGAATTTCTGCGATGCTTCCAACTCCGCTTGAGAAGTGGCAATTGCGTTATGTTTTTGTTTTAAAGTCACGTAGACTTGAGCAGCTCCAGCCATTCGGATAGCAAATTCTCCGGACTTCTTCTATGCCTTGTCGATTTCAACAGCAAGCTGTGCTTGCTTGAGAGCCACATCAAGGCCTGCTTTCCTCCGGCTCTTCAACTCAGCATTCGCTTCATCTAGCTTATAATTGAGCACCTGTACCTCCTTCTCAAGGCCGTGAATTTTCAGTTTTTCTCTTGTCAGCTCACTACCGAGCTTGATTTCCTCTCCCTTCTTCTTCTCCAACTCTTTCCTCTCTCTCTCCAACTTCCTCCTTAGTTCCTTCTTTTCACCCTCCAATGCCACAAGCTTGGCATTCACTTCCCTCAACCTGCTTCGCTCAGCCTCAAGCAATTGCTTGGACTCTTGGGCATCCTTCTCCGACTCTTCTACTCGCTTCTCCTTCTCTGCCAACAACTTCTCCTTCTCCGCTAGCAAAACCTCCTTCTCCTCAACAACCTTCTCCAACTCAGCCTTCTTTTTGTCAAAATCTGCTCGCAGATTATTGACCTCCAACACCTTCGTGGTTAGCTCCGCATCCTTCTTGGTGATCTCACTCTGCAGATTAGAGATCACCACCTCCTTCACCTCCACCTCAGCTTCATGTTCCTTCATCAATTGAAGTTCATATTGTGAGGGCATGCGTTCTGGGATGGGGGTATCAGGGTACTCCTTCTTCACCCTTGCATCGAGCACATCCCAGTAGTTGACCTCATTGATGAAGGTGTGGAATCCATCAACTCCAACAAACGTGAGAGCCTCTATCTCCTTGGCCTCGATCACTTCCTCCTCTATTGCCTTGCGCAGGTTGAAGATTTTGTAGTACTCTGTTCCTCTGTACGTGATGTACGTGAGGAAATCGACAACGCTGGTGAAGAAGTCCTCTGACATCTCCACGGAGGGGTAGTGGTCGCGGATGAGTTCGGCCGCTTGCTCTCGATCCTTAACATATCGTTCTCGGATCTTCTCTTCCTCGGTCGGAGATTGGGGAGTTTCAGGGATGTTGGTGGGATTGGTTTCGAATGTTTTGGCAGTTTGGGCGGTATCAGCAGTTTCAGCTGATGAGGATGGAGAGCTGGGGGTGGAAGCTTCAGTGGCTTCGGGTTGGGTGGATTGAGGTTGAGTGGTTTCTGTTTGAGAAATGGGTGGGATGGTGTAGAGATTGAAGGCATCGGTGAGATCCGTGCCTAAGAATGGAATGTAAGGAATCTGGAAGGATGATGATGATTTCTGTGGTGAGTTAGGGATTTGGGTGGTTGGAATGGTGGTGGTTGGCTGGATTTGGGTTTGGATTTGGGTAGGGGGTGTTTGGACTTTGGATGGTGAAGGTTGGGGTAGCTCTTTTTCTTGTGAGGGTTGGGGTTGTTGTTCTTCAGCTTGCTTCTCGAGCGGCTGCTCCTCAGCCTCGCTCATTTCGATTATTGTGGTAACGCTTCTCAGTCTCTGCGGTCGCCTTGACCTTACTTTCCTCGACACTCGCTTCGATGGTGAAGGAGCTTGAACTTCTTCTTCCGCCTCGCTACAGGATTCAGCGACTGGAGCGGAAGGGAGAACTATCACATCGATGCAATCACGATCCATTGGAAGCTTCTCAGTTTTCCATGAATCAAAATAAATGGTGTTCTTCTTATATGGTGCCGTGTCCTTCTTGCCCGTCCACCTCATGTTTGGGAACAGCGTCTCCAGTGCATAGGAGATTCTGGAGAAAAACTTGAATTTCCCCCTGCGAACGATTTCACTGGTACTTCCCTCCTCGTACTTGAAATCCGCCGCAACCTCATGAATCTGGTTAATGAACCAGCGATGCCAGTTGAAGCTTGTCCCTGTCAAGCTGTCGACTATAACAGAGGTGGCGTAGATCTTGGTGTCTGACAGTTGGCTCAGCCAACCAACTCCGCAGAGGACAGACTTTGTGTACAACTCGCAGATCAAGTTGAATGGAGCCGCCAGGTCATTTCTGATGTTGCTCAGCAACGGATTGTCAAACTTCACGCCTCTCCTTTTGGCAAACCGTGCATACTCCACTTGGGTTGACATACCAAGTTCAGAGAATGAAACTGGTCCGACCATCGGCAGATCGAACACACGGGCTAGACTGCTTAAACTGACCACCACAGCCTTTTTCTCCTTTGGATCGGTGAAGGTTGACGTTTCCTCTCCTTCTTTGAGATTCAAAAGAATCTCGGCGACGGCCTTGGCCAGAATCCGCTGTGGCTTTGCCGTTACGAACTTCCACAGGCCGGCCGTAGTCACAGCCCTGCGGAAGAAACCGTTTACCATTACCACATCTTCATCAAGGTGTGGTTCGATGAAGACGTTGTCGTTGAGGGTTTTCAGGAAGTCCTCCATCGTTTCGGTTTTCTCTTTCTTGCCCATGATTTATTTGTAGAGAGATTTGAGAAGAGATTTGAGAAGAGTTTGAGATTTTGAGGGGTTTAAGACTCGTGAATTGCAAAGGTGCAGAGATTTCACGAAAATGGCAATTTTTGAGAGTTGAGAATTTTTCTGCAGGTCTTCGGCGTTACATATATATAGAACTAGGGTTCGGCTGACGAGGCAGGGGCAAGACAGTAATATTTTCGAAGATCCTGTGCGGAGGCGGCAGACCCTCGGTGATGGATCTGATGTGTCCGGCGTCATCACAGGAAAAGTGAACCGCCAACTTGACTTGGCGTTGCCACGCGGCAGCCTTTGATTCGTTTCTCCAATAGGCGTCGATCCAGCGGTTGAGATTTAAAAGCTGTTCAGATTCGACGGCTGGATTGAGGGCGATTTTCCCGCTTTTCTCGGCTTGACGTGCACGCGCCTGTCATTCCTCTTTCTACGTGCCGCTGCATTAAATGCTAAATTAAAAAGTGAAATTTTGCACTCGAGTGCTGACAGCTCATACGCTTCGCTTCGTACCCGCTCGCTACGAGAGTAACCGTTTGGCTTCTACTCGCTTGCGAAGTACTCGCTTGGCGTGACTGCTCCGCACTCGCTTGCGATGACTTACTTGAGTGACCTGGCACTCGCTTCGTCATGTGTAGTGACTGGAATAAGAAATGAAATTTCTTTGCTTAATTTTAAAATGTTTCTGACTTACATACTTCGAGGATAAACAAGAGTGTTTTCCTCTTTGTATTTGTGTCAGATTCATTTCATGTTTTCCACATAGTGAGTGAAGGTTTCTAGCACGCTTCAGCTTACTTAGTGTACTTAAAAAAAATTGAAACACTTACCAGTCAATCTCACTTCGTAGGAGATTGATACCACTTATTGAAGACATCATTTGATTTGGACTTCGTTTGTTGAAACCACTTGTTGATGAATGCATTTGTTGGTCCTGCAAGTGGTGACTTCAAGCATGATGATACCACCTGTTGACGTTTGTTAGAAGCTTTATCTTCTTGGCATTCATCTTCATGGCATTCATCTTCCTCTACGAATTAGAGAGTCCTCCTTCGAAGTGAATGGGGGAGAGAATGAATATAGTACACAAGCTTACTACAACCCAGAGGGGAGCTTCACGTAAGTGTACATATTCACGATGAATGGGGGATGAGTACAAGTCCTTATCTCAGAGCAGAAATGGACAGGATGACAATGAGAATGCTCTGACAAGACAATCTCGTATTTTATGCAGAAGCATGTCACCAGCCCTGCAACCTTTTGTAGAAAAAGGTAAACCTTCAAGCTTCCTCCTACAAGCTACAGAATGAACTTGCAATCGACTCGCTTTGACCCAAACTAGGGCAAATTGAAGCGATGCAGAATTCAAAGTGGGGGAGGAATGAATAGACATCCGGCAGCTCAGCTCAATGAAGAGTGAGTAAGGATTGGATGTTTATTCACGATGAAGGAGATGAGAAGACTTGCTCCTCTTGGGCGGAAGGATGGGAAGAGGACACAAGGCCTAGGTGCCAGCCCTGCCTAAGCTTTCACCGTTTTTACGTGGGAAGGCCCGATACAAGACCCCACAACCGTTACTAGAAACGGCACTTGCGAGTGTTTATACCCACTCGCTAGGAATCCTAGGCTAGGTAGCAGCTTTCCTTGCTCGCTTTGGAAGTATCTTGCTCCGAGAGCAAACAATAGTTCCCCCTTAACCAATGGCTTAACAATTCTTGTGAGCGGGTAGGGAACGTCTTCCAACACTCCACCTTACTCCACCTTATTTCTCCTTCTTCAAGCGAGTGGAATTTTGAAGTGACTCCCTTGATTTGGTGAAGATCCGAAGCAAGTGACGCTACAAAAAACTAGCGACCACTCCTTCGTGCATCCTGAATCTAGCATTCTTCACCAGGGTCTAGTAACCCTAATTCCATGCATAGCTGATTGAAACGAGACTCAGCTAGAGGCTTGGTGAGGATATCTGCTCGCTGGAGATCGGTATGAATTTTCTCGAGCTTGATATCCTTCTTCTCGACATGATCACGAATGAAGTTATGTTGGATTTCCACGTGCTTGCATCAGGTGTGTAGCACTGGATTTTGAGAGATGCAGATCGCACTGTTGTTGTCACAGAATATAGGAATTTCATTTGCTTCAACATTGTAGTCCTTCAACTGCTGACGAAGCCATAGAATTTGAGAACAGCAGCTTCCAGCGGCCATATATTCGGCTTCAGTCGTTGAAGTAGCTACACTCGCCTGCTTCTTCGAAAACCATGAGATCAGCTTGCTTCCCAAGAACTGACAAGTGCCCGAAGTTGACTTCCTATCAATTCGGCACCCTCCATAGTCAGCATCTGAGTATCCAGTGATCTCCAAATTGTCCTCCGTTGAATACCACAGCCCCATATTGACAGTGCCTTTCAAGTATCGAAGAATTCTTTTGGCAGCTTCAAGATGGCTGTGCTTGGGGTTGCTTTGGAAGCGAGCACAGACTCCAACTGCAAAAGCTATATCCGGCCTACTTGCAGTGAGATATAGAAGGGATCCGATCAAGGCTCGGTAGTCTGTAGCATCCACAGACTTCCCATCTATATCTGGTTCCATCTTCCAGTTCGTGTTCATCGGAATCTTCACGGCTTTGGCATGCTGAACACCGAACATGGCAAGCATATCTCGAGTATACTTAGCTTGATTGATGAAGATTCCATCATCCTGCTGCTTCACTTGAAGACCTAGAAAGCAGTTCATCAAGCCAATCATTGACATCTCATCTTTGGTCTTCATAAGCTCTCCAAACTTCTCGCTAAGCGACTGGTTTGGTGATCCAAATATGAGGTCATCCACGTAGATCTGAAACCATAGCATATCCTCTCCATGATTGATGGTGAATAGGGTTCGATCTATCTTTCCTTTGTGGAATCCATTATCCACTAGGAATTGAGATAGGGTATCGTACCAAGCTCTGGGAGCTTGTTTCAACCCATATAGGGCTTTCTTCAAGCGATACACCTTGTCTCCCTGCTCGAAACCCGGTGGCTGCTCCACATACACTTCTTCCTTCAATTCACCGTTGAAGAACGCTCTCTTCACATCCATCTGATAGACTTTGAATTTCTTGGCCACTGCATAGGCCAGAAATAGTCTGATCGCTTCAAGCCGTGCCACTGGAGCGAAGGTCTCGTCAAAGTCGATTGCTTCCTCTTGGCAGTAGCCTTTAGCGACGAGTCGCGGCTTGTTCCTCACAACGTTGTGGTCCTCGTCCATCTTGTTCTTGAACACCCACTTGGTGCCAATAACATGCTGGAATTTGGGACGATCCACGAGGTACCATACGTCGTTTCTGGTTAACTGATTCAGCTCTTCTTGCATGGCGATCACCCAATTTGAATCAGCTAGGGCTTCCTCCACACTTGATGGCACGATGTTTGAAAGAAAACAACTGAACATGGCACTCTCTCCAAACAGTTGACTTCTGGTCACTACACCCTTGGATGGATCTCCAATAATTTGACTTGGTGAGTGATCCTTGAGCCATGCACGCTTGGATTCGCCAGCTTCATTTTCATCTTCTTCCTGGTCACTCGCTTCACCTTCTGAAGCGACTGGATTGGGTGGTTGGCCTGCACTCGCTTCAGGAATCTTGGGGGCAGCTTCATCTTTTCCTTGGACAATTGGCTCGCTTGAGTCCTTGATTTCTTCATCATCCTCAAGCATGTCCCAAGTTGATGAATTGATGGGTTCCTTGCTTGACTTTCCTTCTTTGGATTGAACCTGTTCCTGTGGAAGACTCAAAGAAGACTTATCAAATATGACATGGGGTGATTCCTCCACGATTAGGGTTTTACAGTTGAACACCCTGTAAGCTTTGCTTGATGTGGAATATCCTAAGAATATTCCTTCATCAGCTTTGCTTTCAAAGGCTTTCAACTGCGACTTCCCATTGTCATGGATGAAGACCCTACAACTAAAAATATGGAAATAAGATATGTTAGGAATTCTCCCTGTCCATATTTCATATGGTGTTTTGTCGTGCCGTTTGCAGAGAAGCGTTCGATTCTGCGTGTAGCATGCTGTATTGGCAGCTTCAGCCCAATACTTCATCGGAAGCTTCGAGTCTGCAATCATGGTTCGAACGGCTTCTTTGATGATTTGATTCCTTCTTTCAGCAACTCCATTCTGCTGAGGTGTGCGTGCTGAGGAAGTTTGATGTGCTATGCCATGCTCCGTGCAGTAAGCTTCAATGGTAGAGTTCAGAAACTCTGTGCCTTTGTCGGAGCGGATGGTGACAATTGCTTGATTCTTTTCCACAGCCAGTCGCTTGAGCAGTTGTGGTAGCTTGGTCAGTGTCTCCTTCTTGCTGAAGAGAAATACAACCCAAGTGTAGTGAGAGAAGTCGTCGACTACAACTAGAGTGTACTTCCTTCCATTCACACTAACTGGAGTGACTGGACCAAACAAATCCATGCGAAGCAGCTCGAGCACTCGCTTGGATGAAGCTTCTTCAAGACTTGCGAAGTGCTTCTTTGTCTGCTTCCCTCGTTGGCATGGTGAGCATGGATGGTCTTTAATAAAGACTTCATTTGGTATGCCTTGCACCAAGCCTTTTCGAGCTAAGCGATTTATGGCTTTGAAGTTGAGATGGTTCAAGTGTCTGTGCCATAGCCATCCAATTTCTGTAATACTCCTTGCAACTAAGCACGTCTCCTCTTTGCAGCTGTCCCATTGTGCGATGTAGACATTCCTTTGTCTAACTCCAGTGAGCACAATCTAGGATGTGAGCTTGCTCTTCACTATGCACTTGTTGGAAATAAATTCCACCTTGTATCCCTTGTCACAGAATTGTGAAATGGATAGCAAGTTGTGCTTAAGTCCTTCCACGTAGGAGACTTCTTCAATTGTGAGCTTTCCAACTTTCAGTGCGCCGTATCCTTTGGTGGTTCCTCGAGAGTTATCACCAAAAGTAACGTGTGGACCCTTCTTCTCTGTGTAGTCATGAAGTAGAGCTTTCATGCCGGTCATGTGTCTTGAACATCCACTGTCCAAGTACCAGATTTGATGACCCTCACTTGGCATGGGATCCAAGGCGCTCACCTGCAATTAAACAGATTTTGGTACCCAAATCAGTTTGGGTCCTTGCAGGTTAGTTCCCTTAGGTACCCACACTTGCTTCACTTTCTTTTGAAAGGAAGCTTGTGTTTTGGGCTTCTCGACCTTCGAAAACTGTGACTTCTGCCTTGAGGCAGCATCACACGTGCAGCAGTGTGTGCAAGAGGGGTAGCGGCTCGCTTGAGACTTACCTATGCTCTTACCTTTATACTTATATCCTGAAGCGACTCGCTTCGGATTAGCTACAGGTTTAGAGACTGACTTAGGTTTTACAGTCTGTCGAAGCGGCTCGCTTGGTTTTCTCGAAGCGGTCCAACAAGGGTTTTGAACCCGACTCGCTTGAGTAACCTTGGATGTTTGAAGCGGCCTCTTTGGTGCTTCAAATTCTTCCCCCTCAACGTTAGTCCGGTTGGACCATCTCCAGTCCGGATAACGTGACACGTAGACATTACTCCTTTTCTTAAAAGGGAGATCCTTTGTCTCTTGTGTCTTGGCCTGAGACTTAGAAGCTACAACTGTTTTCCCTTTACTTTTGGATTGGTAAGGCTTAGCATTGTGAGTTCTAGGGATAGATGAATTTTGCTTGCCCTTAGTTTCAGCCCTTGAAGATATAGACATCTTCATAGGCTTCTTCTTAGGGTTCTCAGCCATTTGGCCTTTATCTTTGTTGGTGGTCGCTTTGGATGCAGTGGGCATTTCCAAAGTGACTGATGGTGTCGTGTTTGAAGCACCAACAAAGACAGTCGGCTTGGAAGGTCCACCCTCATATCCGAGTCCTCCCTTTCTACCAAAAGGTAGAAGTGAGCTCTCTAGTGCCTGCCTAGCATATGAAGCTTTGTTTAAGTTGGCAACTAGAGTGGATTGGGCTTCATACCTTCCCTCCAAGCTTTGATTTCTAGCGAAGAGATCCTCGAACTTACTAGTCATAGCCCTTAAGTTGAGTTTGACTTGGTCAAGCTCAGTGGCTAGCTTTCGGTTCTCCTTCTCGCTTTGAGACAAAGCTTGTTGCAACACTTCGTGATCGCTTGACAATTTAATGTGCTTGTCAAGCAATTCACTCCATGTCGAGGAATTAGAATCCTCTTGGTGAGTGTGTGCGAGTGTAATTGAGCAAGGTGAGGGATAGATAAATACCTCTCCGGTTTCCTCGTCGGTGAGCGCCATTAGTCCAAGATCCTCTCCTTCACTGGAGTTGGGATCTGTGAATGCATCCGAGTCACCTGAGATATCTTCAGTTGAAGCGACCGGCTGCTCGCTTGCTACAAGCGCTCGCCTTGGAGCATCCCTCTTTGCTCTCAGTTCCTCTCGCTCTTTCGCACTCAGCTTCGGACAGTCGGATTTGTAGTGGCCCATCTTGTGGCAATGGTAGCATTCCACTTCCATCATGTCCCTTGAGATCGGCTTGGTCGTCTCTTCTCTCTTCCCTTTTCCTTCTCGAGCATCAGTGCTCCTCCCCTTGTACTGTTTGTAGAATCTTTTGTATTTGCCCACTCGAGAGTTCATTTTGTTGAAGTTCTTAGATAAGAACGCAACATGTTCTTCCAACTCTTCCCTCGTCATCTTGGCTAGTGACTGATCGCTTGGCCCTTCAGCAGCTTTGAACGCTACGCCCTTTGACGTTGTGGGAGCTTCATCCTCTTCGTTGAGGTTCATCCGATTCAGACCGAATTCATGAGCTTTGAGTTCGGAGAACAGAATCTCCGGTGTGAGCTTTGATAGATCCTTGGTAGCTAGATATAGCTCCTTCATTGTCTGCTACTTCCTTGTAAGAGCTCGGACAATCTTCAGGTTGACTTCCTTGTCTGTGAGTTCCTTCCCAAGTGAGTTGAGAGTTGCAATGATGTTGGTCCTGGCTTCATTATTAGACTTTCAAACTCCCGCATTTGTACGGCGAGCTTGTTTTCTTTGATCTTGTCCGTTCCTTGTGAAATGAGGGCTAGGGTTTCCCACATTTCCTTCGCTGTCGCACACTTCCTGATCTTAGGAAGGTAGGCATCCAACATGGTGCTCTGCATCGTGTGGCGTGCGATCTTGTCGAGGTTGGCGACTTTGTAGTCGTTGGCATTGTATTCGTCCTTGTCCTTCTCCACGTAGGTTTGTCGGACGTAGGCAGCCCGACCTTCCGCAGCTGGGACATTCTCAGAGACTGCCTTCTTGATCTCGATTGGTCCGTCCTCTATAACTTCCCACATCCGGTCGTGGATGGAGCATAGGAAGCTCTCGACTCGGAAACTCCATGTCTCGTATCCTTCGAGAGAGAACTGTGGAAGACTTGATGCACTTAGGAAATAGGATCTGGTTCAGTGAGACAACGGGAAGCGAGTAGGGACTCGCTTCGGATATGCAAAGCAGAGGCTCGAAAGAACCGCTGCTCTGATACCACTTGTTGGTCCCGGTTTGTTATAGGAAAAATACGTAGAGGGGGGGGGGGGGGGTGAAGACGTATTTTTGATGTTTTTCAACTTCAATTCCTTAACTCAGAGTTTTAAGTGAAGTGCTCGTAGATATACTAAGACCTAGCCGAGAGCTAGATCTAAAGCAATCAACAGTCTCTTGACTTGCTTAGAGCTTGATCAAGAGTGAGACTTTACTCTTGTGCGGAATTCGGTGAGCTATAATCTTTCCTAAGTAATTAAAAATCCATGTTACGTTTGTTTAGATGCACGTGCAATGAATAATCAAAGTAAAGAGTTTAGGGTAAGAGAGATACGACACAGGGTTTATAGTGGTTCGGAGATAAAGCTCCTACGTCCACTTTGTTGCACTCGGCAACAGTTCTCTTCACTCAAGAACTTGAAGATTACGGGCTCTTCAAAAAGCCTGGTCAAGATCGAGCTTCACTTGCTTGGATCTGACGAACGATGCAGTGATTACGGGTTCACTACAAAGACCTAAACTGGACAGGAAGCTTCACTCGCTTCAGTCCGAACGACAGGGAGATTCTGGGCTCTCCTTACAGCCTAGCTTCGATCGAGCTTCACACAACGATGTAGGTGCAAGCTTGGATCTAAACTCTATGATCGAGGCTTCTTCAATCGATGAAAGAAGGGCCTTGGATCGAAACAACCTAACGACGACGAACTTAAAACCTAACAGACAGATTTAGGGTTTTTGGTTTACGACGACACACTATGAAGAGCTCTTTACAGTAAGTGCAAAGATGGCTAGAGCTCTTCTTCTAAGCTTGGATATGAAATGGGCTTAGACTCTAAGTGTGAAGGTTGTGAAGACGAGTTCCGATGAAACTGGAACTCGGAGAACACTTGGAAACAAAGACTCGGAATTTGCTCTAAGGCTGGGAGTGTTTGTTTGCAGTAGGCTCGAATGCTCAGGAAGTGTTCTGCTTCTCTTCGTCTTCAACCTTCACTATTTATAGGCGGAGGGATGCCAAGATCCGTTGCATGGTTGGTGGCTTTGTCCCTCCTCCTCTCGACAGTACTTGCACAGGCTGGATGCTTTTGCAGGAGCGCAGTTTGTCTCTTCGCCGAAAATGGCTAAGTTACAAAACTAACAATAACTGGAGCGAGCCAGTACTGTAGCGGCGCCCTGTCGGCCTGGCAGTCAACTCCTCTGCTCCTCTCCGCGTTCGACACGTGGAGATCTTGCAATTAATGCGAAGATCTCTAGTTGACTAGAGTTCAAATTCGGAGCGGGAATTGTGTTGTCGCTTTCTGGTAGGTAGTGGCTCGCTTCGCTTTAGTCTTGTAGTGTCCGCTTCGAATCGAGTTGCTTCAGGGTCATACTGTAGCGAGTACTTGGGAAGTGAGTTCCTGAAGTGACTGCTTTAATATGTGTTGACCAGCGTTGACTCGCTTCGGCTTTTTATTATAGTGCTCGCTTCGCTTCACTTTGATGGTCTCGCTTCGATTCCACTGTAGCGCTTGCTTCGCTTCGCTTTTCATCGGCACGCTTCACTTGGGTTGGGTGGGCTCGCTTTGATTCTACTGTAGCCTAAAAACCTAAGTGACTAAAGTAAAAATGAAGCCATCCTAACAGTATAGTCTTAGAAAATTTTCTAACCTATTTCTACATCAAAATGGGTCGCTTGGGAACATAACACTTAGGGTTTTGGGATCAAATCAAAACAAACCATCGACTCACTACGAAGTATCCCATAGGAGTTCCCCCTTAACACTTTGTTCTTAACAATTCCCAACAAACATCAACTACTCCACTCGGTTGTATGGACTCCTCATCGGGCATGGGATTGAACAAGTATCGAAGGGAAAAATCGTCGAAGAAGAAATCATATGTTTCGGTCGAAAAAGGAACCTCTCGACTCCCCTCTCGATCGATAAAGTTACTTCTCGAATCTTCTTTGTGTTCCTCCTCCTTTCCCAAGAATTGGTACTTGAGATGCTCCGGTAGTGGTTTCAACTCCACTTTTGGGGCAGAATCCTTCACTTCCTCTTCGATGACTCCATCATCCACCTTCTTGTTGATGTCGAGGTAGACAGTCTCCTTTTCGCTCGGTGATGGTTGATTTGCCTCCAATTGGTTTAAGTACTCCAAAATCTCATCACAAGCTTCATCGATCTCCGAGTATGAATAAACCGAGTTGGAGATGCAATAGTCGAGAGCTTCCTCCGAAGTCGGTGGTGTCAATGTCTCTATGGAGAAGATATCCTCACGTTGATTGTCGGGCCTCTTCATTGCGTCATATATCGGAATTTTTAGCTCCTAAAATCAAAGAGAAGAGAAGAGATTAGATCAATAAACCAAAAAACAAAAATTAAAGCGCCTAAATCACCTATTAATTCTATTTCAAAATATGTGTATGAAATCTAATCAATCCCCGACAACGGCACCAAAATTTGATCGCACTATTTTCTACAACACAAAATAGGTGTAATATAAAGAAGCAAGAGTATCGTATCCACAGGGATTGATGTATCGAAATCACACACAATACCTCTACTTTAGAATTAAACTGATTTCTAAGCTTTTAAGAGTTTAGGAATGTGGTATTTATACTAGACAACTAAATAAAAGGACTCAATTAATCAAATAAGGAAATAAATAAACTAGGCAAATAATTAATCAAAGAAGAAAACTTAGCAAGCAAGCAATTATACAAATAAGTTAAGAACTCAATTAAGGAAAAGTGTTGATTCTAGGGAAGCCTACCTAATCAAATCTATGCAAGTAATTAATGCATACAATTAACCAATTTAATCCAATCTAAATGTGATACATGAAAGATAACCTACACCCCGATTAAAACAATGCAAGTCGTCACCTAATAAGATCCTAATATCCTCTCGGACGCATAGATATCAAATCAAGTGCAAAATAGAACAAATATCAATGATATAATCAACTAGGTTCAATTATGACACCCAAATCAATTATATATAAACATATGACAATTTAACCTCAACTAAGACAATCAAACTATCATACCATGCATTCATGAGATCTATTATGTAATTATCCTATCAAGGCATAAACACATAACTATGCATACATAATTAATGGCCAATTAATCATGCATGAGAATAAGCACCATGAAACATGCATCTAGATTGGAAGGCTAATTTGTTGGGAATTGTTAAGGACCTATTTGTTAAGGGGGGACTTTATGGGACATTTTATAAATGAAGTTATCTTTTTTGATTTGATCCCAAAACCCCAAGTGTCCTGTTCCTTAGCGACCCTATTTGATGTAGAAAATAGGATAGAATTTTTCTAAGCCTATACTGTTAGGATGGCTTTGATTTGCTTAAACTTTTAGACTGCAGAAATTCCAAGTGAAGGCCACTCACTTGAGTGTGTTTTTCAAGCGAAGCGAGTCTACCGAAGCTGTAGTAAAGCATGCCGAAGCGTAGCGAGCGCTACAGTGGAAAAGCGAGTCCACCAAAGCAAAGCGAAGCGAGTGCTACAAAGAAAAGCCGAAGCGAGTCAACGATGGCCAACATTTATTAAAGCGGTCACTTCGGAACCTCATTTCCCAAGCGACTCACTACAAATTGACCCTGAAGCGACTCACTTCGAAGCGGCCACTACGACTTCAAAGCGAAGCGAGCCATCACCTACCAGAAAGCGACAGCAAAACTCCCGCCCATATTTTGAACTCCAGTCAACAAAGAGATCGTCGCATTAATTACGAGATCTCCACGTGTCGAACTCGGAGAGGAGCCAAGGAGTTGACTGCCAGGCTGACAGGGCGCGCTACAGTACTGGCTCGCTCCAGTTACTGTTGGTCTTGTAACTTAGCCGTTTTCGGCAAAGAGACAAACTGCGCACCTGCAAAAGCGTCTGCCTGCGCAAAGTACTGTCGAGAGGAGGAGGGACAAAGCCACCAACCAAGCAACGGATCTCGCCATCTCTCCGCCTATAAATATTGAAGGATCACAACTTGAAGAAGTAGAACACTACTTGAGCATTCGAGCGCCCACAGCAAATAAACACTCCCAAGCCTTTGAGCAAATCTTCGAGTCTTTGTTTCCAAGTGTTCTCCGAGTTTCCAGTTCATCAGAACTCGTCTTCACAACCTTCACACTTAGAGTCTAAGCCCACTTCAAATATCCAAGCTTAGAAGAAGAGCTCTACCCATCTTTACACTCATTGTAAAGAGCTCATCATAGTGTGTTCGTCAACCAAAAACCGTAAACTCTGTCTGTTAGGTTTTTGAGTCGATCCAAAGCTCTTCTTTCATCGATTGAAGAAGCCTCGATCATAAGAGTTTAGATCCAAGCTTGCACCTACATCGTTTGTGTGAAGCTCGATCGAAGCTAGGCTGTAAGGAGAGCCCGTAATCTCCCTGTCTGTGTTTGACTGAAGCAAGTAAAGCTTCCAGTCTTGTCTAGGTTTGTGTAGTGAACCCGCAATCACTACGTTTGTCGTCGGATCCAGGCAAGTGAAGCCCGATCTTGACTAGGCTTTTGAAGAGCCTGTAATCTTCAAGTTCTTGAGTGAAGAGAACGGTTGCTGTCGTGCAACAAAGTGGACGTAGGAGTCTTTATCTCCGAACCACTATAAATCTCTGTGTCGTATCTCTCTAACCCTAAACTCTTTACTTTGATTATCCATTGCACGTGCATCTAAACAAACATAACTTGGATCTTTTAATTACTTAGGAAATATTTTAGCTCACCGAATTTCCGCATACACGAGTAAAGACTCCCTCTTGATCAAGTCCTTACTTCGGTCAAGCAGGCAAGCTACGTACTGTTGATCTAGCTTCAGCTAGGTCTTAAGTGTCAAGCGAGCTCTTTACTTGTCACTCTGAGTTAAAGGGAAAAAGTTGAAAAACTTAAAATACGTATTCACCCCCCCCCCCCCCCCCCTCTACGTATTTTCCCTATTAACAAACCGGGACCAACAAGTGGTATCAGAGCAGCGGTTCTTTCGAGCCTCTGCTTTGCATATCCGAAGCGAGTCCCCACTCGCTTCACGTTGTCTCACTGAACCGGATCCTATTTCCTAAGTGCATCAAAACTTCACCCACCCATATTGCATTTACTGCTAATAATTTGCTATGTCTACATATAGTGCATCAAATCTTCCACAGTTCTCTATCGAAGGATACGAGACATGGAGTTTTCGAGTCGAGAGCTTCCTATGCTCCATCCACGACTGGATGTGGGAAGTCATAGAGGACGGACCAATCGAGATCAAAAAGGCCATATCCGTGAACGTCCCAGCCGCCGAAGGACGCGAAGCTCATGTCAGACAAGAATACGTCGAGAAGGACAAGGACGAATACAATCCTAACGACTTCAAGATCACCAATCTTGATAAAATCGCACGTCACACGATGCAGAGCACCGTATCGGATGCCTACCTTCCTAGGATCAGGAAGTGTGCGACGGCGAAGGAAATGTGGGAAACCCTAGCCCTCATTTCACAAGGAACGGACAAAATCAAGGAGAACAAGCTCGTTGTACAAATGCGGGAGTTTGAAAGTCTGATAATGAAGCCAGGAGAGTCCATTGACGCCTTCGAGCTGAGAGTTACCAACATCATTGCAACTCTCAACTCACTTGGGAAGGAACTCACAGACAAGGAAGTCAACCTGAAGATTGTTCGAGCTCTCACCAGGAAATGGCAGACAATGAAGGAGCTGTACCTAGCTACCAAAGATTTATCGAAGCTCACACCAGAGATTCTGTTCTCCGAACTCAAAACTCATGAATTCGATCTGAATCGAATGAACCTCGACGAAGAGGATGAAGCTCCCACGACGTCAAAGGGTGTAGCTTTCAAAGCTGCTGAAGGGTCAAGTGACCAGTCGCTAGCCAAGATGACGAGGGAAGAGTTGGAAGAACATATTGCGTTCTTATCCAAGAACTTCAACAAAATGAATTCTCGAGTGGGCAAATACAAAAGATTCTACAAGCAGTACAAGGGGAGGAGCACTGATGCTCGAGAAGGAAAAGGGAAAAGAGAAGAAACGACCAAGCCGATCCCGCGCGACATGATGGATGTGGAGTGCTATCACTGCCACAAGATGGGCCACTACAAATCCGATTGCCCAAAGCTGAGTGCAAAGGAGCGAGAGGAACTGAAAGCAAAGAGGGATGCTCCAAGGCGAGCGCTCGTAGCAAGTGAAGTGCCAGTCGCTTCAACTGAAGATCCAGCAAGCGACTCCGATGCATTCACAGATCCCAACTCCAGTGAGGGTGAGGATCTTGGACTCATGGCGCTCACCGACGAAGAGACCGGAGAGGTATTCATCTATCCCTCATCCAGTTCAATTACACTCGCAAACTCTCACCAAGAGGAATCAAATTCCTCGACATGGAGTGAGTTGCTTGACAAGCACATTAAATTGTCAAGCGACCACGAAATGTTGAAACAAGCTTTGTCTCAAAGCGAGAAGGAGAACCGAAAGCTAGCCACTGAGCTTGACCAAGTCAAACTTAACTTAAGGGCTATGACTAGTAAGTTCGAGTATCTCTTCGCGAGACATCAAAGCTTGGAAGGAAGGTATGAAACCCAGTCCGCTCTAGTTGCCAACTTGAACAAAGCTTCATATGCTAGGCAGGCACTAGAGAACTCACTTCTACCTTTTGGTAGAAAGGGAGGACTCGGATATGAGGGTGGATCTTCCAAGCCTACTGTCTTTTTTGGTGCTTCGAACACGACACCATCAGTCACTTTGGAAATGCCCACTGCATCCAAAGCGACCACTAACAAGGACAAAGGCAAAATGGCTGAGAACCCTAAAAGGAAGTCAATGAAGATGTCTATATCTTTAAGGGCAGAACCTAAGGGCAAGCAGAATTCAACTATCCCTAGCACTAACAATGCTAAGTCTTACCAATCCAAAGGTAAAGGGAAACCAGTTGAAGCTTCTAAATCTCAAGCCAAGACACGAGAGACAAAGGACCTTCCTTTCAAGAAAAGGAGTAATGTCTATGTGTCACGTTATCCGAACTGGAGATGGTCCAACCGGACTAACGTTGAGGGGGAAGAATTCGAAGCACCAAAGAGGTCGCTTCGAACTCCCAAGGTAACTCAAGCGAGTCGGGGTCAAAACCCTAGTTGGACCGCTTCGAGAAAACCTAGTGAGCCGCTTCGACAGACTGTAAAACCTAAGTCAGTCTCTAAGCCTATAGCTAATCCGAAGCGAGTCGCTTCAGGATACAAGCCAAAGGGTAAGAGCATGGGTATGCCTTAAGCGAGCCGCTACCCCTCTTCCACACACTGTTGCACGTGTGAAGCTGCTTCAAAGCAGAACACCAAGTTTTCAAAGGTCGAGATGCCCAAGACACAAGCTACCTTTCAAAAGAAAGTGAAGCAAGTGTGGGTACCTAAGGGAACTAACCTGCAAGGACCCAAACTGATTTGGGTACCAAAATCTGCCTAATTGCAGGTGAGCGCCGTGGATCCCATGCCTGGACAGTGGATGTTCAATACACATGACCGGCATGAGAGCTCTACATCACGACTACATAGAGAAGAAGGGTCCACACGTCACTTTTGGTGATAACTCTCGAGGAAGCACCAAAGGGTACAGCGCACTGAAAGTCGGAAAGCTCACAATTGAAGAAGTCTCCTACGTGGAAGGACTCAAGCACAACTTGTTATCCATTTCACAATTCTGTGACAAAGGATACAAGGTGGAATTTATTTCCAACAAGTGCATAGTGAAGAGCAAGCTCACATCGCAGATTGTGCTCACTGGAGTAAGACAAAGGAACGTCTATATAGCACAATGGGACAGCTGCAAAGAGGAGACGTGCTTAGTAGCAAGGAGTGCTACAGAAATAGGATGGCTATGGCACAGACGCTTGAACCATCTCAACTTCAAAGCCATAAACCGCTTAGCTCGAAAAGGTTTGGTGCAAGGCATACCAAATGAAGTCTTCATCAAAGACCATCCATACTCACCATGCCAACGAGGGAAGCACACAAAGAAGCACTTCGCAAGTCTTGAAGAAGCTTCATCAAAGCGAGTGCTCGAGCTGCTTCATATGGATCTGTTTGGTCCAGTCACTCCAGTTAGTGTAAATGGAAGGAAGTACACTCTAGTTGTAGTCGACGACTTCTCTCGCTACACTTGGGTTGTATTCCTCTTCAGCAAGAAGGAGACACTGACCAAGCTACCACAACTGCTCAAGCGATTGGCTGTGGAAAAGAATCAAGCAATTGTGACCATCCGCTCCGACAAAGGCACAGAGTTCTTGAACTCTACCATTGAAGCTTACTGCACGGAGCATGGCATAGCACATCAGACATCCTCAGCGCGCACACCTCAGCAGAATGGAGTTGCTGAAAGAAGAAATCGAATCATCAAAGAAGCCGTTCGAACCATGATTGCAGACTCGAAGCTTCCAATGAAGTATTGGGCTGAAGCTACCAATAAAGCATGCTACACACAGAATAGAACGCTTCTCTGCAAACGGCACGACAAAACACCATATGAAATATGGACAGGGAGAATTCCCAACATATCTTATTTCCATATCTTTGGTTGTAGGGTCTTCATCCATGACAATGGGAAGTCACAGTTGAAAGCCTTTGAAAGCAAAGCTGATGAAGGAATATTCTTGGGATATTCCACATCAAGCAAAGCTTATAGGGTGTTCAACTGTAAAACCCTAATCGTGGAGGAATCACCCCATGTCGTATTTGATGAATCTTCTTTAAGTCTTCCACAGGAACAGGCTAACGCGAATGAGAAGAATTCAAGCAAGGAACCCTTAAACTCACTCACCTGGGACATGCTCGAAGAAGATGATGAAATCAAAGATTCAAGCGAGCAAAATCCCAAAGGAGAAGGTGAAGCTGCCCCCAAGATTCCTGAAGCGAGTGCTGGCCAAGCACCCAATCCAGTCGCTTCAGATGATGAAGCGAGCGACAAGGAAGAAGATGAAGATGAAGCTGGCGGATCCAAGCGTGCATGGCTCAAAGATCACTCCCCTAGTCAAATCATTGGAGATCCATCCAAGGGTGTAGTGACCAGAAGTCAAGTGTTTGGAGAAAGTGCCATGTTCAGCTGCTTTCTCTCAAACATTGAGCCATCAAGCGTGGAAGAAGCCCTAGCTAATTCCAATTGGGTGATCGCCATGCAAGAAGAGCTGAACCAGTTCACAAGAAACGACGTATGGTACCTCGTGGATCGTCCCAAATTCCAGCATGTGATTGGCACCAAGTGGGTGTTCAAAAACAAGACAGACGAGGACCACAATGTTGTGAGGAACAAAGCGCGTCTCGTCGCTAAGGGCTACTGCCAAGAGGAAGGAATCGACTTTGACGAGACCTTTGCTCCCGTGGCGCGGCTTGAAGCGATCAGATTATTTCTAGCCTATGCAGCGGCAAAGAAATTCAAAGTCTATCAAATGGATTTGAAGAGCGCGTTCCTCAACGGTGAATTGAAGGAAGAAGTGTATGTGGAGCAGCCACCGGGTTTCGAGCAAGGAGATAAGGTGTATCGATTGAAGAAAGCCCTATATGGTTTGAAGCAAGCTCCCAGAGCTTGGTATGATACCCTTTCTCAATTCCTAGTGGATAATGGATTCCACAAAGGAAAGATAGATCGAACCCTATTCACCATCAGTCATGGAGATGATATGCTATGGGTTCAGATCTACGTAGACGACATCATATTTGGATCACCAAACTAGTCGCTTAGTGAGAAGTTTGGAGAGCTAATGAAGACCAAATATGAGATGTCGATGATTGGCTTGATGAGCTGCTTTCTAGGTCTTCAAGTGAAGCAGCAGGATGATGGAATCTTCATCAACCAAGCTAAGTATACTCGAGATATGCTTGCCAAGTTCGGTGTTCAGCATGCCAAAGCTGTGAAGATTCCAATGAACACGAACTGGAAGATGGAGCCAGACATAGATGGGAAGTCTGTGGATGCCACAGACTACCGAGCCTTGATCGGATCCCTTCTATATCTCACTGCAAGTAGGCCGGATATTGCTTTTGCAGTCGGAGTTTGCGCTCGCTTCCAAAGCAACCCCAAGCACAGCCATCTTGAAGCTGCCAAGAGAATTCTTCGATATTTGAAGGGCACTGTCAACATGGGGCTGTGGTATCCAACGGAGGATAATTTGGAGCTCACGGGATATTCAAATGCTGACTATGGAGGGTGCCGAATTGATAGGAAATCGACTTCGGGCACGTGTCAGTTCTTGGGAAGCAAGCTGATTTCATGGTTTTCGAAGAAGCAGACGAGTGTAGCCACTTCAAAAACTGAAACCGAATATATGGCCGCTGGAAGCTGCTGTTCTCAAATTCTATGGCTTCGTCAGCAGTTGAAGGACTACAATGTTGAAGCGAATGAAATTCCTATATTCTGTGACAACAACAGCGCGATCTGCATCTCTCAAAATCCAGTGCTTCACACCAGATGCAAGCACGTGGAAATCCGACATCACTTCATTCGTGATCATGTCGAGAAGAAGGATATCAAGCTCGAGAAGATCCATACCGATCTCCAGCGAGCAGATATCCTCACCAAGCCTCTAGCTGAGTCTCGTTTCAATCAGCTATGCATGGAATTAGGGTTGTTAGACCCTGGTGAAGAGTACTAGATCCAGGATGCACGAAGGAGTGGTCGCTAGTTTCACATAGCGTCACTCGCTTCGGATCTTCACCAACTCAAGCGAGTCACTTCAAAATTCCACTCGCTTGAAGAAATTGAAGTTAGGTGGAGAAGGGTGGAGTATTGGAAGAAGTTCCCTACCAACTTATAGGAATTGTTAAGTATTTGGTTAAGGGGGAACTAATGCTTACTCTCGGAGCAAGCTACTTCCAAAGCGAGCAAAGAATGCTGCTATCTTGAATCTTGCATCGCTTCATCCTACCCTTCCTTGGGTCAAGCAAGTCGATTGCAAGTTCATTTTGTAGTTAGTAGGAGGAAGCTTGAAGGTTTACCTTTTTCTACAAAAGGTTGAAGGGCTGGTGACATGCTTCTGCATAAAATACGAGATTGTCTTGGCAGAGCATTCTCCTTGTCATCCTGTCCTATTCCGATCTGAGATAAGGACTTGTACTCATCTCCCATTCGTCGTGAATATGTACACTTACGTGAAACTCCCCTCTGGGTAGTAGTAAGCTTGTGTACTATATTCATTTTCTTCCCCATTCACTTCGATGGAGGACGCTCTAATTCGTAGAGGAAGATGAATGCCAAGAAGTTGAAGCATCCAACAAATACCAACAGGTGGTATCAAGAAGCTTCAATCAAATTCAACAAGTGGATCCAACAAATGGTGTCCAAACGGTGTCTTCAATAAGTGGTATCAATCTCCTACGAAGTGAGATTGACTAGTAAGCGTTTCAATTTTTAAGTACACTAAGTGAGCTGAAGCGTGCTAGAAACCTTCACTCACTATGTGGAAAATACGAAATGAGTCTGACACAAATACAAAGAGGAAAACACTCTTGTTTATCCTTGAAGTATGTAAGTCAGAAACATTTTAAATAAAGCAAAGAAATTTCATTTCTTATTCCAGTCGCTACAAATGACGAAGCGTGTGCCACGTCACTCAAGAAAGTCATCGCAAGCGAGTGCGGAACAGTCACGTGAAGCGAGTACTACGCAAGCGAGTGAATGCCGAAGCGGCTACACTCGAAGCGAGCGGATACGAAGCGAAGCGTATGAGCTGTCAGTACTCGAGTGCAGAATTTCACTTTTTACTTTAGCATTTAATGCAGATGCGCGTAGAAAGAGGAATGACAGGCGCGTGCACATCAAGCCGAGAAAAGCGGGAAAATCGCCCTCAATCCAGCCGTCGAATCTGAACCATTTTTAAATCTCAACCGCTGGATTAATGCCTATTGGAGAAACGAATCAAAAGATGCCACGTGGCAACGCCAAGTCAGTTTGGCGGTTCACTTTTCGTGTGATGACGCCGGACACATCAGATCCATCACCGAAGGTCCGCCGTCTCCACACAGGATCTTCGAAGATATTACTGTCTTGCCCCTGCCACATCAGCCGAACCCTAGTTCTATATATATGAAACGCCAAAGACCTGCAGAAAAATTCACCTCTCAAAAATTGCCATTTTTGTGAAATCTCTGCACCTCTGCAAATTCACGTAGCCTAAAACCCCTCAAAATCTTTCTCAAATCCCTCTACAAATTAACCATGGGAAAGAAGGAGAAAACCGAAACAATGGAGGACTTCCTCAAAACCCTCAATGATAACATCAACGTGGAACCACATCTTGATGATGATGTGGTAACTGAAAACGGATTCTTCCGCAGGGCTGTGACCACGGCCGGCCTGTGGAAGTTCGTAACGGCGAAGCCACAACAGATTCTGGCCAAAGCCGTCGCCGAGATTCTCTTGAATCTCAAAGAAGGAGAAGAATCGTCAACCTTCACTCATCCATAAAGAGGAACGTCGGTGGAGATCGAGCTAAGCAGAATAGCCAGTGTGTTCGATCTGCCGATGGTTGGACCAGTTTCTCTGTCAGAACTTGGTATGTCAACCCAAGTGGAGTACGCCCGATTTGCCAAACGAAGAGGCGTGAAGTTTGGGAATCCAAAGTTGAGCAACATCTGGAATGACTTGAAGGCTCCGTTCAACTTGATCTGCGAGCTGTACACGAAGTCTGTACTGTGTGGAGTTGGTTCGCTGAGCCAACTGTCAGACACCAAGATCTACGCCACTTCTGTCATTGTTGATAGCTTGACAGGGACAAGCTTCAACTGGCACCGCTGGTTCATCAACCAGATACATGAAGTTGCTGCGGATTTCAAGTACGAGCAGGGAAGTACCAGTGAAATCGTTCGCAAGGGAAAGTTGAAGTTTTTCTCCAGGATCTCCTACGCCCTGGAAACACTATTTGAGAACTTGCGGTGGACAGGCAAGAAGGATACAGCACCATACAAGAAGAACGCCCTCTACTTCGATTCGTGGAAAACAGAGAAGCTCCCGATCGGCCGAGATTGCATCGATGTAATAGTCCTCCCTTCCGCTCCAGTCGCTGAATCCTGTAGCGAGGCGGAAGAAGAAAGACAAGCTCCTTCATCATCGAAGCGAGTATCAAGGAAAGCGAGGTCAAAGCGACCTCAGAGATTGAGAAGTTTTACAACCATTATCGAAACGAGCGAGGCTGAGGAGCAGCCGCTCGTGAAGATAGCTGAAGAAGAACAACCCCAACCCTCACCGGAAAAAGAGCCACCCCAGCCTTCACCAACCAAAATCCAAACACCTCCTACCGAAATCCAAACCCAAACCCAGCCTCTACCGGAACCCCAAACGTCAACCACCGCCATTCCCACCACTCAAACACCATCCTCACCACAAGAATCAACCCACTCATCCTTTCAAATTCCCAACCTACCTTTTCTAGGCACGGACCTCACCGATGCCTACAAACTTTTCTCCGCCCCACTCAATCCTCAAACAGAAACCAACCAACCCGAAGCTACTGAAGCTTCCACCCCCAACTCACAGTCCTCATCAGCCGAAAGCGCTGATACCGCCCAAACAGCCAAATCAGCCGAAACCATCCCCTCTGCCATCCCTGGAACTCCCCAATCTCCGACTGAGGAAGAGAAGATCCTAGAACGGTATGTTAAGGATCGAGAGCAAGCGGACGAGATCATCCGTGATCGCTACCCCTCCGTGAAGATGTCAGACGACTTCTTCACCAGCGCTGTAGACTTCCTCACATACATCACGTACAGAGGAACAGAGTACTACAAAATCTTCAACTTGCGCAGAGCAATGAAGGAGGAAGTGATCGAGGCCAAGGAGATAGAGGCTCTCACATTTGTCGGAGTTGATGGATTCCACACCTTCATCAACGAGGTCAACTAATGGGACGTGCTTGACGCAAGGGTAAAGAAGGAGTACCCTGATGCCCCCATCCCAGAACGCATGCCCTCACAGTCTGAACTCCAATTGATGAAGGAGCATGAAGTTGAAATAGGAGTAAAAGAGGCGGTGATCTCAAATCTGCAGATTGAGATCACCAAGAAAGATGATGAGCTAACAACGAAGGTGTTGGAAGTCACGAATTTGCGTGAAGAGTTTGATAGGAGGAAGAAGGAACTGGAGGAGAAAGTGGAGGAAAAAGCCAAGCTTGTGGAGAAGAAGGCAAGTTTGGTAGAAGAGAAATCAAAGCGGGTAGAGGAGTTGGAGAGAAGTACCCAAGATCTTCAACAATCCCTAGATGCTGAGAGGAGCAGGCTTAGGGAAGTGAACACGAAGATGGTAGAAGTGAGTAGAGAGAAGAAGAAGTTAGAGGAGGAGTTGGAGAAAGTGAATAGAGATATAGAGACAGAGAATGAGGAGAAGAGGAACATGAGAGACAAGTACCGAGAAAATATCAACAAAGCAACTGGAAATGTTGAAAAGATGGAGAAGCAGATCTTCAACAATGAAGAAAAGATAAGGAAGCTGGAAAGCGAGCTGACGAGAGGTAAACTGAAAACTCTCGGTCTTGAGAAGGAGATTGAAATCCTCAACAGCAAGCTTGACGAAGCAAATGCTGAGTTGAAGAGCCGGAGGAAAGCAGGCCTCGATGTAGCTCTCAAGCAGGCTCAGCTTGCTAGCGATATTGAAAAGGCACAGAAGTTGGCAGGAGATTTCTCAGTCAGAATGGCCGGCGCTGCTCAATTCTACGTCATGTTGAAACAAAGAGAGAATGCTGTTACTTCTGACAAAGCAGAACTTGCTGCTTCCAAAGATTTCTGGTATTTCAATCTGCAAGAGGAAAGGAAGAGGATGAAGGATGAGATTGAAGCGGAGCTGGACGCTCGCTTTAGAGAAGTAGAACCGCTGGAGAACTTGATGCGGTCTGTCAAGGAGAGAGAGGACCAGTGCAAATATTTACTGGAAGAGATATCAGTCAAGACGGCAGAGCTTGTGCTGGCAAAAGAGCATATCTTTGCAGAACGCGCCGAGTAGATGCTCCAGGACGTTCTCAGCAGAATCAATGAAATACACCAATCCATCAGCGGAACGGTGACCATCCCAGCCCCTGGCAGTCTTGATGATGCCAAAAAGGGGGAAAACATGCAGAAATTCATTGAATCTGAAGATGTTGGAGGTGCGAGTAGTGAAGGAAGAGCGATCGAAGCTAATGGATTGATCGCAGGGGGAACTGAAGTTGGAGGATCTGGAGAGGAGGAGATGGATGAAGAATCAAGGGCGAAGCTTGCAAAGAAGGGCAAAACAAAGCTCACTAAGGAGGAGCTGATGAAGAAGCACGAAGAGCCCAGCAGGCCGATTGAGGAAAAAGTGCTTAGTGCTTCAATCACACGTCATCCCCCTGTTACGGTGCTGACCAAGGAGGAAAGGCAGAAGCTAATAGGAAGGGATGAGGCCATGGCTCGGGAGTTGGAACGTCAATTTGATCTGAGAAAGCTAACTCCTGCAGGTGCTTCAGGTTCCAAAGCGCCCGCTTCAGCCGCAGCGGAAGCATCAGCCTCCGTAGCTGCTTCATCACTTGCACTCACTTCAGCCAGTGTAGCAGCCGCTGTGATGCCGCCTCCACCACCTCCTGTTCAGAAAGCTCCCTTGAAGCGGTTGATGCCTGAATCCAGGGAAGACGATCCTGCTGCTAAACGTCAAAAAATGCAGCAAGTGGTCAAAGAGAAGGCTAGTCGCTTCGAGAAGAGGCAGAAGAAAAAGGAAGATAAGAAGAGGAGGGAGGAGAAGGATGAGGAAGTGAAGGAGAAGAGGCTGAGAAAGTTGGATGAACGGATCGAGTCTCTCTGGAATGAAGAAAGACTCATCCAATCCGCCATCACGCGCAGTGCCTTGATTCCTCACACACCTGAAGAATCTGAAGCCGTCCAACTCCAAGCCTGGATGGAAACTGGCAAGGTCACACTGAAGGAAATGATCGATTCCGGTCGTTATCCACCCGAAGAGCATGATTTCATTCAGAAGCGACTGAATGATATGAGTCCCAAGTGGAGCAGTGACGCCAGTGCACAATTCAACTCCATCATGAAAGAAATGAAGAGCAGGACGGAAGAGGAGCTGGCAACTCGAAGAGATCATCATCCTGATTCGAGACAGATTGAGGACTTCATTCCGAGAGATCTTCTCGACACTTGGTTGCATCTGAAGGACAAGTTTATCAAGGCATACTACTGGTGGCAGGTAGTGCCTCACCAAGACAAGTGCTCGAGGATGGAAGCTCTCAACAACTTCCTGCGTCATTACAACGAGAGGTTGCGGCGAAAGATTTTTGCTCTGGCAGAGCAAGCAAAGCCCCTACCGCTTATCGTCAAAGTGCCAGCAGTAAAAGAATTTCCCATGCCCCTTCTACAAGACATTCCCAACAGAAGGGTGATTGACGCAGAAGTGGATGAAGCTCTTAGATTGGAGCGAAAGTGGAGAGAAAATAAATTCAACATCAGGACGATGGAGCCGAATGTCATGTCGGCTTACTTCATAAAGGAGGAGGAAAAGAAGGAGGAAAAGGAGGATGAGGAGAGAGAGAAGATGGAAGAACCATGATGAAACTGCAGGAAACCTTTGAGTTTCAAGTTTCATATTTGTTTTGATGAACTGCTTGTTCATTTATCCAAATTTCAATTTCTGTCAAATTGCGTCATTTACTTGCTTTGTGAATGACTTTATCCTTTTGCTACAAACTCAATAAATTTAACCGAAAAAAAAAGGGCGAAAGGAACTTAAAAGAAAAATTCAAACGAAGCCTGCAAAGGAAGCAGTCGCTTGAAGTTCTTTCCACGGTTAGATAGGCTAGATTGGTTTAAATATTAGTCATTGGGTTTTGGCATCATCAAAAAGGGGGAAATTGTTGGGAATTGTTAAGGACCTATTTGTTAAGGGGGAACTTTATGGGACATTTTATAAATGAAGTTATCTGTTTTGATTTGATCCCAAAACCCCAAGTGTCCTGTTCCTTAGCGACCCTATTTGATGTAGAAAATAGGATAGAATTTTTCTAAGCCTATACTGTTAGGATGGCTTTGATTTGCTTAAACTTTTAGACTGCAGAAATTCCATGTGAAGGCCACTCACTTGAGTGTGTTTTTCAAGCGAAGCGAGTCTACCGAAGCTGTAGTAAAGCGTGCCGAAGCGTAGCGAGCGCTACAGTGGAATCAAAGCGAGTCCACCAAAGCAAAGCAAAGCGAGCGCTACAAAGAAAAGCCGAAGTGAGTCAACGATGGCCAACATTTATTAAAGCGGTCACTTCGGAACCTCATTTCCCAAGCGACTCACTACAAATTGACCCTGAAGCGACTCACTTCGAAGCGGCCACTACGACTTCAAAGCGAAGCGAGCCATCACCTACCAGAAAGCGACAGCACAACTCCCGCCCATATTTTGAACTCCAGTCAACAAAGAGATCGTCGCATTAATTACGAGATCTCCACGTGTCGAACTCGGAGAGGAGCCAAGGAGTTGACTGCCAGGCCGACAGGGCGCCGCTACAGTACTGGCTCGCTCCAGTTACTGTTGGTCTTGTAACTTAGCCGTTTTCGGCAAAGAGACAAACTGCGCACCTGCAAAAGCGTTTGCCTGCGCAAAGTAATGTCGAGAGGAGGAGGGACAAGGCCACCAACTAAGCAACGGATCTCGCCATCTCTCCGCCTATAAATAGTGAAGGATCACAACGTGAAGAAGTAGAACACTATTTGAGCATTCGAGCGCCCACAGCAAACAAACACTCCCAAGCCTTTGAGCAAATCTTCGAGTCTTTGTTTCCAAGTGTTCTCCGAGTTTCCAGTTCATCGGAACTCGTTTTCACAACCTTCACACTTAGAGTCTAAGCCCACTTCAAATATCCAAGTTTAGAAGAAGAGCTCTACCCATCTTTACACTCATTGTAAAGAGCTCTTCATAGTATGTTCGTCAACCAAAAACCCTAAACTCTGTCTGTTAGGTTTTTGAGTCGATCCAAGGCTCTTCTTTCATCGATTGAAGAAGCCTCGATCATAGAGTTTAGATCCAAGCTTGCACCTACATCGTTTGTGTGAAGCTCGATCGAAGCTAGGCTGTAAGGAGAGCCCGTAATCTCCCTGTCTGTGTTTGACTGAAGCAAGTAAAGCTTCCAGTCTTGTCTAGGTTTGTGTAGTGAACCCGCAATCACTACGTCTATCGTCGGATCCAGGCAAGTGAAGCCCGATCTTGACCAGGCTTTTGAAGAGCCCGTAATCTTCAAGTTCTTGAGTGAAGAGGACGGTTGCTGTCGTGCAACAAAGTGGATGTAGGAGTCTTTATCTCCGAACCACTATAAATCTCTGTGTCGTATCTCTCTAACCCTAAACTCTTTACTTTGATTATCCATTGCACGTGCATCTAAACAAACATAACTTGGATCTTTTAATTACTTAGGAAAGATTTTAGCTCACCGAATTTCCGCATACACGAGTAAAGACTCCCTCTTGATCAAGTCCTTACTTCGGTCAAGCAGGCAAGCTACGTACTGTTGATCTAGCTTCAGCTAGGTCTTAAGTGTCAAGCGAGCTCTTTACTTGTCACTCTGAGTTAAAGGGAAAAAGTTGAAAAACTTAAAATACGTATTCACCCCCCCCCCCCCCCCCCCCCTCTACGTATTTTCCCTATTAACAAACCGGGACCAACATAATTGTAGAACAAAAATACTCACATAAATTCAATTAGGCATTCAATCCCTAAAATCAGCTAAAGGATTTAGCTAGACATAATTAAAAGAAAGGTAGAAAGAAGAATAAACATAATTAAAAGCATAAATAAAAGAGAAAGGGATAGAAAAACTCTTGAATCTTGAATAAATCTTCAATCTTCAATTGTCTTCATACATGAATGCAAAAACTAATCTAAAATATAAAAGTAGAGAAAGGAAGAAAAACTAATCTAAAGTATGGTGAAAAGTAGAGAGCTCTAAACTATGAAAACTTGGGTACAATGATGAGTTTTGGGGTATTTATAAGGTTGGGGTTCATAATTGTTACATAAGTGGGCAAGGATTAGGTTAAGGAAATAAAAATGTCCCAAATTTAGGATTTCCGTGTGTTTGACTCGGCCAACGACTCGGCCGAGTGAGTGGCCGAGTGGAGCTACTGGTTTGGAATCGTGAATGCACTCGGCCGGCGACTCGGCCGAGTGGGTGTCCGAGTGGATCCATGCAGTTTGCGCATCTTTCTTGTTTCGGCCGTATCTTTCTCATCCGAACTCCAAATTGACCTCCGTTTTCGCCTACACGCTCCTATCGAACCCCTCTTCAATGCTATGCTTCCATAATTCCAGAATAAGTCTTCAATAACATCGTGAGAAGTTAGAACTTTGGGATCAATACTTCCTTATCTTTCTTTGTTTCGTTGTCACTTTGTCTCCAACTTGGGTTTTCTCGACTAAAAAGCCCTAAAAACACTCTAAACAACCCAAAAGCGTAATCTAGCTCGAAATAACATAAACAATACAAACCATGAGCTAAACTATCAAAATACGATAAGAAAACGATAATATAACACTTAGATATTAGGGTAAAAATACACCCTATCACTTAGCACACAAAAATACATTCAAAATCAACTGAAGCACACAAACACAGAAGAGCTAGATATGTATTGTCTTGAAAAAAAGATGACAGAGAAGAAAGAAATCAATTAAGCTAACTTAGCACACAAAAATACATTCAAAATCAACTGAAGCACACAAACACACACAAAATCACACTAAATACAGTTTGTGATTGTATAAAAACTGAAGCTATATTGAAGGAGTTCGAACAAAAGAGCGGGGACGATGAAGTCTTTGGTTTACTAACTCGCAAAATCTAAGAACTATCCCATCTACTGAACTGACCTACAGCAGGATTAAAATAAGTACACAGCGATCAAGCAGTTCAGGAGAGGAATGCTCTCTATCTGAAGAAGATAGAATAAGCGAAGGAAGATTAGTACGAACTGCATATATCCCTTTCTAATTTAATTGCAACGGGTGGATTCGAAATCGTAGAACAGAATAGCAGAGAGAGGGGGAGAGAGAGAGAGAGAGAGAGAGCATATATGACCTGAGTGCGACTCCAAATGCCCCGATTCGCAGCAGTCGTGGACGATGAAGTCTTTGGTTTACTAACTCGCAAAATCTAAGAACTATCCCATCTACTGAACTGACCTACAACAGGATTAAAATAAGTACACAGCGATCAAGCAGTTCAGGAGAGGAATGCTCTCTATCTGAAGAAGATAGAATAAGCGAAGGAAGATTAGTACGAACTGCATATATCCCTTTCTAATTTAATTGCAACGGGTGGATTCGAAATCGTAGAACAAAATAGCAGAGAGAGAGGGGGAGAGAGAGAGAGAGAGAGAGAGCATATATGACCTGATTGCGACTCCAAATGCCCCGATTCGCAGCAGTCGTGGAGAGGGAGAAGCCCGGTCAGTGATTCCGTTCCGGAGATGGAGATTGAGGGAGAGTACTGAAAATTAGGGCCAAGAGAAGGGAGAGCTAAACTATCAAAATACGATAAGAAAACGATAATATAACACTTAGATATTAGGGTAAAAATACACCCTATCACTTAGCACACAAAAATACATTCAAAATCAACTGAAGCACACAAACACAGAAGAGCTAGATATGTATTGTCTTGAAAAAAAGATGACAGAGAAGAAAGAAATCAATTAAGCTAACTTAGCACACAAAAATACATTCAAAATCAACTGAAGCACACAAACACACACAAAATCACACTAAATACAGTTTGTGATTGTATAAAAACTGAAGCTATATTGAAGGAGTTCGAACAAAAGAGCGGGACGATGAAGTCTTTGGTTTACTAACTCGCAAAATCTAAGAACTATCCCATCTACTGAACTGACCTACAGCAGGATTAAAATAAGTACACAGCGATCAAGCAGTTCAGGAGAGGAATGCTCTCTATCTGAAGAAGATAGAATAAGCGAAGGAAGATTAGTACGAACTGCATATATCCCTTTCTAATTTAATTGCAACGGGTGGATTCGAAATCGTAGAACAGAATAGCAGAGAGAGGGGGAGAGAGAGAGAGAGAGAGAGAGAGAGAGAGCATATATGACCTGAGTGCGACTCCAAATGCCCCGATTCGCAGCAGTCGTGGAGAGGGAGAAGCCCGGTCAGTGATTCCGTTCCGGAGATGGAGATTGAGGGAGAGTACTGAAAATTAGGGCCAAGAGAAGGGAGAGCTAAACTATCAAAATACGATAAGAAAACGATAATATAACACTTAGATATTAGGGTAAAAATACACCCTATCACTTAGCACACAAAAATACATTCAAAATCAACTGAAGCACACAAACACAGCAGAGCTAGATATGTATTGTCTTGAAAAAAAGATGACAGAGAAGAAAGAAATCAATTAAGCTAACTTAGCACACAAAAATACATTCAAAATCAACTGAAGCACACAAACACACACAAAATCACACTAAATACTGTTTGTGATTGTATAAAAACTGAAGCTATATTGAAGGAGTTCGAACAAAAGAGCGGGGACGATGAAGTTTTTGGTTTACTAACTCGCAAAATCTAAGAACTATCCCATCTACTGAACTGACCTACAACAGGATTAAAATAAGTACACAGCGATCAAGCAGTTCAGGAGAGGAATGCTCTCTATCTGAAGAAGATAGAATAAGCGAAGGAAGATTAGTACGAACTGCATATATCCCTTTCTAATTTAATTGCAACAGGTGGATTCGAAATCGTAGAACAGAATAGCAGAGAGAGGGGGAGAGAGAGAGAGAGAGCATATATGACCTGAGTGCGACTCCAAATGCCCCGATTCGCAGCAGTCGTGAAGAGGGAGAAGCCCGGTCAGTGATTCCGTTCCGGAGATGGAGATTGAGGGAGAGTACTGAAAATTAGGGCCAAGAGAAGGGAGAATCCCGTCTTCTCCTTCACACCCCTCCCCCCCCCCCCCCTACCCCCCCCCCCCCCCTTTCCCCCCTTGTATTTCTTTTAATTTAATTAATTTTTATTTCTTTTAAATTTTTTTGAAATATAATTTTATTTAAATAAATGCACATAGATGACATTTCTAAATGAAGTGTCGTGTATAGGTGCACATATATGACATTTCTAAATGAACCGTCGTGTATAGATGCACATAGATGACAGTTTTTTCAAAAACTGTCATGTTTACAATATGTGCGCACATAGATGACGTTTTCCCTAAAAAAACGTCATCTATGAAGTGTCATCTATGTGCATTTTTGTAGTAGTGATATTCTCAACTTGTAGCTCAAACAAGACCTTGAGGGGGTTTATATAGGAGAGACCAAGTGAGACTTGGGCTTAAGATACAGGTCAGGCCTACAACTTATGGACTAGGCATCCACTTAGCAGAATTGCCATACTGGGCCCAATTATGTGACAGCCCACTTATTCCTTATACTGTGGCCTATTGAGCTTTTTGGGCCAGATCAGGGATCTACTAGCTAGTAAAACCGAGGCCTCCCAATGGCTAAATTCTCCATACTCAGCCAGAGTATAATTTAGTCCATAAGTACTAAAACATTCCACTAGAATAATAGTACTGAATTACCTGTTTTACCCCTGTTGAGTTCAGGGCTAGTATTAGACTTAGCGACCCCAGTATTTAAGATATCCCACATCCGTTGATTAACTTAGAGCTTCTGACTGCTAGTGTTATTCAACTTCTTTATTTCTGAGTAGTACCATTCATTCCTTATTCATCATACCGGAACTTAATCCACCTGCAGGGTTTGGTATGATAATCCTTAATGAATTCCTCAGGGGATGTGATCAACCTGTTCTACCAGGATACGGTGCTCTGTTGCAGTTACACTAAGAGTCATACTAGTTGTAGTTGCTTCCCAAGATACGGAGCATATTGAGTTACAGATCCGCTGAACTCTCACCCATGGAACGTAAGTCAAAGAAGCTGACTACAACTATACACCCTTAGGACTCAACTAGAGTTAAGGTTCATCTTAAGTCACCGAGGTCTTGATTATTTCTACATAGGTCAGAATAGAAGAATTCACCTCACTGTGATCCTATCAGTACACGCACGTACTAGCATAGACAAGTGATTGGTGTTTAGATGTTAGGATTTTCGTAGTGCTTTCGAGTCCGTTTTCATTATGTTTTGTGTCTCTTTCGTTTGTCTTTTGCTATGATTTGGTTACTTTGGAGACTTTGGTATTGTAGGATAAAAAGGATGGAAATGAGAAGAAAATGAGAAGAAAGAAGCATTATATCGAATAGGGGTTCGATAGGAGCATGTAGGCGAAAACGGAGGTCGATTTGGAGTTCGGACGAGGAAGATATGACCGAAACAAGAAAGGCGCGCAATCGTCCAGCGTTGGACGACCGTCCAGAGTACAGTGGATGAGCGTCCAGAGTAGAAAAGAAGAAGAATGCGAGTGCGACGTTGGACGAGCGTCCAACGTACGTTGGACGACCGTCCAACGTTCCGGCCAGCTATTGTTTCCTTATATAATTAGGTTTTCATACCTATTATATATACTATCCCTTGTACACGAATTCTAGACATCTTTAGACATCTATAATCATCTTTTAGGATTAGTTTTCAGTTCTAAATACTTTAGCTTTAGTTTTTATTGCTTTCTTTTGTTCGGATCCGGATTCCTCGTTTAGTTCGTTTAATTCAAGTTCTTCGTTCTTCGTTAATTTCGTAAGTTATTTATTGCTTTCGTTCACTTGCTTTTAATTGCTTGCTTTAGTTTTAGATTCGTTTTCTTAATTGCTTCGTTTAATCTACTTAGTTTAATTTCATTCTTTCGATTTCTAGTTCTAGTTTAGATTCGTTTTCCTTCGATTTCAATTCTCTCGTTTTTCAAAGCTTTCGTAGTTAGATTTATTTGTCTTTAAATTTCCAGATTTTATTCATTATGTCTAGAGTAGTTTATGCTTTCTTCGTTGCTTTCTTTCTTTTCGATTCTTGCCTAGGTAGATTAATCGTTTTATTTAGTTTAATACTTAGATTTATTTCTTGAGTTCTAGATTAGTTATTTACTTGCTTTTATTTATTGCTTTGATTTATTTTATTTGCCAAGGACTTAAAACAAAAATCCCAAAATCTTCTTTACTTGCTTTATTAGTTTTAGGCTAGTTTAGGATTTACTACATAATTAATTGCCCTGCAAAGTTTTCCTTGAGATTCGACATTGGGTTTTTACTTACTAAGTGCTAGGATAGATTTCGTTCTATTGCGAACACTTTTTAGTGAAACAAATTTTGGCACCGTCGCCGGGGAAAACTTTAGGCGATTTATTGTGTAGTTTTTTTTTTTTTAATTTGTTTTATTTTTATTTGTGTTATTTCGATTTCTTGTTTCTCCCTCTCGGTGCGTTTAACCCGTTTGTTGAGTGTTGTTTATGCATGGTCGCCGAAGTCTTCAAAGGAATTTAGCGCCCTACTTCGACAACATTCATCAAAGGAAAGCGATTTTAGCCGCGAAGGAGAAGGAGGAGATTGATTCACAAGACTTTTCATTGGTCTTGTTATTTTCAGAGCCCGAAGCCATGGCAGCTAGAGTCATGGGCGACTTTGCTCGCCCCACATTCACGGCCACCACTTCGGCGATTGTCCTGACGGAAGCGGTCAGGAATCATGAGCTTAAACCTCACCACATGGCGTTGCTCCCATCCTACCACGGGCTGCCTAACGAAGATGCCTTGACGTTCATCCGAGAGTTTTGCACGGTGGTTCAGACTTTCCCACTTTCGGGACTCACGGAGGATACCTTGAAGATGAAGTGCTTCCCGTACACCCTCAAGGATCGAGCAAAGTCATGGTATTTGGCGCTCCCGGCCAACTCTCTCACCACATGGAATGCGGTGTGTGAGAAATTCATGCTCAAGTACTACCCGAACCGCAAGACGCAAGAGGTGCGATCGAAGATCATGAACTTTTCCCAAGACCACGATGAGCCATTTCACGAAACATGGGAGAGGTTCCAAGATCTACTTCAACAATGCCCCCATCATCAAATGGCATCGGAGTTGCTTTGGCAATATTTCTACGATGCCCTCAACCAAACTTGTCAGTTCATGGTGGATAGTTCGGCCGGAGGCAACATAGCGGTCAAGACAGCTGACGAGTTGAAGGATATTTTCGAGACGCTCGCTGCAAGTTCTCAACAAAAATCAGCTAGACCGAGGAAAGTGGAGGCGAGTGCGATTTCGATGAGTCCCGATTTGAAGAAGCAAATGGCCGACATGTTAAGGGATCTCGAAAACTTGAAGATGAAGCAAAGTGCACCGGCCCCAAAAGAGGAAGAGAGGAAGCCCGATCAATGCGAGATTTGTGGAGAGCTTGGACACATCAAGGAGGTGTGCCACAACATGGGAGTATTCACTCATGAAGGAGGAGCCGATGTCTTTGCTGCCCAAGGTTACATGCCACAAGGACCACCACCTCAAGGGCAAGGTACGAACCCGAATTTTCAATATCGTCGCCCTCCACCATATAACAACCCATATCCTCCTCCACCAAATCCCTACTACCCTTCTCCACCATATTATCCACCTCCTCAATACCCTCCACATCCCTACTATCCACCACCTCCATACTACCCCCCTCAACCTACTCCTACACCACCACCATCATACCCAAATTCTCTTCCTCAAGGACCTCCACAAAAGCCTCCCGTCGATGAGGATCGTCTCCATGCACTTGATGCGAACATAAAGAGGCTCGAGTTGGCCATTGGCCAAATTTCTAGTTCCATGCACCTGATGCAACAACCGGGGCGAATTCCGAGCCAAGGGATTCAACCACAACAAGCCAACGAGGTGCAAGCCCCATACCCTCCATATGTTCCTCCCGTTCCACCTCACCAAGCTCATGCAATCACGGTGTTACAACGCAATGGTGGCTCGTTGTCGACTCAAAGCCATTCTAGCCAAAGGTGGAGCCCGAATTCGCGTTGGGAATCGAGCCAAAGCCATGCAGCACATCACTTTGGACGGGCGTCCAACGTCGCTGGACGACCGTCCAACGTTGGACGGCCGCCCACCTTCACACCAGCCCCTGGACGAGCTCCACCTTTTTCTCCAGCGAAGCCCGCGCTGGACGGGCGTCCAACGTACGTTGGACGACCGTCCAACGCTGAAGAGGAGCCAACTGCGAAGCCACCCTTGGACGAGCGTCCAGCCTGCATTGGACGAGCGTCCAACGCCCAGAACGCATGCACGGAGTTCGAGGAAGCCGAGAAGGAGGCCAAACCTCTTCACAAGACGCCCGATCCGTACGTCCCCCCTATTCCATTCCCGAGTAGAGTGAAGAACAAGAAGCAGACGCTCAACCCTTATGTTCCGCCTATTCGGAGTGTTGCTAGGAAGGAGACAAAGGACCCCGAGCCTATCAACTCGTTTCCTAAGAGAGGAGATCTGGGAGGTTTCGACTTGAGCATTGTTTTGGATAGTGGAGAGACCGTCTCGGGATTGATGGATCTAGGAGCTGCGGTGAATTTAATGCCGTATTCTATTTTTGAGAAGATGAATTCAAGAGTCCTTCAAGCTACCGACATGCGCATTGAGCTAGCAGACGGCACCGTGAGCAGTCCTTTGGGAGTTGTGGAAGATGTCACTGTCCTCGTTGGTGTAATTCGAGTCGTTACCGACTTCGTCGTGCTTCATAAAGGTAAGGGAGCTAAGAGCGCAACCGGTCATCTACTCTTGTTGGGACGACCATTTATGGCCACTACTCGAGCTCGGATTGATGTAGGCACCGGCACATTGAGCTTGGCCGGTGAAGGAGGTTCGGTAACATTTTCGATCTTTGGAAAATCACCTTCTATTCCTAGTTCTTCTCTTCATTTATGCTCTTATGTTAAGCTTGCTAACCCTTGTGTTGAGGTAAATACTTGTGAAGTTTTTAACAAAGGAGCGGCTATTGAAGAATTCTTTGAAGATGAGGAGTCCATTGAAGATGACGAGTTCTTTAGTTGTGTGGATGAGGAAGAGGATATAATCGAGCAATATCTAGGGAATTTGGAGGAGGTTGATGAAGTAGAAGAGGAACACTTGAACCATGCATCGAAAGAGGAAGTTTTCGTTAATTCTTTTCTTTCTAACCTCACCAATTGTGTAACATCTTTTCTTGCAGAGTTTAACTTGAAGATGTTTGAGGAGGAGTTCGAACTAAGTGAGGGGGAGTCAAGAATTGATGATGACCGAGTTCTTCGAGATTTGTCGAAAAGGAAGAGTGGATATGTCGCGAGGAGTACCAACACGTCGCTTGGTGCTACAGGTTTTGGTTGATCGTATCTTTCGTCAAGCTAACGACGTTAAACAAGCGCTTGGTGGGAGGCAACCCACTTTCTCGATTTTATTGTTGTAGAGTAGGAATTATTTTCTTTTTATTTTTGTTATTTTTCGTTTTGATATTCGTGCAGGGAGTAGTTCCTAAGGATGGCAATGGCATGGAAGGCTTCGTGAGGGAGAAAAGGGGAGAATTCGAGCAAAATTTCGCGAGGGTTGCGTTGGACGGGCGTCCAACGCACGTTGGACGAGCGTCCAACGTAAATCAGCCCCAAATGTTTTTTCCAGCGAACGTCACGCTGGACGAGCGTCCAACTACGTTGGACGAGCGTCCAACGCATTACGGGCCCCCAACTCAGCCGCCTTGGAATCCCAATGATCCTCGTTATTTGTCTCCTTACGATCCCCGTTGGCAAGATCCACGGTTCCAAGGTCTCTTCAACCCATAGCATTGTTTGTGTTTTTTTATTTTTGTTTTGAGTCTTTTGTTTTGTTTTCTTTTATTTTGTGCAATTTTACGCTTTGGTATTTTGTTTTGTGTTTGTTTTGTAGGTACTACTTGGAATTTCTCGGGATTTCAAGTGTGTGGGTCGACATCTTGCGATAAGTTCCTTCTATCCCTTTCCTTTTTATTTTCTCGCAATGGGGACATTGCTTGATTTTAAGTGTGTGTGTGTGTGTGTGTGGGGGGGGGGGGGGGGGGGGGTCTTTGAAACTTTGACATGATGTGTTTAATTTGTTGAGTCTTAGGAGTTAATTGAGTCAAATGAGCATGTGATGATAGTATTGTGGATTTGGCCGATGATAGAAATTTTTGTTGATTTTTGGAGAAAAATTCATGATCTTTATTATGCATGGAACCTTGGCGAAGCGACGCATTTTATTTGATGAATGTGATGTATGCTATGATGTCGGGAACTAGTTAGTTTGAACCCGTGAGATTTGAGCTATTTGTGCATATTTATGCCTATTCTTTGATTGAGTGATCATGCATGCTTCATTGTGTTTCTCCATCAAGACCTTAGTATATTTACGAACTAGGAGATGATCTTAGGCCATCTTTCTTTAGCCACATGATCCCTATACACTAACCTTGTTCATAAACCTTTGTTTACCCCTTTAGAGCCTTTGTTAGCCGTTCTTTGTAAAACCGGATGATAGGAGGTTTGGATGGTTATGGGTATCCTTAGTATTTGTGGTTGGTGATATGGAAGGAGTTGAATAGAAAAATTTGGTTGTGGTGAAGAAGGAGGGGAAAGGAGTTTTAGATGCTTGATTTATGTAGTTAGCTACCCCTATGAGCTTAGAAAAAAAAAAATGAGAAAAAAAATAGAGCCTTTGTTCAACATTAGAAAGAACGTTTATTAGTGGAGCTCTAGGAAAAAAAAAAAAAAAAAAAAAAAAAAAAAAAAAAAAAAAAGAAAGAAAGAAAGAGAGAATAAGAATATAAGCATAAGGGGGTAGTTAGCTTTGATTTATATAGTTGATATTTTAGCATCTTTGAGTTTGTATTTGGTGTGTTGGATGGTAGAAGATGGAGTAAAAATCCATACTTTGGTTGGAGTTGAAAAGAGGTTGATGATTTAGATTTATTTGAGTCACTTAGCCTATACTTTCCCTACCTTAACCAATGTCCCTACATTACAAGCTTATATAAAGACCTTTTTTATCCTAATTTGTAAATATTACATTAGGTGGAGATGTTGAGATTGAAGGCAAGCCTATGGTAAACATGTTGCATTGCATTGATGTTGAGTGAACCCTCTTGATGTGCATTATCTTACATCTTTTCTTTGTGAGAGTTGGGTGTTCACTTTCATATACAAAATTCCACATGTTGGAGAGTGTTCTTTGATGGATTAGCATATTTTGAACTAGTTAAGTAGATTGTGTTGATTGATGCTAAGGTTGTGTGCATAGTTTTGATCACGATCATGAGAGTTTGTTTTCGAAAAGTTTTGAGGCCTATATAGTTCACAATACTTGAGTCTATTGTTTATTTCGTTTTTATATTGCTTGAGGACAAGCAAAGGTCTAAGTGTGGGGGATTTTGATTGGTGTTTAGATGTTAGGATTTTCGTAGTGTTTTCGAGTCCGTTTTCATTATGTTTTGTGTCTCTTTCGTTTGTCTTTTGCTATGATTTGGTTGCCTTGGAGTCTTTGGTATTGTAGGATAAAAAGGACGGAAATGAGAAGAAAATGAGAAGAAAGAAGCATTATATCGAAGAGGGGTTCGATAGGAGCATGTAGGCGAAAACGGAGGTCGATTTGGAGTTCGAACGAGGAAGATATGACCGAAACAAGAAAGGCGCGCAATCGTCCAGCGTTGGACGACCGTCCAGAGTACAGTGGACGAGCGTCCAGAGTAGAAAAGAAGAAGAATGCGAGTGCGACGTTGGACGAGCGTCCAACGTTCCGGCCAGCTATTGTTTCCTTATATAATTAGGTTTTCATACCTATTATATATACTATCCCTTGTACACGAATTCTAGACATCTTTAGACATCTTTAATCATCTTTTAGGCTTAGTTTTCAGTTCTAAATACTTTAGCTTTAGTTTTTATTGCTTTCTTTTGTTCGGATCCGGATTCCTCGTTTAGTTCGTTTAATTCAAGTTCTTCGTTCTTCGTTAATTTCGTAAGTTATTTATTGCTTTCGTTCACTTGCTTTTAATTGCTTGCTTTAGTTTTAGATTCGTTTTCTTAATTGCTTCGTTTAATCTACTTAGTTTAATTTCGTTCTTTCGACTTCTAGTTCTAGTTTAGATTCGTTTTCCTTCGATTTCAATTCTCTCGTTTTTCAAAGCTTTCGTAGTTAGATTTATTTGTCTTTAAATTTCCAGATTTTATTCATTATGTCTAGAGTAGTTTATGCTTTCTTCGTTGCTTTCTTTCTTTTCGATTCTTGCCTAGGTAGATTAATCGTTTTATTTAGTTTAATACTTAGATTTATTTCTTGAGTTCTAGATTAGTTATTTACTTGCTTTTATTTATTGCTTTGTTTTATTTTATTTGCCAAGGACTTAAAACAAAAATCCCAAAATCTTCTTTACTTGCTTTATTAGTTTTAGGCTAGTTTAGGATTTACTACATAATTAATTGCCCTGCAAAGTTTTCCTTAAGATTCGACATTGGGTTTTTACTTACTAAGTGCTAGGATAGATTTCGTTCTATTGCGAACACTTTTTAGTGAAACAACAAGTAGCCAAGACAAGCTACTTATGCAGCGTATACTACAGCCTAAACCGACAGTTATATCCAGAACTGTGTAATAACCCGGATTTTTAAATAAAGGAAAATAGTTAAATATATTAAATTTGTTAGTAAAATTAATATTTCCCAAATAAATTTTTAGAATAAATAAAAGTGTTTAGAAAGTTAAGTAAACTTATTAGGGTTTCTTAAATAAAAGATTTAGGAATTTATTTAAAGTAAAATTCTTTAAACTTTAAATAATAGAAAATAAATAAACAAATGAATCTTCTAAGTAAAATATATTTTCTTAGTTATAAATATAAAGGTTGATAAAACTTTAATAAATAAAAGTTTTGAGAAATTTAAGTTAATAAACCTTAAATAAATGATTTTTAGAAAAGATTTTTTTATTTTAAATTAGTTAACTAAAATATTAAAACTTACTAAATAAAAATCCTAAAAATATAAAGTTAATACTTTTAATCTAGTTTTGACATTAAAATATTTATGAAAGAAGCTAGGCATTTTTCGGATAAACGGTTAAGAAAATCCGCGTCACCTTTAGTCCCTTTCGATCCTTTTCGTTCCTTTAAAATTCTTTGAGCCATCAAACCCATTCCGAAAATTCTTTAACCTATATCGTTATGTTCGATATTTTTCGTGGACTCCATAAACCCTTTGAAATCATAAATCGGAATTCATTGCCGGAAAAATATCTTTTCGTTCGGGAAACGAGACGTCGAACCGGAGACGGGATGACCTCTATAAAAAGAGGCCATCACCGCCTCACTTGTGCATCCTCATCCAATTTCTTTTCCTTCATCCGAGAGGAAATCCTCCAACATGTCTCTCTCTCTCTAGCCGATCTCTCTCTCCCTCTCTTTCCCTTCCGTCGGCAGCCACCTCCTCGCTGGCAGCACCTCCGCCAATCTCCTCCACCACCGATCATCATCTCCATCATCTCCACCACCTTCAGCCCCTCCATCTCCACCAGCCACCAACACCCTCGCTCTCTCTCTAAAGAAGCCGCAAGCAGCAGCCCCACCTTCATCATCTCCGATCGCCATCTCCACCGCCGCCGATCATCTCTCCGATCAAGCAGCAGCTGCTGCCACTATCTTCTTCAAGCTTCTGCCGCCATCATCTTCATCACCATCTCCTTTCTTTCAAGCCGAGGCAGCCAAGAACAGCCCCGATCATCACCGATCATCCTTTCGAGCATATCTTCTTCTTCGTTCATCGAAAAGGTATGCCGTTCGTTTCTTTGAACTCGTAGGGAGATTTCGATCTTAGGGATAATGGTTGATCGTCGTTGCGAACTTCCGAGATAGGACATGCATCATCTTCTCTTCTTCTCCATCGCCGTGCAATCGCCCTTTCTTTGGTAGTTGCCGGTGTTCCTTTTTGCATCCATATAACCGAATTAAAGTTGTTCGTAACCTAATAATTAACCACTTAATCGGAACGAATTGTTGAAAATGAATTGTTGATGGTGTACCTTTCTTTTTCATGGATAATGTTTCCCTGCATGTCGAGACTCTGCCCAAATGTTTTGAAAATATTAATATAGGCTCGAATTGATATTAACTAGCATCCTATAAAATTTGGTAACGATCGGAGTCACCGTTAATTTTCTAAAAATGAAACTAGGTTCATTTTGAGTTGTAGGAACCCTAACCCCTTTGCATGTCAAATGTTTTTGCATCAAAATATTCTAAATAATAATTTGATAAACTTTCATGTTGGAACTTAAGCCATGCGAACCTCGAAAACATAATAAAATATTCTTTGAAGATTTAATATTATTTTTATAATTTTAGAAAATATAAAAGTCAAAAGAAATTGATATTAGGAAATTCTAAGTAAAGATTTGGATGTACCTTGACGTCATAAACATATTTGTAGGAGTATTGTCAGAAGGATCTGTCTTAGGTTTCGAACCCGAGAATCGAGGAAACGAGTAAACGGTAAAGGTGGGGTTACTCTATTTTAAAATCTTATCTTTGAGTTATTAAGCTCTGATACTTGTGAAAATCGATATTATCCATGAAAATATTTTTGTGCGGACTACCTGTTTAATGCTTCAACCAGTTAACGTCGTGGTTCTTAAGTTGGTCTAACACACTAGCTGGGGACTTGTGTACACTTAGCCCAGAAGTGCGGTGGGTTGATCACCATCGGCTTCTGTTGGATGAAAGGAATGTCTGGGTCAGCGTCCCGGGTTCCTACTTTTCAGCTTGCCTGGCTGGGTTAGCGTCCCGAGGTATTGGTGGTGAAGTAACGGTTGTAGTTCCGTGACAAGTGCTCGAGCCATAAAATAAGTTTTAAGTATAATTAGGAGTTAAACTAATTTTCAAACCCTCCTAATTTTACTTGCAGCGTGGATATTATCTTTAAACTGTTTGATATCTGTTTTCTTTTGGCATGAGACCACTGAGTGCATTAGTACTCAGCCCTGCAACTCCTTTCCAAATGTTTTGCAGGTTGAAAGCCGGCGGCATAGTTGGAGCTGACGAGAATCGTGAAAGTTGTTTCGAGCCATTTCATAAAACATAGCCTATCCTTCTTTATAAAACTCTTAGGTTATGAACTTCCTAATAAATGAAATTGAGGTTATAGTTTTGAATATGTTAAGTTTAATTTCGTTATATTTTCTAATTCGTTATTCGTTTAAAAACTTAACTTTTCTAAATAAACTTTAAGAATTCATTCTCTTTATAAAAACGTGACGTTGAACATACGAAATTATATAACAAAAACCTTAACGATTTTAAAATAAGAACTATACCGTTTTATAAATGAGAATTCATTTACTTCTTTCGCTTCCGCTATTTAAATGTAATTCTGATGTATGTTAGATAATTCGATTAAATTGGAACCAACTGTAGTGCGGTCTGGTCCGCCACGGTTGTTACGCTTTCTTAAATATTTTGGAACCAACTGTAGTGCGGTCTGGTCCGCCACGGTTGTTATGATTTCTTAAATACTATGGATCCTACTGTAGTGCGGTCTGGTCCGCCATGGTAGTTACATTTTATTTAATATTATGGATCCGATGATGGCGCGGTCTGGTCTGACCTCATCGTTACGATTTATGTACTTGGTTAGCTGATGAGAAAAGTTTTCGGTATTCACTACGACTTGATCCTGGTATAGGGGAGATGCTGCCCAAATTTTCGGGCTAAACTATATAAATTTTAATTAAAACTAATTAAAATTAATTAAATTGTGATTTCTCCCTTTTTATTTTACCCTTCGTCGCATCCCGGTTTAATTGGTTATATTTAAATTGATTATTTTAGAGTTAGGAAAATCGGGGTGTGACAGCATGGTATCAGAGCGTAGTCGTTCTGAATACCAAAAACTTTTCATAACTTAAAATTTTAAAATTTGAAAATTTGTACACTGAGCATGGACCGTGCGTTAGGTTGCTCACGGAAGCACGGACCGTGCGTCCAGGCCGAACATGAATTTGAATTTTAAATCCCTAAACATATGGACTATGCCTTAGGTTCCCATAGGTGCACGGACCATGTGAAACCTATTAGTGTCATAAAATGAAAAACATTTTAACCTAAACTCCCGTTCATTTCACGACTTCTCTCAGCCGCTATCGCCCCCGAGCTCAGCAAGAAAGGTACGTTTTCTAACCTATACGTGTATTACTTGCTGCAAAGGATTTATTGGATTTCTTATACTTGACTACTGGCATATTTGCATGTATGATATATGTAGTATGGAAATATTATTATTATGTCGTGATGTCATACGGGACAAGAAATATTATGATATGATATGTGAGAAAATGTGATATATGGTTTGAATGTTGTTAGCTAGAGAATAATATGATATGGCTAATTGAGAATTTTAAAGTACTCGTATCATGGAAGTGATTTTATAATAATACAGTGACACGAAACTAGGAAATATTAAAATGTCTACGTGTATATATTATGATAAATGTTAAGACCGATTAACTTATTCGATACGTACATCTCGTTACGAATTCAAGCTAGGTGTTGCGTCTAATAAGTTGTTATGCTTAAATGGGGTAAAATGGGAAGAATATAGGTCGGGAAAATGTTATATTAAGGAATATTTGTCATATCACAAATGACAATGTGTATAGAATATTATTAGAAAGAGAAGAAAAGAAACATGAATAAAAAAGATTACAACATATATATGATATGATATGAACTATAGGAGTGACAGAAGATGGCACCAACAACCAGGTCAGGGGATAACCAAGGGGAAACTCATGTTAACAGACTACCACAAGATCTTCACCCAGTGCGTACAACAGAAGATAGGTTCCGGAAGCAGAATCCACCAAAGTTTGATGGCCTTGGCAACCCGATGGATGCCGAGAAATGGGTACGAGCAATTGAAAAGATTTTTAACTACATTGGCTGCAACGACAAAGAAAGAGTGGCATGCGCAATATTCCAACTTGAAGATGAAGCAGACTTCTGGTGGGAATCAGTCAGACGAACCATCACAACCGAGGAATGGGAGGATTTTACTTGGGAGGACTTCAAGCATGAGTTATACGGGAAATACATTCCAGATTGTTATAGACAGGAAAAGCAAAACGAGTTTTGGAACTTAAAGCAAGGCGATGGAACAGTCACTGAATATGACCGTATATTCAATCAACTCTCACGATATGCTACACATCTGGTTAGTACAGACAAGGAGCGTGCAGACAAGTTTCGCCGCGGTCTTCGTTACGAGATCGCAATGTGCTTAGCAAGTCAAGGAACGATGACATACGCTCAGACGCTCAGTCGAGCTCTTGACATCGAGTCACTATTGCCGCCAAAGAAAGAAGAGTTAGTATCACATCACCAATCTTCAAAAGGAAAACGCAGGCAGGAAGATCAAGACATGGAAAATACAGGGAAGGAAAGGAAACTCTGGGAAGGGGACCGATATCCGCAACAAATGCAGATTTTGAGCATACCTATGTGCACACGATGTCGGAAACGTCACACAGGCAACTGCAAGCAAGGTTTAAATGGTTGCTTTAAGTGTGGGCAACTAGGGCACATCGAGAGACAATGCCCAACTCTCAGAGGAAACAATGGGCCGGTGCAAAGACAGAATCAGAGACCGTTCGGAAATCAGAGGCCGAATCAAAGGCAACCATATCAAGCTTGGACATACGCTTTAAACCAAGCACAAAGAAATGAGGATCAACAAGATTTGGAAGGTTAGCTTGAGTTCGTAAGCCCATTGGTTATCATCTGACCGGAGGTTGGCACATGTAAGAGTTGGATAGTATAGGTTGGGATAATAAAATGAAGAAGCATAAAATATATATGTAATAGAAATAAAATGTGTCACAATGACCTTCTTGGGTTTATTAGAAATAACCGTTTCTACTTGTTTAGAAGTTTGATTTACATCCTAACTTAGGATTGGCCATGAAGTTGTGCGTAGTCGGTCTAAGGATCATAAAAATAAATTATAAGTTATCTTAGTGAAGCCTAATAAAATTGGGAAAGTTTGTGTGATGAATTGAACCTAGTGTCGTTATGTTAGTCATCTACGTACTTAAATTTCGGGACGAAATTTCTTTTAAGGGGGTGGTAGTGTAATAACCCGGATTTTTAAATAAAGGAAAATAGTTAAATATATTAAATTTGTTAGTAAAATTAATATTTCCCAAATAAATTTTTAGAATAAATAAAAGTGTTTAGAAAGTTAAGTAAACTTATTAGGGTTTCTTAAATAAAAGATTTAGGAATTTATTTAAAGTAAAATTCTTTAAACTTTAAATAATAGAAAATAAATAAACAAATGAATCTTCTAAGTAAAATATATTTTCTTAGTTATAAATATAAAGGTTGATAAAACTTTAATAAATAAAAGTTTTGAGAAATTTAAGTTAATAAACCTTAAATAAATGATTTTTAGAAAAGATTTTTTTATTTTAAATTAGTTAACTAAAATATTAAAACTTACTAAATAAAAATCCTAAAAATATAAAGTTAATACTTTTAATCTAGTTTTGACATTAAAATATTTATGAAAGAAGCTAGGCATTTTTCGGATAAACGGTTAAGAAAATCCGCGTCACCTTTAGTCCCTTTCGATCCTTTTCGTTCCTTTAAAATTCTTTGAGCCATCAAACCCATTCCGAAAATTCTTTAACCTATATCGTTATGTTCGATATTTTTCGTGGACTCCATAAACCCTTTGAAATCATAAATCGGAATTCATTGCCGGAAAAATATCTTTTCGTTCGGGAAACGAGACGTCGAACCGGAGACGGGATGACCTCTATAAAAAGAGGCCATCACCGCCTCACTTGTGCATCCTCATCCAATTTCTTTTCCTTCATCCGAGAGGAAATCCTCCAACATGTCTCTCTCTCTCTAGCCGATCTCTCTCTCCCTCTCTTTCCCTTCCGTCGGCAGCCACCTCCTCGCTGGCAGCACCTCCGCCAATCTCCTCCACCACCGATCATCATCTCCATCATCTCCACCACCTTCAGCCCCTCCATCTCCACCAGCCACCAACACCCTCGCTCTCTCTCTAAAGAAGCCGCAAGCAGCAGCCCCACCTTCATCATCTCCGATCGCCATCTCCACCGCCGCCGATCATCTCTCCGATCAAGCAGCAGCTGCTGCCACTATCTTCTTCAAGCTTCTGCCGCCATCATCTTCATCACCATCTCCTTTCTTTCAAGCCGAGGCAGCCAAGAACAGCCCCGATCATCACCGATCATCCTTTCGAGCATATCTTCTTCTTCGTTCATCGAAAAGGTATGCCGTTCGTTTCTTTGAACTCGTAGGGAGATTTCGATCTTAGGGATAATGGTTGATCGTCGTTGCGAACTTCCGAGATAGGACATGCATCATCTTCTCTTCTTCTCCATCGCCGTGCAATCGCCCTTTCTTTGGTAGTTGCCGGTGTTCCTTTTTGCATCCATATAACCGAATTAAAGTTGTTCGTAACCTAATAATTAACCACTTAATCGGAACGAATTGTTGAAAATGAATTGTTGATGGTGTACCTTTCTTTTTCATGGATAATGTTTCCCTGCATGTCGAGACTCTGCCCAAATGTTTTGAAAATATTAATATAGGCTCGAATTGATATTAACTAGCATCCTATAAAATTTGGTAACGATCGGAGTCACCGTTAATTTTCTAAAAATGAAACTAGGTTCATTTTGAGTTGTAGGAACCCTAACCCCTTTGCATGTCAAATGTTTTTGCATCAAAATATTCTAAATAATAATTTGATAAACTTTCATGTTGGAACTTAAGCCATGCGAACCTCGAAAACATAATAAAATATTCTTTGAAGATTTAATATTATTTTTATAATTTTAGAAAATATAAAAGTCAAAAGAAATTGATATTAGGAAATTCTAAGTAAAGATTTGGATGTACCTTGACGTCATAAACATATTTGTAGGAGTATTGTCAGAAGGATCTGTCTTAGGTTTCGAACCCGAGAATCGAGGAAACGAGTAAACGGTAAAGGTGGGGTTACTCTATTTTAAAATCTTATCTTTGAGTTATTAAGCTCTGATACTTGTGAAAATCGATATTATCCATGAAAATATTTTTGTGCGGACTACCTGTTTAATGCTTCAACCAGTTAACGTCGTGGTTCTTAAGTTGGTCTAACACACTAGCTGGGGACTTGTGTACACTTAGCCCAGAAGTGCGGTGGGTTGATCACCATCGGCTTCTGTTGGATGAAAGGAATGTCTGGGTCAGCGTCCCGGGTTCCTACTTTTCAGCTTGCCTGGCTGGGTTAGCGTCCCGAGGTATTGGTGGTGAAGTAACGGTTGTAGTTCCGTGACAAGTGCTCGAGCCATAAAATAAGTTTTAAGTATAATTAGGAGTTAAACTAATTTTCAAACCCTCCTAATTTTACTTGCAGCGTGGATATTATCTTTAAACTGTTTGATATCTGTTTTCTTTTGGCATGAGACCACTGAGTGCATTAGTACTCAGCCCTGCAACTCCTTTCCAAATGTTTTGCAGGTTGAAAGCCGGCGGCATAGTTGGAGCTGACGAGAATCGTGAAAGTTGTTTCGAGCCATTTCATAAAACATAGCCTATCCTTCTTTATAAAACTCTTAGGTTATGAACTTCCTAATAAATGAAATTGAGGTTATAGTTTTGAATATGTTAAGTTTAATTTCGTTATATTTTCTAATTCGTTATTCGTTTAAAAACTTAACTTTTCTAAATAAACTTTAAGAATTCATTCTCTTTATAAAAACGTGACGTTGAACATACGAAATTATATAACAAAAACCTTAACGATTTTAAAATAAGAACTATACCGTTTTATAAATGAGAATTCATTTACTTCTTTCGCTTCCGCTATTTAAATGTAATTCTGATGTATGTTAGATAATTCGATTAAATTGGAACCAACTGTAGTGCGGTCTGGTCCGCCACGGTTGTTACGCTTTCTTAAATATTTTGGAACCAACTGTAGTGCGGTCTGGTCCGCCACGGTTGTTATGATTTCTTAAATACTATGGATCCTACTGTAGTGCGGTCTGGTCCGCCATGGTAGTTACATTTTATTTAATATTATGGATCCGATGATGGCGCGGTCTGGTCTGACCTCATCGTTACGATTTATGTACTTGGTTAGCTGATGAGAAAAGTTTTCGGTATTCACTACGACTTGATCCTGGTATAGGGGAGATGCTGCCCAAATTTTCGGGCTAAACTATATAAATTTTAATTAAAACTAATTAAAATTAATTAAATTGTGATTTCTCCCTTTTTATTTTACCCTTCGTCGCATCCCGGTTTAATTGGTTATATTTAAATTGATTATTTTAGAGTTAGGAAAATCGGGGTGTGACAAACTGTCTCGACTGTGATACCCTTTTATATCTCTAGAGGAACTGGCAACTATGGTCTTCTGTGATCTACAACACACCATAAAGCCTACAACTTTGCGATAATGGATAGATGTTTGATGCATGGATAACAATTCATACTTAATCAGATAAGAGATTGTAAGTGGTTATGGACAACACATGCATACAAGCTAAAAGGCCTGCTTTCTAGTATACAAATCCATCATTATCTCCCTGCTCAAATCCAGGTGGCTGCTCCACATAGACTTCTTCTTTGAGCTCTCCATTGAGGAACGCGCTTTTCACATCCATTTGATAGACTTTGAACTTCTTGGCCGCTACATAGGCAAAAAGAGTCTAATGGCTTCAAGCCTGGCCACTGGAGCGAAGGTCTCATCGAAATCGATTCATTCCTCTTGGCAATAGCCTTTGGCGACGAGCCTAGCTTTGTTCCTCTCGACGTTGTGGTCCTCATCCATCTTGTTCTTGAACACCCACTTGGTGCCAATAACATGCTGAAATTTGGGAATATCCAAAAGATACCATACGTCGTTTCTTATGAATTGATTGAGCTCCACTTGCACGGCGATCACCCAATTTGAATCTGCTAGAGCTTCCTCCACGCTTGACAGCTCGATACTGGAGAGAAAGCAACTGAACATAGTACTTTCTCCAATCACTTGGCTTCTGGTAACTGTTTCACTAAAAAGTGTTCGCAATAGACGAAATCTATCGTAGCACTAGCAAGTAAAAACCTAAGTCGAATCTCAAGGAAAACTTAACAGGACAAATAATCGTGTAGTAAAAACAACCTAAACTAAGAAAGCAAGTAAAGAATATTTTTGGGTTTTTTGGATTTTAAAATCCTAGGCAATAAAATAAATCAAAGCAATAAATAAAAGCAAGTAAATAATCTAATCGAGAAAGCAAGAAATAAATTGAACTAAATAAACTAGAGAATTAATCTAAGAGAAAACAATTAAACTACCTAGGCAAGAATCGAAAGGAAAGCGATAACAAAAGCAAAGGAGAAAACAAATCTAGACATATTAATAAAATTTGGAAATTAAAGCAATTAATTCTAACGCTAAGGACTTGGAAAACGAAAGAATCGAAAAACTAAGAAAAACTAATCTAATCTACGAATTTGAAATCGAACGAATGGAATTAAATAAACAAAAGTAAATGAAGCAATTACGAATTGAATCTAGAACTAAGGAAAACAAAAAAATCAAGTAAATGAAAGCAATAAATAACTTACGGAATTTAAACGAAGAACGAAGAACACGAATTAAGAAGAAGTCTTGAATTAAATTGAAACGAAATGAAGAATCCGAATCCGAACAAAGGAAAGCTAATCTAAAGTGTTTGAATGCGAAAACTAAAGCTAAACGAAGGTAAAAGTGTTGGATAATTCGTGTACAAGGAGCAATATATATAGTAGGTATAAAAACCTAGATATACAAGGAAACAAATAGCTGGCCGCCCGAAGTTGGACGTACGTCCAACTTGATCTAGACGTACGTCCAGATCCCAATTCTGCACAAACTTGTTTCAAACGCTGGACGTCCATCCAACTTGGACGTGGACACCTTGGACGACCGTCCAGATGAGTTGGACGGCCGTCCAACTCCCCGAACTGCCCTCCTTTATCCGAACTTTGTCTTTTCGCCCTTCTCGATCCATTTCCGCTCCTTTTTCATCCATAAGCACCTACGAATACCAAAAACTCCAAACAACCAAATCATAGCCATAGACACACAAAAAGACACGAAAACATAACGAAAACGGACACGAAAACACGGCGAAAATCCTAACATCTGGACACCAATCTAAATCCCCCACACTTAGAACTTTGCTTGTCCTCAAGCAATATAATCATACTTAAAAAAAAAAAAAAAAAAAAAAAAAAAAAAAAAAAAAAAAAGCAATATAATCATACAACTTAGACCCAATTCAACCAATCCAAATCATAGAACATTTAATCACCGGAATCGACAAGCAACGAACAAAGTCACCTTAATCCCAAGTTACAAACAATCAACATCAATGAACTATGTGACTTATAAACCAATCCAAGTATGAGGATCCAATCAACGATACACACATCTCACAATTATCAAGATCGCCACAACTTAGAAATCTAACATACTTTCCCCTTTTATTCAACTCAAGCACAAATATAACCTTTTTTTTTTTTTTTTACACAAGTGAACGTTTTTGGCACATAATTCACTAGGTTTAATCATCGATGGGTCTCATCGAGCATCCTAGTGCAGTTTCCCGTTCTCATTGTCAAGAGGAGTAGAGTGCCTATGAACACTTTATTCACACATATACGAGTATCATCTAGGACATAGTTCATGAAATTTAATCATTCGAGGGTCTCTCGAAGCCTTTTCATGTGGTTTCCCATGCTCATTAGTTTAGTATTTTCATACGTTACAAGTAAGAGGAGCAGAATCCTATCAACTCTTTTCACAACAAAGCACATATTTTTTTTTCTTTCTTTTCTTTTTTTTTTTAAGAGGGAAAGTAAACTAAAAATCCAAAGTTGCAACAATCAAGATTTATCACTCATAATCCAAAATCATCAATCATCAAATCATGATCATTCACAACTCAAGACTAAACCAACCTTGATATGGACTAATATCAGCCATACTCCGTAAATAACTCAGGATAATAAGAAAAATATATTTCCCTCAATTTTACGATATCATTTTCAAGGAAAGTGATTATCAGATGCCATGCCAAGCGTGGAAGTTGATGGAGTCCAAGGTTCGTCAAATCAAGATCCTGTTCGTGTTCCCAAAGGGCCGGTGACGAGAGCTCGAGCTAAGAAGTTCAAGGAAGGCTTACAAGGATTGATCCAAGAAGTTTGGGCTCAAGAATTGATGAAGAAGCCCATTGGAGAAGGCGGACCGGACAGCCCGCGAGTTATTAATTTCATCGAGTGCGTTCGGGCTGAAGATTGAAGACTTTATGTTTATTTTCGTGTGTTTTGAGTCAGGCCACGTTTTTGGGCCTTAAAAGACTTGTTTTTGGGTTTTTATCATGTTGGTTAATGGGTTGGGCCATGCCAATGACTTTGGGTCAGTTATTTCCTAGTTAGATTAGGTTTAGATGGTTTTATTTGCCTCTCTATATAAGGGGGTCTTTGTGGACGAAAATTAGCTAGCTTTTGATCATTAATATTATTGTGAGATTATTCTCTCTTGAGAGTTTTCGAATTCCTCTTGATTATTCCTAGACGAATTCATTATCCGGCGAATCAGCGAGTCAATCATCCCTCGTTGTGTGTCATTCATCGTCCCCGTGTGGCTTGGCGACCGTTTCTTTGGGTTATAGAGACTTCGGTTTATCTATAGTACTTAGGAGGGTTTAGTCCTTTGACGTATTGGGATTTCCATTCGTTAGTTAGTTTCGTTTCTTCCGCGTGCGTCTACCATTCGGTCATCAAGGATCGTATCATTTGGCACCAGAGCCAGGCTTACGTCATCCAGGTTCTATCGTCCTTTTCGTCTTGAATTTCGTATCTTTGTTGCTTTCTGTTCGTGTCTTGTTTTCGAGTCGTCTCTTCGTGTCTTGTTCTGTTCTTCGTTCGTTTGAGTCGTGCTGTGTCCAAAAAAAAAAAAAAAAAAAATTTCAGATTCGTTTGTGTCAAAATTTCAGAGTCGTTCTTGTAGCTTTTCTTTCGTGTCAAGTATTCGGATTCGTTTTGATACCTAGTCAAATTTGTTTCCTTGGTCATTAAGGAGTAGAAGATTTCTTTCCTTACAAGAATAGGAAACATACTCAGAATATAAATCCCATACCTTATATTATATAACACGTCTTAGGTGAGTCTTCTACACGTTGTCGTGACATATTAGGGGCAAAAGTTTTGATCAAAAAAAAAAAAAAAAAAAAAAGGATATATTCGAAGCCCTAGTGTGTCACTGTGTTTTCTGAGTTGGTTATTACGTGTTTCTTCATTGGGATATCAGTTAAATATTCGTTTCGGTGTGTTTTCGTCTTTTTCTCGTGTTTTTCGTCGGCCAGCACTAAAACGGCCATAACTTTTGCATACGAACTCCGATTTTGCTCCATAATACCTTTTCGGAAAGCTCTCGAAAAGATCTATACGGTGTTTCCGACTATGTCGGAATCGGTCCATTATTTTTGCAAAAAAAGGTCGTTTAAAGGGTCAAATCGTCCGCCGAAGTTTTCGGTAAAATTTTCGTGTCTTTTTTCGTGTCTCGGTTTAGGGTTTTCTTAGTCCGATCATCCTTCCTTCCTAATTTCAGTACTCTTGATTCGTTAATAGTGGTTTCTGTGGTAGATTAAGGGAATTTGAGCTTCTTAAGAGAGAATTGAGTGGGAAAAGGCAAGAGAGGTGAGATTATTAGAGGGTAAAAGCCATTACTATTGAGCGATACACGAGTGCTGAGTGTGAACCGTATTGAGGGATACACGAGTGATTGTGAGGTAGTGAGGATTCTGTTTTTACTAACTTTCGTTTGTTTCTTTTGAAAAAAAAAATTGCAGGTATGGCCGGAGAACAAGAGACGTTGGACCCCAAGTTGAAGTTCATGTTTGAGGCATTGAAGTCCGAGTTGGGGAAGGTGATGGAATCCAAACTGGATGGAGTTTATGATAGACTTGGTGAAGTTGAGTCAGCTTCCAAACAGCTTCAATATCATCGAGGTGGAAGAGGAGGACGAGGTGGCAGAGGAGGTCAGCATAACTATCGAGACTATGGGCCGTTCGAGGAGGAGTTTGTTGACGAAGGGGAAGACGGATGGGAAGAGCCAAGGAACAGGCCTGACAATAATCTGGGCAACATCAGCTGAATATACCTTCCTTCCAAGGGAGGAACGATCCAGATGCGTATATTGAGTAGGAGAGGAAGCTCGACCTCATGTTCGACTGTCACAATTACTCCGAGCTGAAGAAGGTGAAGTTGGCAGCGATAGAGTTCTCCGATTACGCCCTCGTTTGGTGGGATCAATTGGAGAAGAGTAGGAGAAGGAATGGGGAGCCTCCGGTTCAGACTTGGAACGAGATGAAGGGGATCATGAGGAAACGATTTATTCCAGCTCACTATTATAGGGAACTGCACAACAAGCTCCAAAGCTTGAGACAAGGATCTAGGAGCGTGGATGAATATTATAAGGAGATGGAGGTAGCCATGATTCGAGCTAATGTTGTGGAGGACAGTGAGGCGACGATGGCGAGATTCTTGGCTGGTCTGAATTGGGAGATTCGGAATGGAGTGGAGTTGCAGCATTATGTTGAGATCGAGGACATGGTACACATGGCTGTGAAGATAGAGAATCAGCTCAAGAGGAGGGGTAACGTTGGTTACAATAAGCAGAATCAGTCCAATTGGAAGCAATCTCAGCCTGCTGCTAGTGGTTCCTTTTTGAGAGGGAATCAATGGAAGAAGGAGGAGTCGCCGAAAGATGAGAGGAAACCGTTCGTGAAGGCGCGATCAGATTTGACGAGCTCTAACAACCAAGGCAAACCAGCAGTGCCTGAGGGTCGAAATCGTGATCGTAAGTGCTTCAAGTGTCAAGGATTCGGACATATCATGAGTGATTGTCCAAATAGGAGAGTGATGATCATGAGAGATGATGGAGAGGTCGTGACTGATGATGAAGTTGACCCGGAGATGCCTGGTTTGGAGGAGTCTGAGGACGAAGAAGAAGAGATTCAGCCACCTGTAGGACGCATTTGTGTGGCCAGAAGAGCATTAAGCGTCCAGAATCATGTTGACGAATTGGTGCAACGCGAAAACATCTTTCACACGAGATGTCAGGTGAAGGATCAGCTGTGCAGCGTGATTATTGACGGAGGGAGCTGCACCAACGTTGCTAGCGTGGCCATGGTTCAAAAATTAGGGCTTCCAGTTTCGCCGCACCCCAAACCATACCGGCTGCAATGGTTGAGCGATGCTGGCGTGGTGAAGGTTAATAAGCAAGTGAGAGTGCCGTTTTGCATTGGCAAGTATGAGGATGAGGTTTTGTGTGATGTAGTTCCGATGCAAGCGAGTCACATCTTGTTGGGGAGACCGTGGCAGTTTGATCGACGAGTGACACATGATGGCTTCACCAACAAATATTCGTTCGAGTATAGGCAGAAGAAGGTGTCGCTTGTTCCTCTTACTCCCAAACAAGTGTATGAGGATCAAGTGTTGCTGCAAAAGGAGGCTGAGCGGCTGAAGTTGGAGGAGCAGAAGGTGGAGACTAGGGAGAAGGGAGATAAGGAGAAGGGTGTAGTACAAAAATCGTGTTTCGCAAGGGCGAGTGATCTGAAGTTGGCGGTGCAGGAGGAGAGGACCTTGATCGTACTTCTGTACAAGGGGAACATGTTATCTACTAACGATCTCGATTCTCTACCCCCTTCTATCTCTTCTGTTTTGCAGGAATTTGATGATGTCTTTCCCGAGGATACTCCAGCTGGCTTACCACCAATTAGGGGGATAGAACATCAAATCGACTTTGTGCCTGGAGCAACACTTCCAAATAGGCCAGCCTATCGCACCAATCCCGAGGAGACGAAGGAGTTGGAGAGGCAGATTGGAGAGTTGTTGGCGAAAGGGCATGTGAGGGAGAGTTTGAGTCCTTGTGCAGTTCCGGTGTTACTCGTACCCAAGAAGGACTCAACGATGAGGATGTGTTGCGATTGTCGAGCCATAAACAACATCACGGTAAAGTATCGACATCCTATCCCTCGTTTAGATGATATGCTTGATGAACTGCATGGCTCTTGTGTGTTTTCGAAAATTGATTTGCGTAGTGGATACCATCAGATTAGGATTAAGGAAGGGGATGAATGGAAAACTGCTTTTAAAACTAAACTTGGTTTGTATGAGTGGCTAGTTATGCCTTTCGGTTTGACTAATGCACCTAGTACATTTATGCGTCTTATGAACCATGTTTTACGAGCTTTTATTGGCAGATTTGTAGTTGTCTACTTTGATGATATCCTAGTGTATAGCAAGAGTCATGATGAGCATGTTGAACATTTGAGGTCTGTTTTAGATGTACTTAGGAAGGAGAGGCTGTTTGCTAACTTAAAGAAGTGCATCTTTTGTACGGACAAGCTTGTGTTTCTTGGATTTGTTGTTAGTGCACAGGGTGTACAGGTTGACGATGAGAAAATACGAGCTATTCAAGAGTGGCCGAGTCCAAAGAGCATTGGAGAAGTTAGGAGTTTCCACGGACTTGCTAGCTTTTATAGGAGATTCGTGCCCCATTTCAGTAGTGTTGCAGCACCATTGACGGCAATCATCAAGAACAATGTGTAGTTTAATTGGGGAGAAGATCAAGAGAAGGCGTTTCAGCTTCTGAATTACAAACTGACACACGCCCCGGTACTATCTCTTCCTAACTTTTCTAAGTCTTTTGAGATTGAATGTGATGCTTCTGGTGTTGGAATTGGTGCAGTTTTGATGCAAGAAGGCCGGCCGGTGGCGTACTTCAGCGAGAAGCTAAACGGAGCAACGTTGAGCTATCCAACGTACGATAAGGAGCTGTATGCATTGGTGCGGGCTTTGAAAACGTGGCAGCACTACTTGTGGACAAAGGAATTCGTCATTCACACCGATCATGAGTCCTTGAAGCACTTGAAGGGGCAGCACAAGTTGAACAAGAGGCATGCTAGGTGGATGGAGTTCATAGAGACGTTTCCTTACGTCATCAAGTACAAGCAAGGTAAAGAGAATGTAGTGGCTGATGCACTTTCACGGAGGTATGCCTTGATCTCTACTTTAGATGCTAAGTTGCTTGGTTTCGAGTGTTTGAAGAGTTTGTATGTGAATGATGCTAATTTTGGTGAGATTTATCGAGCATGTGAGAAATCTGGTTTTGAAGAGTACTTTAGGCATGATGATTATTTGTTTAAGAGAAATCGATTGTGTGTTCCTAAGTGTTCTCTTCGTGAATTATTGTTGCTTGAATCTCATGGTGGGGGTTTGATGGGACATTTCGGTGTTGCTAAGACTTTAGCTGTTTTGCATGAACACTTCTTTTGGCCTCATATGAAGAGAGATGTTGAACGAATTTGTGGTAGATGTGTTACTTGTAAACAAGCTAAGTCTAGAGTGAGTTCCCATGGTTTGTACACGCCATTGCCTATTCCTACTGCTCCTTGGATTGACATTTCTATGGATTTCGTGTTAGGGCTGCCTAGGACTAAGCATGGTAGTGATTCTGTGTTTGTGGTGGTTGATAGATTTTCTAAGATGGCGCATTTTATTCCATGTCATAAATCTGATAATGCATCACATGTTGCTGATTTGTTCTTTCGAGAGATTGTTAGATTGCATGGAATGCCTAGGACTATTGTTTCGGATAGGGATGCGAAGTTCTTAAGTTACTTTTGGAAGACTTTGTGGGGTAAGTTAGGTACTAAACTGTTGTTTTCTACTACTTGTCATCCACAAACTGATGGTCAAACTGAAGTAGTCAATAGGACTTTGTCTACATTGCTTAGGGCTATAATTAAGAAGAACATTAAGTCTTGGGAAGAATGTTTGCCACATGTTGAGTTTGCATATAACCGTTCTGTTCATTCTGCTACTAAGTTTTCGCCTTTTGAGATTGTCTATGGGTTTAATCCTTTAACTCCTTTAGATTTATCTCCATTGCCTGAACATGAGCGTACTAACCTTGATGGCCAGAAAAAGGCTGATTTTGTGAAACAGATTCATGAGAAGGCAAGGCTGAATATTGACAGACGAACGGAGCAGTACGCCAAGCAAGCCAACAAGGGGAGGCGTCAAGTTGTGTTTGAGCCCGGAGATTGGGTATGGCTGCATATGCGCAAGGAGAGGTTTCCATTGCAAAGGCGTTCGAAGTTGCTACCTCGAGGCGATGGACCTTTTCAAGTGTTGGAGCGCATCAATGATAACGCCTACAAATTGGACTTACCTGGTGAGTATAATGTTAGTGCTACATTCAATGTTACTGACTTGAGTCCTTTTGATGTAGGTGACGACTTGGATTTGAGGACAAATCCTCTTCAAGAGGAGGGGAATGATGGAGTCCAAGGTTCGTCAAATCAAGATCCTGTTCGTGTTCCCAAAGGGCCGGTGACGAGAGCTCGAGCTAAGAAGTTCAAGGAAGGCTTACAAGGATTGATCCAAGAAGTCTGGGCTCAAGAATTGATGAAGAAGCCCATTGGAGAAGGCGGACCGGACAGCCCGCGAGTTATTAATTTCATCGAGTGCGTTCGGGCTGAAGATTGAAGACTTTATGTTTATTTTCGTGTGTTTTGAGTCAGGCCACGTTTTTGGGCCTTAAAAGACTTGTTTTTGGGTTTTTATCATGTTGGTTAATGGGTTGGGCCATGCCAATGACTTTGGGTCAGTTATTTCCTAGTTACATTAGGTTTAGATGGTTTTATTTGCCTCTCTATATAAGGGGGTCTTTGTGGACGAAAATTAGCTAGCTTTTGATCATTAATATTATTGTGAGATTATTCTCTCTTGAGAGTTTTCGAATTCCTCTTGATTATTCCTAGACGAATTCATTATCCGGCGAATCAGCGAGTCAATCATCCCTCGTTGTGTGTCATTCATCGTCCCCGTGTGGCTTGGCGACCGTTTCTTTGGGTTATAGAGACTTCGGTTTATCTATAGTACTTAGGAGGGTTTAGTCCTTTGACGTATTGGGATTTCCATTCGTTAGTTAGTTTCGTTTCTTCCGCGTGCGTCTACCATTCGGTCATCAAGGATCGTATCAGAAGTCTTATTAGAGTAAAAGGAATGACAAGTCTGATAGGGACTAATATCAGCTATACTCCCTAAATAACCCAAGGTAATGGGGAATACATTTTCCTTAACTTTAGACTACAGTTCTTAGGGAGATTGGTGTGGCAGATGCCACAATAAAGACGGGAACCTTACCTCTCTGAAAGAAATAATAGATCCTAGACGAAACTAGCCTCAACAACACCGTTAATGGAGATAAGTATCGCTTTTAGGTGATGATCGATAGAAGCTATTTCATATAACAGTATAATATCAAGGAGATCTCGTTGGCACTAGACACCCAACACAATTAAGAATCGTATGCCATGCAAGAAGCTGTGAGGTTTCAGTTTCTCCCATAAGCTATGCAGGCACCTGCAAAGACAGAAGGATCTGACCAGATACTATAGGTGTCTAGTGGAAGCTCGAGGTTCTGCGTAACATACGGTCCGCGTGACTCTATGTACTGTAGAGTGAGGACCACTGCATTCATAACGGAGGATACTTGGCCTCCGATTGGAATTCCTTTTCTGTCCTTCCTTCACACGGATGCTCACTTTTCACCCTCCTTACACCTATAAATACTAAGCGAACTCACACATCACGGGGGGATCACTCTTTACGAACAACACGCTCCTTAGCGTACTGTTCCATTCAGCTCAATACTCTCTCTCACGAGCTCCTCCGAGCTCGAGCAGATCAAGGCGGGCAAAACCTTCTTCCGGGAAGCCGCAGTTCGTTTCTACATCCATCTACTCTTCTCAACACCGGGAAGAATCTCTTTCTTATGTACACTACCTTGAACTTAAGGTAAAATCCTCATTTCCGAAAGGGAATGAAGCTCGATGGAGCTTCGTGCTCCCTATTTCTCTCCTCTTTCCCATTCCATTTCTTCATTATCTGCTTATATGAGTACAAAACTCCATGAATCTTGCTAGTTTATGGCTAAATACGCCCTTTATCCTTTACCTATAGCTCAACTATTATTCGCCGTTGCTGTGCATATCTCGTCCTGTATAAAATGCTTGGTTATGGTCTTTCCATCCGCATGAATCTCTCGCTCCTTACTGCTTCAACGCTTTATTCATGAATGCTCTTTTCGAAACATGATGAATAATACCCTAAATTGTTGTGGATCTCTAACCCAGATCTATCAAACCTAATTCAAGCTATCAATTCCAACAACTAAATACTCCATCATCGAATCATTCAAATCAATCCTAAATCACATGCTTATAAGCTCAGTTACTAACAAATTTCCTAAGTGGGGAATAAATCAAGACTCGATCACATACTAGACTCGATCAAACCAAACAAGACACAAAACAAAAACGAACACTTCATGCCAAAAGTTTTAAAGACCCCCCCCCCCCCCCCCCCCCCCCCCCCCCCAACTTAAAATCAAGCAATGTCCCCATTGCGAGAATATAAAAAGGAAAGGGCTAGAAAGACTTATCGCATGACGACAACCAACATACTCAAAATCCCGAGAGACTCCAAGTAAGTACCTACAAAACAAGCTCAAAAACAAAACACCAAAGCGTAAAAGTGCACAAATCAAAGAAAACAAAAGACTCAAAACAAAGACAAATAGACTTCAAAACATGGCTATGGATGGAATGGACCTCGGTACCGCGGATCTTGCCAACGGGGATCGTTGGGAGCCCAAAATCGTGAGTCATTTGGATCCTGCTGTGAAGAAGTAGTGCCCACCGAGAAGTCAGTGTATCGAGTCAAGTGTCGCTCAATGTTGTAAACACGGTCCCCTAGCCCCGTCATTTGGGTAGACAAATCATCGAACCGACTAAACACATTTTGTTGGAATTGTGTAAAATCGGTCCTAAAGTCTGCCCAATATGGTGGAACCACGGCCTCCATTGATTGTCGGGCCCGGACTCGATCTCTTCGTGTGTAATACCAAACCAAGAGCTAGTCATCGGTCGGGACCTCTTGTTGCTCCTCATCTTTCTGCTCTTCTTCTTCCTCTTTACCTTCTTGATCCTCATCTTCATTGCCTCCTCCGGCCTCGTACTCTTGCTCCTCATCCTCTTGCTCGGTGATCCCTCGACGTCGAAGATTGGCGTAGTGAGCAATAACCGAAGGCCTCTCTCGCATGGGAATAAATTCGGTTGGGCTTCTCATGAGGTGAGCCTTGATGAAGTCGGTTGGAGCGATCTCTTGACTCGGGGTTCGTCCCTCACAGTGCGTAGTGTCAATCCCAAAATGATGTGCTAAAACCTCTCAGTACGGAACGGGATGCCTTGTTGCTCACCGAGTTGCTCCGGGGTGGCATCGGTGGGTCGGTTCACCACAAGACGAGTTCCGAGAGTGACTCGGGAATTGTTGAATAAGTTCCCTCGAGCCATGATGGTGTAGGGGAGCTGGAGAGTGGAGTCGGGACGAGACGAGGGAAGAACGGAGGAAGAACGGGACACTAACGCGTCGGGGTAGCAACTGGTTTTGGAAGGCCGTCCAGAATTTCTTGGACGTACGTCCAGGTTCAAACTGGGAGTTGTGCGGTTTCTCCGATGGAAAACGGTGGCGGCGGCTAAATGCGGCTGTAACGGCGGCGTTACTAGATGGCGACGACGGTGAAGGCAGGCTGCTGGCGGCGTGCGGTGGCTGAGGGGGTAGCGGCGTGCGGCGGCTGAGGGAACAGCGACGGCGTGCGGCGGTAGTGAATGGCGGAACCGACGGCGACAAATGGCGGTGGCGACGGCGTGTATTCTGCTATGGGAGAAAAGGGAAGAGAGAGAGGAAAGAAAAGAAAAGAACATTAGGTTAAATATAAGAGAGAACTCGATTTTGAAAAGGAAAAGAATCCCGTCGCGTGTTGGACGGCCGTCCAACTAAGTTGGACGTACGTCCAACTCGCGTTACTGAGCTGGAATGGTTTGAGTTGGACTCCCATCCAACTCGGGTTGGACGGCGTCCAACCCACGGTTCTGAGTTTGGTAGCACATGTTGGACGCCCGTCCAACTCTCGAATCTGCCCAAAAATCGGTTTTCCTTCTCGTCTCGACCTCTCTTCTTGCCAATCCTTGTGAACTACTCCCTGCATAAAAAATCAAAAAGAAAACAAACGAAAACAACAAAAATAACAAAAATGAATCCTAAACTACATTTTTTTTTTTTACGTGGGTTGCCTCCCACCAAGCGCTTGTTTATCGTCATTAACTCAAGAGTAAGTGGGGGGTCGGAGATGGGAATCGTCTCCACCGTTTGAGGCAATGTTGTCCTTCAATGTAAGGCTTCAAACGTTGCCCGTTGACCGAGAAGATGTATCCCGAATCCTCGTTCTTGATCTCCACCGCACCATGGGGGAAAACTTGCACCACCGTGTATGGAACTCCCCACCTAGACTTTAGCTTACCCGGAAATAATCGAAGACAAGAGTGAAAGAGAAGTACCTTTATTCCGGGTTTGAACTCCTTGTAGGCTATTCGTCTATCATGTAGACGTTTCACCTTGTCCTTGTAGATCTTGGCATTGTCATAGGCTTCGTTCCTTAGGTCGTCGAGCTCCTCCATTTGCAAAATCATCCGATCGTGTGCGTCATCGAGGTTGAATTGATGCGCTTGAGGGCCCAATACGTCTTGAACTCAATCTCAACGGGCAAATGGCATGACTTACCATAGACGAGCCTATAGGGACTCATCCCAAGCACGCCTTTGTAAGCCGTACGATATGTCCAAAGAGCATCGTTCAATTTGTCGGCCCAATCCTTCCTTGATGGTTTCACCGTCTTCTCGAGGATCTATTTGATATGCCGATTACTCGTCTCCGCTTGCCCCGAAGTTTATGGATGATAAGGAGTCGCCACCTTGTGAGTGATGGCGTTCTTCTTCATGAGCTTAGCGAACAATTTGTTGCAAAAATGCTTTCCCCCATCACTAATGATCACACGAGGGAAACCAGACCTACACAAAATATTTTCCTGCACAAACTTCAAGACAACATGAGAATCACATGTCTTCGTGGGTATAGTTTCTACCCACTTAGACACGTAATCGACGACAAGTAAGATATACTCGAATCCATGAGACTTGGGGAAAGGACCCATAAAATCAATACCCCATACATCAAATACCTCGACCACCAAGATAGGATTTAAAGGCATCTTATTGCGTCGACTAATCGAGCCGACGCATTGACAACGATCACAAGAAAGATAGAAGGCTTGGGCATCCTTAAAAAGAGTGGGCCAATATAGCCCACTTTGAAGTACCTTATGTGCAGTCTTTTGCCCACCAAGTTTGAACAAATGGGGGTCCTCCCAATAGTATTGCCTGCACAAACGAAGAAACCTTTTCTCTTCTTGAGCGTTAAGGACGGGTTTAGTGTCCTTATCGGCCAAGTAATTAGCAATATCGGCAAACCAAGGAGTAACATCCACTTCATTAACATTCTCAAACGGGAAGGAATCACAAATATCATCAAGAGAAGCATATGGAGGAGGTGAATCGAGATGAGAGAGATGATCAGCCACATGATTATCACTACCTATCCTATCACGTATCTCAATATCAAACTCTTGTAACAATAAGACCCATCTAATCAACCTAGGTTTTTCTAGGCTTTAGTCAAAAGATGTTTAAGAGCACCATGATCACTATAAATAATCACCTTAGATCCTATGATGTATGATTTAAATTTATCTAAGGCAAAAACAACAACAAACATCTCTTGTTCGGTGGTGGTGTAATTCACTTGAGCAGGATTAAGAGTTAAACTAGCATAGTAAATCACACGAAGCATCTTATCGACTCTTTGACCCAAAACAGCCCCTACGGCATTATTAGAAGCATCACACAGGCAATGACCAATCGGGACCAACTACAACCGGCGCAGAGATGAGTTTTTCTTTCAAAGTGAGAAAAGCATGCATACAAGAATCATCAAAGTGGAAAGGAACATCTTGAGCAAGAAGACGTCAAAGAGGTTGGCTAATTTTAGAAAAATCCTTAATAAATCGTCTATAAAAGCCCGCATGACCAAGGAAACTCCTAATACCTTTGACATCACTAGGTGGTGGCAATTTTTCAATAACCTCCACTTTTGCTTTGTCGACCTCTATACCCTTACTCGACACTACATTTCCTAAAACAATACCACTCTTACCTATAAAATGTCTCTTTTCCCAACTCAAAGTAAGACCACTCTCAATGCACCTCTTAAGATCTCTCTCAATTTTCAGCAAGCAATCATGAAAAGAAGACCCAAAAACAGAAAAATCGTCCATAAAAATCTCTACAACACCACCAATAAATTCCGAGAAAATAGACATCATGCATCTTTGGAACGTACCCGGTGCATTGCAGAGACCAAATGGCACCCTTCTATAAGCGTAGGTCCCAAAAGGGCTTGTAAAGGCCGTCTTTGCTTGATCCTCCAGAGCTATCGCAATTTGGTAGTAACCTAACAAGCCATCTAAAAAGCAATAAAATTTCTGCCTGGCTAATTGTTGGGAATTGTTAAGAACAAAGTGTTAAGGCGGAACCAATAAGGGATAAGTCCATTGTTTTGACTTGATCCCAAAACCCCAAAGTGTTCTGTTCCCAAGCGACCCATTTTGATGTAGTTAATAGGTTAGAATTTTTCTAAGCCTACTCTGTTAGGATGGCTCTTTAATTTGCTTAGATTATAGGCTTCAACAGTTCAAGTGAAAGCCACTCGCTTGAGTGTGTTTTTCGAAGCGAAGCAAGTCTAGCAAGCCGAAGTGAAGCGTGCCGAAGAAGAGCGTAGCGAAGCGAGCGCTACAGTAGATTCAAAGTGAGTCTGCCAAAGCGAAGCGAAGCGAGCGCTACAGTGTAAAGTCAAAGCTAGTCAACTCTAGTCAGCAATTTCCAAAGCAGTCACTAGGGAACTTTATTTCCCAAAGCGACTCGCTACAGAATGACTACGAAGTGACTCAACTAAAGCGGACGCTACAACTTCAAAGCGAAGCAAGCCACTACCTACCAGAAAGCGACAGCATAAATTCCCGCTCCGAATTTGAACTCCAGACAACTAGAGATCTCCGCATTTATTACGAGATCTCCACGTGTCAAACGCGGAGAGGAGCAGAGGAGTTGACTGCCAGGCCGACAAGGCGCCGTAACAGTACTGGGTCGCTCCAGTTACTGTTGAAGTTGGAACTTAGCCATTTCCGGCAAAAATCCAAATCTGCGCGTCTGAAAAGCAGCCAGCCTGTGCAAGTACTGTAGAGAGGAGGAGGGACAAGGCCACCAACCAAGCAATGGATCTCAGCCAACCCTCCGCCTATAAATAGTGACGGATCACAATGTGAAGAAGTAGAACACTACTTGAGCATTCGAGCGCCCACAGCAAACAAACACTCCAAGCCTTTGAGCAATCTTCGAGTTTTTGTTTCAAGTCTTCTCCGAGTTTCCAGTTCATCGGAACTCGTCTTCACAACCTTCACACTTAGAGTCTAAGCCCACTTCAAATATCCAAGCTTAGAAGGAGAGCTCTAGCCTACTTTGCATCTACTGTAAAGAGCTCTTCATAGTGTGTTTGTCTACCAAAAACCCTAAACTCTGTCTGTTAGGTTTTTGAGTCGTCGTTAGGTTGTCCCGATCCAAGGCTCTTCTTTCATCGATTGAAGAAGCCTCGATCATAGAGTTTAGATCCAAGCTTGCACCTACATCGTTTGTGTGAAGCTCGATCGAAGCTAGGCTGTAAGGAGAGCCCGTAATCTCCCTGTCTGTGTTTTGACTGAAGCGAGTGAAGCTTCCAGTCTTGTCTAGGTTTGTGTAGTGAACTTGTAATCACTACGTCTGTCGTTTGATCCAAGCGAGTGAAGCCCGATCTCGACCAAGGTTTTTGAAGGACCCGTAACCTTCAAGTTCTTGAGTGAAGAGAACAGTTGCCGTCGCGCAACAAGTGGACATAGGAGTTTTATCTCCGAACCACTATAAATCTCTGTGTCGTATCTCTCTAACCCTAATCTCTTTACTGTATTTGATTATCCATTGCACGTGCATCTAAACAAACATAACTTGGATTTTTAATTACTTAGGAAAGATTTTAGCTCACCGAATTTCCGCATACACGAGTAAAGACTCCCTCTTGATCAAGTTCTTACTTCGGTCAAGCAGTCAAGCTACGTACTGTAGATCTAGCTTCAGCTAGGTCTTAAGTTTCAAGCGAGCTCTTTACTTGTCACTCTGAGTTAAAGGGAAAAAGTTGAAAAACTTGATATACGTATTCACCCCCCCCCCCCCCCTACAGCGGTTCTTTCGAGCCTCTGCTTTGCATATCAGAAGCGAGCCCCCACTCGCTTCACGTTGTCTCATTGAACCGGATCCTATTTCCTAAGTGCATCAAAACCTCACCCACGGATATTGCATATACTGCTAATAGTTTGCTATGTCTACATATAGTGCATCAAACCTTCCACAGTTCTCTATCGAAGGATACGAGACATGGAGTTTCCGAGTCGAGAGCTTCTTATGCTCCATCCACGACCGGATGTGGGAAGTCATAGAGGACGGACCAATCGAAATCAAAAAGGCCATATCTGTGAACGTCCCAGCCGCCGAAGGACGCGAAGCTCATGTCAGACAAGAATACGTCGAGAAGGACAAGGACGAATACAATCCCAACGACTTCAAAATCACCAACCTTGATAAAATCGCACGTCACACGATGCAGAGCACCGTATCGGATGCCTACCTTCCCAGGATCAGGAAGTGTGCGACAGCGAAGGAAATGTGGGAAACCCTAGCCCTCATTTCACAAGGAACGGACAAAATCAAGGAGAACAAGCTCGCTGTACAAATGCGAGAGTTTGAAAGTCTGATAATGAAGCCAGGAGAGTCCATCGACGCCTTCGAGCTGAGAGTTACAAACATCATTGCAACTCTCAACTCACTTGGGAAGAAACTCACAGATAAGGAAGTCAATCTGAAGATTGTCCGAGCTCTCACAAGGAAGTGGCAGACAATGAAGGAGCTGTACCTAGCTACCAAGGATCTTTCAAAGCTCACACCGGAGATTCTGTTCTCCGAACTCAAAGCTCACGAATTCGATCTGAATCGTATGAATCTCGATGAAGAAGATGAAGCTCCCACGACGTCTAAAGGTGTAGCGTTCAAAGCTGCTGAAAGGCCAAGTGACCAGTCGTTAGCCAAGATGACGAGGGAAGAGTTGGAAGAACATATTGCGTTCTTATCCAAGAACTTCAACAAAATGAATTCTCGAGTGGGCAAATACAAAAGATTTTACAAGCAGTACAAGGGGAGGAGCACTGATGCTCGAGAAGGAAAAGGGAAAAGAGAGGAGACGACCAAGCCGATCCCGCGAGACATAATGGATGTGGAGTGCTACCACTGCCAAAAAATGGGCCACTACAAATCCGATTGTCCAAAACTGAGTGCGAAGGAGCGAGAGGAACTGAAAGCAAAGAAGGATGCTCCAAGGCGAGCGCTCGTAACAAGTGAAATGCCGGTCGCTTCAACTGGAGAGATAGCTAGCGACTCGGATGCATTCACAGATCCCAACTCCAGTGAGGGAGAGGATCTTGGATTCATGGCGCTCACCGACGAGGAAACAGGAGAGGTATTCATCTATCCCTCACCCAGCTCAATTACACTCGCACACACTTATCTAGAGGAAGCAAATTCCTCAACATGGAGTGAGTTGCTTGACAAGCACATTAAATTGTCAAGTGACCATGAAGTGTTGAAACAAGCTTTGTCTCAAAGCGAGGAGGAGAACCGAAAGCTAGCCACTGAGCTTGACCAAGTCAAACATAACTTAAGGGCTATGACTAGTAAGTTCGAAGATCTCTTCGCGAGACATCAAGGCTTGGAAGGAAGGTATGAAACCCAGTCCGCTCTAGTTGCCAACTTGAACAAAGCTTCATATGCTAGGCAGACACTAGAGAGCTCACTTCTACCTTTTGGAAGAAAAGGAGGACTCGGATATGAGGGTGGACCTTCCAAGCCGACTGTCTTTGTTGGTGCTTCTAACACGACACCATCAGTCACTTTGGAAATGCCCACTGCATCCAAAGCGACCACCAACAAAGATAAAGGCCAGATGGCTGAGAACCCTAAGAAGAAGCCAATGAAGATGTCTATATCTTCAAGGGCCGAAACTATGGGCAAGCAAAGACCAACTGTTCCTAGCACTTACAATGCTAAAGCTTACCAATCCAAAGGTAAAGGGAAACCAGTTGTAGCTTCTAAGCCTCAAGCCAAGACACGAGAGACAAAGGATCTTCCTTTCAAGAAAAGGAGTAATGTCTATGTGTCACGTTATCCGGACTGGAGATGGTCCAACCGGACTAACGTTGAGGGGGAAGAATTCGAAGCACCAAGAAGGCCGCTTCGAACTCCCAAGGTAACTCAAGCAAGTCGGGGTCAAAACCCTAGTTGGACCGCTTCGAGAAAACCTAGCGAGCCGCTTCGACAGACTATAAAACCTAAGTCAGTCTCTAAGCCCGTAGCTAATCCGAAGCGAGTCGCTTCAGGATATAAGCCAAAGGGCAAGAGCATGGGTATGTCTCAAGCGAGCCGCTACCCCTCTTGCACACACTGTTGCACGTGTGAAGCTGCTTCTAAGCAGTACACCAAGTTTTCGAAGGTCGAGAAGCCCAAGACACAAGCTTCATCTCAAAAGAGAGTGAAGCAAGTGTGGGTACCTAAGGGGACTAACCTGCAAGGACCCAAACTGAATTGGGTACCAAAATCTGTCTAATTGCAGGTGGGCGCCGTGGATCCCATGCCAACTGAGGGTCAACAAATATGGTACTTGGATAGTGGATGTTCAAGACACATGACCGGCATGAGAGCTCTACTTCACGACTACATAGAGAAGAAGGGTCCACACGTCACTTTTGGTGATAATTCTCGAGGAAGCACCAAAGGATACGGCACACTGAAACTTGGAAAGCTCACAATTGAAGAAGTCTCCTACGTGGAAGGACTTAAGCACAACTTGTTATCCATTTCACAATTCTGTGACAAGGGATACAAGGTGGAAACAGTGAAGAGCAAGCTCACATCCCAGGTTGTGTTAACTGGAATTAGACAAAGGAACGTCTATATAGCACAATGGGATAGCTGCAAAGAGGAGACGTGCTTAGTAGCAAGGAGTGCTACAGAGATAGGATGGCTATGGCACCGACGCTTGAACCATCTCAACTTCAAAGCAATCAATCGCTTAGCTCGAAAGGGTTTGGTGCAAGGCATACCAAATGAAGTCTTCATCAAAGACCATCCATGCTCACCATGCCAATGAGGGAAGCAGACGAAGAAGCACTTCGCCAGCCTCGAAGAAGCTTCATCAAAGCGAGTGCTCGAGCTGCTTCATATGGATCTGTTTGGTCCAGTCACTCCAGTTAGTGTGAATGGAAGGAAGTACACTCTAGTTGTAGTCGACGACTTCTCTCGCTACACTTGGGTTGTATTTCTCTTCAGCAAAAAGGAGACACTGACCAAGCTACCACAACTGCTCAAACGATTGGCTGTGGAAAAGAATCAAGCTATTGTAACCATCCGCTCCGACAAAGGCACAGAGTTCTTGAACTCTACCATTGAAGCTTACTGCACGGAGCATGGCATAGCGCATCAGACATCCTCAGCACACACACCTCAGCAGAATGGAGTTGCTGAAAGAAGGAATCGGATCATCAAGGAAGCCGTTCGAACCATGATTGCAGACTCGAAGCTACCTATGAAGTATTGGGCTGAAGCTGCCAGTACAGCATGCTACACGCAGAATAGAACGCTTCTCTGCAAACGGCACGACAAAACACCATATGAAATATGGACAGGGAGAATTCCTAACATATCTTATTTCCATATTTTTGGTTGTAGGGTCTTCATCCATGACAATGGGAAGTCACAGTTGAAAGCCTTTGAAAGCAAAGCTGATGAAGGAATATTCTTAGGATATTCTACATCAAGCAAAGCCTTCAGAGTGTTCAACTGTAAAACCCTAATCGTGGAGGAATCACCCCATGTCGTATTTGATGAGTCTTCTTTGAGTCTTCCACAGGAACAGGTTCAATCTAAAGAAGGAAACTCAAGCAAGGAACCCTTAAACTCACTCACTTGGGACATGCTCGAAGAAGATGATGAGATCAAAGATTCAAGCGAGCAAAATCCCAAAGGAGAAGGTGAAGCTGCCCACAAGATTTCTGAAGCGAGTGCTGGGCAAGCACCCAATCCAGTCGCTTCAGATGACGAAGCGAGCGACAAGGAAGAAGATGAAGATGAAGCTGGCGGGTCCAAGCGTGCGTGGTTCAAGGATCACTCACCTAGCCAAATCATTGGAGATCCATCCAAGGGCGTAGTGACCAGAAGTCAAGTGTTTGGAGAAAGTGCCATGTTCAGTTGCTTTCTCTCAAACATTGAGCCATCAAGCGTGGAAGAAGCCCTAGCTGATTCAAATTGGGTGATCGCCATGCAGGAAGAGCTGAACCAGTTCACCAGAAATGACGTTTGGTATCTCGTGGATCGTCCCAAATTTCAGCATGTGATTGGCACCAAGTGGGTGTTCAAGAACAAGACGGACGAGGACCAGAACGTCGTGAGGAACAAGGCGCGTCTCGTCGCCAAGGGCTACTGCCAAGAGGAAGGAATCGATTTCGATGAGACCTTCGCTCCCGTGGCACGGATTGAAGCGATCAGATTATTTCTAGCCTATGCAGCGGCAAAGAAATTCAAAGTCTATCAAATGGATATGAAGAGCGCGTTTCTCAATGGTGAATTGAAGGAAGAAGTGTATGTGGAGCAGCCACCGGGTTTCGAGCAAGGAGATAAGGTGTATCGATTAAAGAAAGTCCTATATGGTGATGCAGCCCGTGGATCGAGAATTTCAGTTCGTGGGTCCAAGGTTGAAGATGATATGGGATGAAGATTGAAGACTTTATTTTAGTTTTAATTTTCGTGTGTTTTGAGTCAGGCCTCGTTTTTGGGCCTTAAAAGACTTGTTTTTGGGTTTTTATCATGTTGGTTAATGGGTTGGGCCATGCCATTGACTTTGGGTCAGTTATTTCCTAGATAGATTAGGTTTAGATGGTTTTATTTGCCTCTCTATATAAGGGGGCCTTTGTGGACGAAAATTAGTTTAGCTTATTCATCAATATCATTATTTTCGTGAGTTTAACTCTCTTGTGAGGATTTTTCGAAATTCTCTTTGTTCGTCCAAGACGAACGTTTATCCGGCGTATCAGCGAGTTCATCTCCCTCGTTGTGTGTCAATCATCGTCCCCGAGTTGCCTAGACAACACTTTTTGTGTTCGATTTAGGAGGTTTTGGGATTTCCATCGGTATCCTTAGTCTTCCGCGTGCGTGAGTTGATTCGGACCTACCAAGGTTCGTATCATTTGGCACCAGAGCCAGCGTTTACGTAATCCAGGTTCTATCGTTCCTTTTGTATTTTCGTTTTTCGTATCGTTTTATTCGTGTCGTTCTTTTCGTGTCGTTCGTTCGAGTGTTCGTTTAATCGTTCGTCAGATTCGTTTCGTTCGTGTCAAAAAAAAAAAAAAAAAGGGTCAGATCCGTTTTCTGTTGTGTTTGCAGACTGTTACTACACTTTCTGCTGAGTGTCGTAATATCCTGCTGTTGTTTGCCGTTCTGTTACGACGCTTCTTTTCTAGTGTCGTTATAGGTCCTCTTTCTTTAGGGACTGAATAGTGTCGTAATATCCAAAAAAAAAAAAAAAAATCGTATCTGTGTCATAGAGTCGTCTTTTGTAGCTTTTCGTTTCGTGTCAGGTATTCAGATTCGTTTCTGTGAGTTTTTCGTCTTTTTCTCGTCTTTTTCGTCGGCCAACACTAAAACGGCCATAACTTTTGCATACGAACTCCAATTTTGCTCCATAATACCTTTTCGGAAAGCTCTCGAAAAGTTATATACAGTGGTTCCGACCATGTCAAAATTGGTTTGTTATTTTTGCAAAAAAAGGCCGTTTAAAGGGTCAAATCGTCCGTCGAAGTTTTCGGTAAATTTTTCGTGTCTTCGAATTTAGGGTTTTCTTAGTTCAGTCATCTTTGCTTCCTACTTTCAATACTCTTGAGTCATTAGTAGTGATTTCTGTGGTGGATTAAGGGGATTTGAGCTTCTTAAGAGAGAATCGAGTGGAAAAAGGCGAGAGGGTGAGAGTATTAGAGGGTAAAAAGCCATATCCATTGAGCGATACACGAGTGTTGAGTGATTCATCATTGAGTGATACACGAGTGATTGTGAGGTGGTGAGGTTCCTTATTTTTACTAACGTTTGTTTTGTTTTGTGTTAAAAAAAAAAAAAAAAAAAAAAAAAAAAAAAAAAAAAAAAAAAATAAAAAAAATTAAAAAAAAATTAAAAAATTAAAAAATTAAAAAAAAAAAATAAATAAAAAAATGGCAGGTACAAGCAATGACTCGTCGATGGATCAACCAGAAATTGATCCAAAGATCAAGTTCCTGTAGGATGCTTTGAGTGCTGATTTCAGGAAGCTAATGAGAGAAGAGATGGAGGAAGTACATGCAAGGATCAACGAAGTAGAACAGAAAAATCAGCTAGAGTTTGCTCCGGGCAGTGGTGGACGAGGAGGTCGAGGTGGTAGAGGTAGAGGTCAGCACTATAACCGGAGAAATAACCCTGAGTTCGAGGCTGTGGGTTATGAGGAGGATGTAGAGTTCGAAGAAGAGGAAGAACGAAGTTGGCATAGAGGAGCAAGGAATGGACGAGACAACAATCTGGGCAACATCAGGATGAACATTCCCTCGTTTCAAGGGAAGAACGACCCAGAATTGTTTCTTGAGTGGGAGAGAAAAGTGGAGCTGATGTTCGAGTGTCACAATTATTCAGAGCTCAAGAAGGTGAAGTTAGCAGCAATTGAGTTCTCGGATTATGCTCTCGTTTGGTGGGATCAGTTAGTCACCAACAGGCGGCGTAATGGAGAGCACCCGATTGAGACATGGAGAGAGATGAAGGCGGTGATGAGGAAGCGATTCGTGCCTTCTCATTATTACCGTGAGCTTTACAACAAGCTGCAGAATTTGAGACAAGGGGTTCGGAGTGTGGATGACTACTTCAAGGAGATGGAGGTAGCCATGATTCGAGCCAATATTGTTGAGGAAAGAGAGGCGACGATGGCGAGGTTCTTGGCTGGTCTGAATTGGGAGATTCGGAATGGGGTAGAGTTGCAGCATTACGTCGAGCTGGAAGACATGGTACACATGGCCATCAAAATAGAGAACCAGCTCAAGAGGAGGGGTAATGGTGGCAGCAGGCAGAGTCCGAACAGTTGGAAGAGGGAAGAGCAGCCGAGGGAGGAGAAGCAGCCGTTTGGGAAGCCGAGGTTTGATGCTTCGAATTCTAAAATTCAAGGCAAACCGGCAGTTCCTAGTGTTCGCAATCGGGATTAGAAGTGCTTTAAGTGTCAAGGTTTTGGGCACATCATGCGTGAATGTCCGAATCGGAGAGTCATGGTCATGAGAGATAATGGAGAGGTAGTGACTGATGATGAGGAATCCAGCCCAAAGATGCCGGCTTTAGTGGATCCTGATGAGGAGGAGGTTGAGGAGATCACGCCACCCACCGGACTTATTTGTGTGGCAAGGAGGGTTCTTAGCGTTCAGAATCAAGCAGCAGAGACAGAGCAGCGGGAGAATATCTTCCACACGAGGTGTCATGTGAAAGATAGCTTGTGCAGCTTGATCATCGATAGTGGCAGTTGCACCAATGTCGCTAATGTTTCCATGGTTGAGCGACTTGGTCTGCCTGTGGTGAAGCATCCCAAGCCTTATCGCCTACAATGGTTGAATGACGTGGCAGTGGTCAAGGTGACAAAGCAAGTGAAGGTGCCATTCAACATTGGGTCGTATGAGGATGAAGTTGTGTGCGACGTAGTTCCTATGCATGCGAGCCATATCATTTTGGGGCGTCCATGGCAGTATGATCGGCATGCGATCTATGATGGCTTCAATAACACGTACTCCTTCAAGTATAATCAGAAAAAGGTGTCACTCCCTCCTCTTAATCCTACCCAGATTTATGAAGATCAAGTGCAGTTGATAAAGGAGGCGGGAAAGATGAGGTCGAAGGATGAGAAAGTAGAGATTAAGGAGAGTGGGTTGATGCATAAAACTCTACTTGATCAGCGTGGTAATTTGGAGAAGTCAAGCACGGGGGAAGTTTGGTCCGCTGTTGATCATAACCATATCTCTCCTTCTTTTGATTTTCTCTTGCAGGAATTCAATGATGTTTCCATTTAGAGGAGTGACGAATTTGAGGAATTGGACTTCTTTACGTTTGGTGCGAGAGACGGGCCGGATTTGAGGACAAATCCTCTTCAAGAGGAGGGGAATGATGCAGCCCGTGGATCGAGAATTTCAGTTCGTGGGTCCAAGGTTGAAGATGATATGGGATGAAGATTGAAGACTTTATTTTAGTTTTAATTTTCGTGTGTTTTGAGTCAGGCCTCGTTTTTGGGCCTTAAAAGACTTGTTTTTGGGTTTTTATCATGTTGGTTAATGGGTTGGGCCATTTCCAAGTTAGATTAGGTTTAGATGGTTTTATTTGCCTCTCTATATAAGGGGGCCTTTGTGGACGAAAATTAGTTTAGCTTATTCATCAATATCATTATTTTCGTGAGTTTAACTCTCTTGTGAGGATTTTTCGAAATTCTCTTTGTTCGTCCAAGACGAACGTTTATCCGGCATATCAGCGAGTTCATCTCCCTCATTTTGTGTCAATCATCGTCCCCGAGTTGCCTAGACAACACTTTTTGTGTTCGATTTAGGAGGTTTTGGGATTTCCATCGGTATCCTTAGTCTTCCGCGTGCGTGAGTCGATTCGGACCTACCAAGGTTCGTATCATATGGTTTGAAGCAAGCTCCCAGAGCTTGGTATGATACCCTTTCTCAATTCCTAGTGGATAATGGCTTCCACAAAGGAAAGATAGATCGAACCCTATTCACCATCAATCATGGAGATGATATGCTATGGGTTAAGATCTACGTGGACGACATCATATTCGGGTCACCAAACCAGTCGCTTAGCGAGAAGTTTGGAGAACTTATGAAGACCAAATATGAGATGTCGATGATTGGCTTGATGAGCTGTTTTCTAGGTCTTCAAGTGAAGCAGCAGGATGATGGAATCTTCATCAATCAAGCTAAATATACTAGAGATATGCTTGCCAAGTTTGGTATTCAACGTGCTAAAGCTGTGAAGATCCCAATGAATACCAACTGGAAGATGGAGCCAGACGAAGAAGGAAAATCTGTGAACGCTACAGATTATCGTGCTCTAATTGGATCACTTCTATATCTCACTGCAAGTAGGCCGGATATCGCCTTTGCAGTCGAAGTCTGTGCTCGCTTCCAAAGCAATCCCAAGCACAACCATCTTGAAGCTGCCAAGAGAATTCTTCGATATTTGAAGGGCACTGTCAATATGTGGCTATGGTATCCAGCGGAGGACAATTTGGAGCTCACTGGATATTCAGACGCTGACTATGGAGGATGCCGAATTGATAGGAAGTCAACTTTGGGCACTTGTCAGTTCTTGGGAAGCAAGCTGATCTCATGGTTTTCGAAGAAGCAGACGAGTGTAGCTACTTCAACGACTGAAGCCGAATATATGGCCGCTGGAAGCTGCTGTTCTCAAATTCTATGGCTTCGTCAGCAGTTGAAGGATTACAATGTTGAAGCAAATGAAATTCCTATATTCTGCGACAACAACAGTGCGATCTGCATCTCTCAAAATCCAGTGCTTCACACCAGATGCAAGCACGTGGAATTCCGACATCACTTCATTCGTGATCATGTCGAGAAGAAGGATATCAAGCTTGAGAAAATCCATACCGATCTCCAGCGAGCAGATATCCTCACCAAGCCTCTAGCTGAGTCTCGTTTCAATCAGCTATGCATGGAATTAGGGTTGTTAGACCCTGGTGAAGAGTGCTAGATCCAGGATGCTCGAAGGAGTGGTTGCTTGTTCTTTTTAGCGTCACTCGCTTCGATCTTCACCAACTCAAGTGAGTTACTTCAATATTCCACTCGCTTGAAGAAATTGAAGTTAGGTGGAGAAAAGTGGAGTATTGGAAGAAGTTCCCTACCAACTTATAGGAATTGTTAAGTATTTGGTTAAGGGGGAACTAGTGCTTACTCTCGGAGCAAGATACTTCCAAAGCGAGCAAAGAATGCTGCTATCTTGAAATTCTGCATCACTTCAATTTACCCTAGCTTGGGTCAAAGCGAGTCGATTGCAAGTTCATTCTGTAGCTTATAGGAAGAAGCTTGAAGGTTTACCTTTTTCTACAAAAGGTTGCAGGGCTGGTGACATGCCTCTGCGTAAAATACGAGATTGTCTTGTCAGAGCATTCTCATTGTCATCCTGTCCATTTCTGCTCTGAGATAAGGACTTGTACTCATCCCCCATTCGTCGTGAATATGTACACTTACGTGAAGCTCCCCTCTGGGTCGTAGTAAGCTTGTGTACTATATTCATTTTCTCCCCCATTCACTTCGATGGAAGACTCTCTAATTCGTAGAGGAAGATGAATGCCATGAAGAAGAATGCCAAGAAGATAAAGCCTTTATCACACGCCGACATGTGGTATCATCAAGTTTGAAGCCAACAAGTGGTTTCAACAAATGAAGTTCAAATCAAATGGAGTCTTCAATTAGTGGTATCAATCTCCTACGAAGTGAGATTGACTGGTAAGCGTTTCAATTTTTCGTACACTAAGTGAGCTGAAGCGTGCTATAAACCTTCACTTACTATGTGGAAAATATGAAATGAATCTGACACAAATACAAAGAGGAAAACATTCTTGTTTATCCTCGAAGTATGTAAGTCAGAAACATTTCAAAATTAAGCAAAGAAATTCAATTTCTTATTCCAGTCGCTTCAGATGGCCAAGCGAGTGCCACGCCACTCAAAGCTAGCCATCGCAAGCGAGTGCGGAACGGTCACTCAAGCGAGTGCCTCTCAAGCGAGTCAATGCCTAGCGGGCCAACTCGAAGCGAGCGGGTACGAAGCGAGTATGAGCTGTCTGCACTCGAGTGCGAATTTCACTTTATGCCGAGCATTTAATGCAGGTTCACGTACTGGCGAAAATAACGGGCGCGTGGACTACACTTTGAATTCGAAGCGGGAAAAGTCAGAAAAGATCCAGCCGTCGAATCCCAACAGTCCTCAATCCATTGTCGTTGGATTGACGCCGTATAAGACAAACCAATCGCAACAGGCCACGTGGAGACGATGTGCAAGTGGCGGTTCACTTTTACTGTGATGACGCCGGACACATCAGACCCATCACCGCACGTCCGCCGCCTACCTACAGGATCTTCACCGATTTTACTGTCTTGCCCCTGCCACGTCAGCCGAGACCTAATTCTATATATATGGGACTTCGCAGAACGGCAGAACCTTTCACAACCCTCAAAAATTGCCATTCTCGTGCTTAGATCTGCAACATCTGCAACTCACGAGTCTCAACCATTTTTCGTCTTTAAAACTCCGTTCAAAATCTCTCTTTTTACACCATGGGAAAGAAGCAGAAGACAGAGACGATGGAGGAGTTTTTGACGGAGGTCGATAAACACATAAATGTCGAGCCCCATCTCGACCCTGTCATCATAGAATAGAATGGATTCTTCCGTAGAGCCGTGACCACGGCCGGTCTATGGAAGTTTGTGACGACGGTTCCGTCAAATGTTCTGGCGAAGGCCGTTGGAGAACTCCTGCTAAATCTGAAGAAGGAACTAAATACATCATCATTCACAGATCCACAAACCAGGAAGCCGGTGGAGGTGGACTTGAACGAACTCATCGGCGTGTTCGATCTGCCGAAGGAAGGAGGAAACTCCCTGATGGAGTTGGGTCTTTCGGCCGGAGTTCAATATGGCCGATTCGTAGTCGACGGAGCTGAACCAAATTTCAAGGAGGCCAGTATCCGTTCCAACTTAAAGGCCCCCTTCAATCTTATTTGCGAACTCTTTTCGAAGAGCATCGCATGCTACATCGGAACGCTGGATACTCTTTCTGAACCAAAGCTGTTCGCCACCACCGTGATCGTCGACAGCCTCACCGGAACAAAATTCAATTGGCACGGCTGGTTTCTCAATCAAATCTATGAAGCCGCAGAGGATTTTACATTCGTGCAAGGAAGTGCCGACCAGATTCTCCGCAAGGGGAAGCTGAAATTCTTCTCTAGGCTCTCTGTTGCATTGGAGAAGAAGTTTCCCGGCAAAGTGTGGCCGGATTCTGACGTTACTGTCTACAACAAACAGTCCATCTTCTACGACAAGTGGAGGAAGACAAAAGTTCTAATGGATCAGGGACTTCTAAATGTAGAAGTGCCCGCAGCAAGGCCAACTGTTGAAATTCAGGCTGAAGCGTCCCAAGCAAAGCGAGCCGCTTCACCCTTGAAGCGTGCGGCGCCGAAGCGAGGGAAAAAGAAGATGAAGCGAGTCACTTCACTCGTCCAAGAAAGCGAGGCGGTGGAGAAGCCGCTTGAGGACATTGAAGTGACTCAACCCCAGCCTTCACCAATCAAAACCCAAACTCCCCAACCCCAAATACAAATCCAAACACCTCAAACCCATACCCTGCCACTACTTGAAACCCAAACATCCTCAACTGCCCAACACCAATCCCAGAAATCACACCTATCCCAACAAGAAGAAGAAACTGGATCTTCTTTTCAAATCCCTGAAATCCCCCTACTCCATGTCGATCCAGTCGAAGCCTACACCACTTTCCAACCATTTCAATCCTAACAAACACAACCACCACCCACTGAAGCCATTCAATTAACACAAACCACAGAAGCCTCATCATCATCCCTATCCCCTTCCACATCGGCAGCTACAGCCGATACCGCCCAAACTACATGAGAACTCACTATCATCCCTCAGTTCGCACCTCCCGCCGTCACCACGGAAATGCAGGCGATCGATCGCTACCTTAGGGATCGAGAGCAAGCAGAAGAAATCATCAAACTTCGCTACTCCAACGTCCCATGGACGGCCGAGTTCTTTACTCAGACCGTCGATTTCCTCACATACATCACGTATCGTGGGACGGAGTATTACAAAATTTACAGACTCGTGAAGGCCTTCAAAGAAGCAGAATGGATCCAGTTGGAGGCCAAGTTGCTGAACTTCATTGGAGTAAACGACTTCCACGACTTTCTTGATGGCACCAGCTTCTGGGATAAGCTGGATGCGAAAGTAAAGGAGGCCTATCCAACCGCTTCATTCCCGAAGCGAGAGCCAACACTTCACGAGAAGCGGCTATTAAGAGAGCATGCGGAGGAGTTGGAAGTGAAGGACGCGGAGATCGCTAGCTTACACAGCGAGATAACTAGAATGAGTGAGGAGATGGAGAAGAAGGCGGAGGAGGTTATTAGTCTTCGAGAAGACTTTAATAGGAAGAAGGAGGAATTGGAGGGAAAGGTGGAGGAAAAGGAGAGATTGCTAGAAGAGAAGGAGAAGGCGCTGGAGGCGCAGGTGAAGTTGGTGGGAGATCAATCAAAAACTATCACCGAACTCAAGGGCTCGCTTGACGCAGAAAGGAGCCGCTTGAGGGAGGTTAATGCCAACTTAATTGCTCTTGGCAAAGAGAAGAAGGAGTTGGAGAAGGAGATAAGCAAGTTGAAGGAGAAAGTGGAGAGTAGAGAGGGAGATGGTGATGAAGGGAAGCGAACTGCTCAGCACTAAAAAGATCCTCGACTCACTCAGGAATGAGATGAAAGAACTCAAGCAAGAGAGTGAGATTGATAAGAAAGAACTTGAGAGTCGAAGGAGGAGTGCACATGATCTTGATCTAAAGAATGCAGAGCTTTCAATTCTTCTGAAGAAGGTCAAGGAGTTGGGAGAGACCTACACAGAAAATGTTGCTGCAGGAGTAGAATTTCATCAATCTCTCAATCAGAGAGAGAGGTCGCTTGAAACTATGCAGACAGAACTTAAAGCGTCCCAGGATTTCTGGTACCTAAACCTGCAGGAGGAAAGGAGGGTGATGAAGGAGGAGATTGAAGCGGGGCTTGATGCTCGCTTCAGAGATGTAGAGTCGTTGGAGAGGCTGATGGTGTCTGTCGTGGAAAGGGAGAAGCAGTGCAAGTATCTGCTTGATGAAATCTCATTGAAAACAGCAGACATTGTGCTATCCGAGGAGCATATTTTTGCTACAAAGGCTGAAAAGATGCTTCATGCCTTGTTCAATAAATTTGACGATCTTTGCCAATCTCTTTCTGGAAAAACAATCATTCCAACCCCCGGCAGTGATGATGCCAAAAAGGGGGAAGGACAAGTGAAGCGTGGAGGAATTGGAGGTGCTGGAGGAAGTGGAGTGTTGATGGGACTGATCGAAGGAGGAAGGAGTGATGAACGTGCGAAGGAAGTGGTAGATGATGAAGCGAGGGCTCTGAGCGCAAGCGAAGGGCAAAATTAAGCTCACTGAGGAGGAACTGATGAAAAAGCCAGAAGAGCCCAGCAGGCCACTTGAAGAGAAGGTGCTTGTCGCTTCAATCGCACGGCATCCTCCAGTGACGATGATAACCAAGGAGGAAAGGCGGAAGCAGGTGGAGCATGATGCAGCCATGGCGTGGGAGATGGAGCGTCTATTTGATCTAACAAAAAAATCTGCTGCAGGTGCTTCTTCTAGTTCCAAAGCGCCCGCTTCAGCCATAGCGCCCGCTTCAACAGCCGCGCCCGCTTCAACAGCCGCGCCCGCTTCAACAGCTGCACTCACTTCATCTGCAGTTGTCTCTTCTAGTTCAGCTACGAAGAAAGACATGCCGCCTCCCCCACCACCGAAGCAGCCACTGAAGCGAACTGCTCCGGAGACGAAAGGAGATGACCCCACGGCCAAGTGCCAAAAGGTCAAACAAGCAGTTGCTTCAAGGGCAGAGAAGGAGGAGAGAAAAAGGAAGGAAAGAGAGGAAGGAAGGAATGAAGGAGAAAGGAAGAAGAGAATTAAGGCAAAGCGACTACAGATAATTGATGCCAGGATCGAGGAACACTTCAGTGAAGTGATACTTATCCAGTCTTCATTAGTGCGCAGTGCTTTTATTCCACATATGCCTGATGAATCCGAAGCTTGCGAAGCCCAAGCCATAGCTGATGCATGTGATGTAGCGACTAAGGAAATGGTTGAGTCTGGTCGCTATCCTCGCAAGGATGAACAAGATTACATTCGCAAACGACTCAATGAGAAACGTCCAACGTGGAACAGCGAGTCGGGAGCAAAATTCAAGCAGATCATGGCTCAACTATCAAGCAAGTCAGAAGAGGAATTGGCCAAGCGGAGGAATGAGCATCCTGACGCCAGAGAAATTGAAGACTTCATCCCGAGAGATCTGCGCGATCTGTGGCTTGACTACAAGGATTTATTCATTAAAGCATACTACTATTGGGAGGTAGTGCCACTCCAGGATCGTTGCTCTCGGATGAGTGCTCTCAGCAACTTCCTTTGCACGTATGATGAGAAGCTGCGAAGGAAGATCTTCACCACGGCAGAATTGGCTCAGCCCAAGCCTCTGGTCGTCAAGGTTCCAGCTCTAAAGGATTTCCCCATGCCTTATCATCCAGGCACGGACATTCCAGACAGAGGAATCATAGATGAGGAAGTTAGTGAAGCTTTCAAGCTGGAAAGTGCATGGAGAAGACCGAGTATTCACACAGTAGGTTCTATGGAGTCAAGAGTTCTATCCGCCTACGAGGCTACTGCGGAGAAGAAGAAGGAGGAGGAGAGAAAGGAGAAAGAGAAAGAGGATGAAGCTGCAGGAAACCTTTGAGTTTCAAGCTTCTTATTTTGTGAACTATCGCTCAGTTATCCCATTTTATCTTCTGTCTCTCTTGTGTCATTACTCGCTTTGTGAATGACTTTACTTTTTGCTACAAACTCAAACAAAATCAACCGAAAAAAAAAAAAAAAAAAGGAAAGGAACTTAAAAATTAATTCAAATGAAGCTGCAAAGGAAGCAGTCGCTTGAAGTTCCTTCCACGGTTAGATAGACTAGATTTCGATAATCTTAAGTCTTTGGGTTTTGGCATCATCAAAAAGGGGGAAATTGTTGGGAATTGTTAAGAACAAAGTGTTAAGGGGGAACCAATAAGGGATAAGTCCATTGTTTTGACTTGATCCCAAAACACCAAAGCGTTCTGTTCCCAAGCGACCCATTTTGATGTAGTTAATAGGTTAGAATTTTTCTAAGCCTACTCTGTTAGGATGGCTCTTTAATTTGCTTAGATTATAGGCTTCAAAAGTTCAAGTGAAAGCCACTCGCTTGAGTGTGTTTTTCGAAGCGAAGCAAGTCTAGCAAGCCGAAGTGAAGCGTGCCGAAGAAGAGCGTAGCGAAGCGAGCGCTACAGTAGATTCAAAGTGAGTCTGCCAAAGCGAAGCGAAGCGAGCGCTACAGTGTAAAGTCAAAGCTAGTCAACTCTAGTCAGCAATTTCCAAAGCAGTCACTAGGGAACTTTATTTCCCGAAGCGACTCGCTACAGAATGACTACGAAGTGACTCAACTAAAGTGGACGCTACAACTTCAAAGCGAAGCAAGCCACTACCTACCAGAAAGCGACAGCATAAATTCCCGCTCCGAATTTGAACTCCAGTCAACTGGAGATCTCCGCATTTATTACGAGATCTCCACGTGTCAAACGCGAAGAGGAGCAGAGGAGTTGACTGCCAGGCCGACAAGGCGCCGTAACAGTACTGGGTCGCTCCAGTTACTGTTGAAGTTGGAACTTAGCCATTTCCGGCAAAAATCCAAATCTGCGCGTCTGAAAAACAGCCAGCCTGTGCAAGTACTGTAGAGAGGAGGAGGGACAAGGCCACCAACCAAGCAACGGATCTCAGCCAACCCTCCGCCTATAAATAGTAAAGGATCACAACGTGAAGAAGTAGAACACTACTTGAGCATTCGAGCGCCCACAGCAAACAAACACTCCCAAGCCTTTGAGCAATCTTCGAGTTTTTGTTTCAAGTGTTCTCCGAGTTTCCAGTTCATCGGAACTCGTCTTCACAACCTTCACACTTAGAGTCTAAGCCCACTTCAAATATCCAAGCTTAGAAGGAGAGCTCTAGCCTACTTTGCATCTACTGTAAAGAGCTCTTCATAGTGTGTTTGTCTACCAAAAACCCTAAACTCTGTCTGTTAGGTTTTTGAGTCGTCGTTAGGTTGTCCCGATCCAAGGCTCTTCTTTCATCGATTGAAGAAGCCTCGATCATAGAGTTTAGATCCAAGCTTGCACCTACATCATTTGTGTGAAGCTCGATCGAAGCTAGGCTGTAAGGAGAGCCCGTAATCTCCCTGTCTGTGTTTTGACTGAAGCGAGTGAAGCTTCCAGTCTTGTCTAGGTTTGTGTAGTGAACCCGTAATCACTACGTCTGTCGTTTGATCCAGGCGAGTGAAGCCCGATCTCGACCAAGGTTTTTGAAGGACCCGTAACCTTCAAGTTCTTGAGTGAAGAGAACAGTTGCCGTCGCGCAACAAGTGGACGTAGGAGTTTTATCTCCGAACCACTATAAATCTCTGTGTCGTATCTCTCTAACCCTATTCTCTTTACTGTATTTGATTATCCATTGCACGTGCATCTAAACAAACATAACTTGGATTTTTAATTACTTAGGAAAGATTTTAGCTCACCGAATTTCCGCATACTCGAGTAAAGACTCCGTCTTGATCAAGTTCTTACTTCGGTCAAGCAGGCAAGCTACGTACTGTAGATCTAGCTTCAGCTAGGTCTTAAGTTTCAAGCGAGCTCTTTACTTGTCACTTTGAGTTAAAGGGAAAAAGTTGAAAAACTTTAAATACGTATTCACCCCCCCCCCCCCTCTACGTATTTCCCCTATTAACAAACCGGGACGAACACTAATTTATCAAGCATTTGATCAATAAAAGGGTGAGGAAAGTGGTCCTTTTTGGTGGAAGCGTTGAGCTTCCTATAGTCTATGCACATCCTCCAACCGGTACCCGGGCGGGAGGCGACCAACTCGTCCTTCTCGTTCTTCGACACCGTAATTCCTCCCTTCTTTGGAACGATGTGCACCGGGCTCACCCACTCACTATCGGCGATGGCATAAATAATGCCCTCCACCAATAGCTTGTAAATTTCCTTGCGCACGACCTCCATGAGCATTGGATTGAGCCTCCTTTGTCCATCTCGTTTTAGGGCGAGCGCCTTCTTCGAGATTGATGCGATGCATACAAGTGGCCGGGCTAATTCCTCGAATATCCGCCAGGCTCCATCCAAAAGCGAGCTTATTCTCCTTGAGTATGCCCACCAATGCTCCTTCCTCTGCAAGAGACAAAGAGGAAGAGATAATTATAGGTTTTTGATTGCCCCCCTCTAAAAATATATATTTCAAATCCGAAGGAAGCTCTTTCCACTCCAACGGCTCCGGAATTTTTGAGCCGGGCTCGGGATCTTGAGGTGGAAATGGAAGCTTTATTCCAATATCCCTCTCCATTCGCTCCCATTCCATTTGATCTCCCGATCCCCAACATACTTCCTCGGTATCAAAATCCTGCACAAAAGAACACTCGGACAAGGCATCAACCATATCGATGAAAGAGCAATTATCAATTAAATTGACCGATGACATAGGTCGACTCTTATGCACAGAAAACGAGACATCCTCACCCAAAACGGACATCTTAATCACACCACTCTTCACACCAATCAAAGTATTAGTAGTAGCCATAAAAGGACGACCTAGCAAAAGTGTGTGCTCAATACCATTCTCTTGTACCTCACCTATCTCTAAAACAACGAAATCAACGGGAACAATCAACCCCCCCACACGAACAAGAATATCCTCAATAATACCTCTAGGGTACCTAATAGATCTATCCGCCAATTGAAGGCTCATGCGAGTAGGTTTAAGCTCTCCTAACTATAATTGCTTAAAGATAGAATAAGGCATAAGATTAATACTGGCACCTAAATCTAGCATACCACATGCTTCCTTACCATTACCTAAGAGATAGTGATAACGAAAGAACCTGGATCTCGTTGCTTAGGTGGAAGAGGGTGTTGCATTATCGATGTCGCCACTTCCGACACCGCAATCGTCTCCATCTCATCGATCGGCTTCTTCCTTGATGTCAACTCCTTCACGAACCTCACGAACGGTGGCACGTTACAAATAACATCAAGAAGAGGCAAGTTCACGTCCACCTTCGAAAGAAGCTTGTATAGATCCATGAATTGTTGATCGCGCTTCTTGTTCTTAACACGACTTGGATAAGGAATGGGAGGAACATAAGGGTTGGACGTCTTGTGAAGAGGTTGGGCCTCCTTCTGGGGCTCCTCGGACTCCGTGTGTGGCTCATCGGGGTTGGACGGCCGTCCAGTAGGGTTGGACAGACGTCGAACTTCGAGTTCTGTTGGACGCTGGAAATTGGGGTTGGACGTACGTCCAGATGAGTTGGACGGCCGTCCAACTCCAGCTCCTGTTGAATGTGGAGAAACTTCGTTGGACGCATGTCCAACAACGGCTGAAGGGGTGGATGCCCGTCCAGGGTTGGACGGCTGTCCAGAAAAGTTGGACGCCCGTCCAACTCCTGATTCTACCGGAATTCTTGCGTTGCTCCAACGTGTGCTCGGGCTCCATCTATCACTTGAGTGCCCTTGAGGTGGCATATTAACACCATTGTCCACCTGTCTTCCGCTCCGCAACACCGAAACTGCTTGGGCTTGATGAGGTGGAAAAGGAGGAACGTACGGGGGATATGGGGCTTGCACCTCGTGAGCTTGTTGCGGTTGAATCCCTTGGCTCAGAATTTGCCCCGGTTGTTGCATCAAGTGCATGGAACCAGAAATTTGGCCAATGGTCGTCTTGAGCCTCTTAATGGTAGCATCTTGAGCCTCTCGAGCCAATTTAGCTTCATGAAGGAATGTAGAGAGACTCTCATCGACGGAAGGCTTTTGTGGAGGTCTTTGAGGACGAGAATTTGGGTGTGTTGGTGGTGTAGGAGTAGGTTGAGGTGGGTAGTATGGAGGTGGTGGATAATATGGATTGGGAGGATATTGTGGAGGTGGATAATATGGTGGTGGTTGAGAATAGTAGGGATTTGGTGGAGGATAGGGGTTATTATATGGTGGAGGGCGCCTATTAGGATAGGTAGGAGGATTACCTTGCCCTTGTGTCGGCCTCAGATTTTGGTAGCGTCCATTGTATCCTCCTTGATATCTTTGAGGTGGAGGCACTTGAGGCGGATACCCTTGAGCGGCGTACACCTCGGCTCCTCCTTCGTATGGAAACTCCCCCATGTTGTGGCACACTTCCATGATGTGTCCAAGCTCTCCACAAATCTCGCATTGGTCCGGCTTCCTCTCTTCAACCTTCGGGGCCGGTGCACTTTGCTTCATCTTAAAGTTCTCGAGATCCCTATACATGTCGGCAATTTGCTTCTTCATATTGGGGCTCATCGAATTTGCACTCGCCTCCACTTTCCTCGACCTAGCTGATTTTTGTTGAGAACTCAAAGCGAGCGTTTCGAAAATATTCTTCATCTCATCAGCTGTCTTGACCGCTATGTTGCCTCCGGCCGAACTATCCACTATGAACTGACAAGTATGATTGAGTGCGTCGTAGAAATATTGCCAGAGCAATTCCGATGTCATTTGATGATGAGGGCATTGTTGAAGTAACTCTTGGAACCTCTCCCATGCTTCGTGAAACGGCTCATCGTTGTCTTGGGAAAAGTTCATGATCTTCGACCGCACAAACGGCATTCCATGTGGTGAGAGAGTTGGCCGGGAGTGACAAATACCACAACTTTGCTCGATCCTTGAGGGTGTACGGGAAGCACTTCATCTTCAAGTTGTCCTCCGTGAGACCCGAGAGTGGGAAAGATTGCACCACCGTGCAATACTCTCGGATGAACGTCAAAGCATCCTCGTTGGGCAGCCATAGGTAGGATGGTAGCAACGCCATGTGGTGAGGTTTAATCTCATGATTCCTGACCGCTTCCATCAGGACAATCGCCGAAGTGGTGGCTGTGAACGTAGGGCGAGCAAAATCGCCCATAACTCTTGTTGCCATTGCTTCGGGCTGTGCAAACAACAAGACTAAGGAAAAGTCTTGGGAATCGATCTCCTCTTCCTCCCTCGTGGCTAGAACTGCTTTCCTTTGATTGATGTTGTCGATGTGCGGCGCTAATATCCTTTGAAGACTTCGGCGACCATGCATAAACAACACTCAACAAAAGGATTAAACGTACCGAGTGAAACGAGAAAGAAATCGAACGAAAAAAAAATAAAATAAATTAAAATAAAATACTACACAATTAAATAGCCTAAAGTTTTCCCCAACAACAGCGCCAAAATTTGTTTCACTAAAAAGTGTTCGCAATAGACGAAATCTATCGTAGCACTAGCAAGTAAAAACCTAAGTCAAATCTCAAGGAAAACTTAACAGGGCAAATAATTGTGTAGTAAAAACAACCTAAACTAAGAAAGCAAGTAAAGAATATTTTTGGGTTTTTTGGGTTTTATAATCCTAGGCAATAAAATAAATCAAAGCAATAAATTAAAGCAAGTAAATAATCTAATCTAGAAAGCAAGAAATAAATCGAACTAAATAAACTAGAGAATTAAACTAAGAGAAAACAATTAAACTACCTAGGCAAGAATCGAAAGGAAAGCGATAAAAAAAGCAAAGGAGAAAACGAATCTTGACATATTAATAAAATCTGGAAATTAAAGCAATTAATTCTAACTCTAAGAACTTGGAAAATGAAAGGATCGAAAAACTAAGAAAAACGAATCTAATCTACGAATTTGAAATCGGACGAATGAAATTAAATAAACGAAAGTAAACGAAACAATAACGATTTGAATCTAGAACTAAGGAAAGAAAATAAATCAACTAAATGAAAGCAATAAATAACTTATGGAATTTAAACGAAGAACGAAGAACGCGAATTAAGAAGAAGTCTTGAATTAAATTGAAACGAAACGAAGAATCCAGATCCGAACAAAGGAAAGCTAATCTAATGTGTTTGAAAGCGAAAACTAAAGCTAAATGAAGGTAAAAGTGTTGGATAATTCGTGTAAAAGGAGCAATATATATAGTAGGTATAAAAACCTTGATATACAAGGAAACAAATAGCTGGCCGCCCGAAGTTGGACGTACGTCCAACTTGATCTGGACGTACGTCCAGATCCCAATTCTGCACAAACTTGTTTCAAACGCTGGACGTCCGTCCAGCTTGGACTTGGACACCTTGGACGGCCGTCCAGATGAGTTGGACGGCTGTCCAACTCAACGAACTGCCCTCCTTCATCCGAACTTCGTCTTTTTGCCCTTTTCGATCCATTTCTGCTCCTTTTTCATCCATATGCACCTACGAATACCAAAAACTCCAAACAACCAAATCATAGCCATAGACACACAAAAAGACACGAAAACATAACGAAAACGGACACGAAAACACGACGAAATCCTAACATCTAGACACCAATCAGTCACCACGCCTTTGGAGGGATCTCCGAGAATTTGGCTAGGTGAATGATCTTTGAGCCATGCATGCTTGGATCCTCCAGCTTCTGCTTCTTCTTCAAGCGGGTCGCTTGCTTCATCCTCTGCAGCGACCTGAATGGGTACTTGGCCTGCAATCTCTTCTTTTGACTTGGGGGCAGCTTCATTATCTTTAGCATCTTGATTACTTGATTCCTTCACTTCTTCATCATCTTCAAGCGCATCCCATGTCAGTGAACTGATCGGCTCCTCGCTTGAAGGCTTTTCATTCGCTTGAACTTGTTCCTGTGAAAGACTTAAAGTAGATTCATCAAATACGACATGGGGTGATTCCTCCACAATTAGGGTTTTTGCAGTTGAACACCCTGTAAGCTTTGCTAGATTTAGAATATCCTAAGAATATTCCATCATCCGCTTTGCTTTCAAAAGCTTTCAACTGTGACTTCCCATTGTTGTGAATGAAGACCCGACAACATAATGTATATGGAAATAAGAAATGTTAGGAATTCTCCCTGTCCATATTTCATATGTTGTCTTGTCGAAGCATTTGTTGAGCAACGTTCGATTCTGGGTGTAGCATGCGGTGTTGGCAGCTTCAGCCCAGTACTTCATTGGTAGTTTTGAGTCTACTATCATTGTGCGAACAACTTCCTTGATGATTCGATTTCTTCTTTCAGCAACTCCATTTTGTTGAGGTGTGCGAGCTGCAGATGTTTAATGCGCAATGCCATGCTTCGTGCAGTAATTGAGGGAGTTTGGACAGCGTGTCCTTTTTACTGAATAAAAACACAACCCAAGTGTAGCGAGATCAATCATCAACCACCACTAGAGTGTGCTTCCTTCCATTGATGCTCACAGGAGTGACTGGTCCAAACAAGTCCATATGTAGCAGCTCCAATACTCGCTTGGAAGATGCTTCCTCTAAGCTGGCGAAGTGCTTCTTTGTTTTTCTTTCCTCGTTGGCATGGTGAGCATGTGTGGTCTTTGACGAAGACTTCATTAGGTATGCCCTTCACCAATCCCTTACGGGCTAAGCGGTTGATAGTCTTGAAGTTGAGGTGGCTTAAGCGTCGGTGCCATAGCCATCCTGTCTCCGTTGCACTTCTAGCGACCAAACTGAAGGAACCATGTCTGATCGGTGAAGATCGGTTCGCCCGAGGATCTATTTCGGATATCTAACTATCGAATAAACCTATCATGCTCCTATGAATTAAATGCGGAATCATAGGGGGTTTATAGATCGATTACCTGAAGAAGTAGAGAACTCGCGAATAGATCTTCTGATCTGTATCCCTGCTCGATTCTGACGTTGGATGGACAACGATCTTCGGAATCAGCCACGGAAACGGGATCCCCACCGAAAACTGCTGCTCGGCCGCGCGTCTCTCTCTCCTCTAACCCTAGCCTCCTTTTTCTTGTTCAGAATATTAAGTGCACTTGATTTATTCTGACTGTTAGGTCTAAACAAGACCTTGAGGGGGTATATATAGAGGAGACTAAGAGAGACTGGGCTTAAGTTGCAGGCCAGGCCTGCAACACATGGACTGGCCGTCCATGAGCATAGTTGGCGCCCCATACTGGGCCCAACTGTGTGGTGGCCCACTTATTCCTTATACTGTGGCCTATTGAGCTTTTTGAGCCAGATCAGGGATCTACTAGCTAGTAAAACCGAGGCCTCCCAATGGCTAAATTCTCCATACTCAGCCCAGAGTATAATTTAGTCCATAAGTACTAAAACATTCAACTAGAGTAATAGTACTGAATTACATGTTTTACCCCTGTTGAGTTCAGGGCTAGTATTAGACTTAACGACCCCCATATTTAAGATATCCCACATCCGTTGATTAACTTAGAGCTTCTGACTGCTCGTGTTATTCAACTTCTTTTATATTCCTGAGTAGTTGATGGATTTGTATACTAGAAAGCAGGCCTTTTAGCTTGTATGCATGTGTTGTCCATAACCACTAACAATCTTCTATCTGATTAAGTATGAATTGTTATCTATGCATCAAACATCTATCCATTATCTCAAAGTTGTAGGCTTTATGGTGTGTTGTAGATCACAGAAGACCATAGTTGCCGGTTCCTCACGAGATATAAAAGGGTATCACAGTCGAGACAGTTCTGGATATAACTGTCGGTTTAGGCTGTAGTATAGGCTGCATAAGTAGCTTGTCTTGGCTACTTGTCTATACTAGTACGTGCGTGTACTGATAGGATCACGGTGAGGTGTATTCTTCTATTCTGACCAGATGTAGAAAGAATCAAGACCTCGGTGACTTAAGATGAACCTTAACTCTAGTTGAGTCCTAAGGGTGTATAGTTGTGGTCTGCTTCTTTGATTTACCATGGGTGAGAGTTCAGAGTATCTGTAACTCAATATGCTCCGTATCTTGGGAAGCAACTACAACTAGTACGACTCTTAGTGCAACTGCAACAGAGCACCATATCCTGGTAGAACAGGTTGATCACATCCCCTGAGGAATTCATTAAGGACTATCATACCAAACCCTGCAGGTGGATTAAATTCCGGTATGATGAGTAAGGTATGAATGGTACTACTCAGGAATATAAAAGAAGTTGAATAACACGAGCAGTCAGAAGCTCTAAGTTAATCAACGGATGTGGGATATCTTAAATATGGGGGTCGTTAAGTCTAATACTAGCCCTGAACTCAACAGGGGTAAAACAGGTAATTCAGTACTATTACTCTAGTGGAATGTTTTAGTACTTATGGACTAAATTATACTCTGGGCTGAGTATGGAGAATTTAGCCATTGGGAGGCCTCGGTTTTACCAGCTAGTAGATCCCTGATCTGGCCCAAAAAGCTCAATAGGCCACAGTATAAGGAATAAGTGGGCCACCACTTAATTGGGCCCAGTGAGGGCGCCAATACTGCAGTTGGACGGCTAGTCCATAAGTTGCAGGCCTGGCCTGCAACTTAAGCCCAAGTCTCACTTGGTCTCCTCTATATATACCCCCTCAAGGTCTTGTTTAGACCTAACAGTCAGAATAAATCGAGTGCACTTAATATTCTGAACAAGAAAAGGGAGGCTAGGGTTAGAGAGAGAGAGACGCGCGGCCGGGCAGAGCAGTTCGGTGGGGTTCCCGTTTCCGTGGCTGATTCCGAAGATCGTTGTCCATCCAACGTCAGAATCGAGCAGGGATACAGATCAGAAGATCTATTCGCGAGTTCTCTACTTCTTCAGGTAATCGATCTATAAACCCCCTATGATTCCGCATTTAATTCATAGGAGCATGATAGGTTTATTCGATAGTTAGATATCCGAAATAGATCCTCGGGCGAACCGATCTTCACCGATCAGATATGGTTCCTTCAGTTGGTATCAGAGCCAAGGATCAGATTTTCGGCTCTATCTGAGTAATTATCGATTATTATGCATGTTAGATCGATTAGGATGTCGCTTTTCGTGGTGTTTTTCGTTTTTCGGGGCCGTTTTGGCAAATCTATGTAATTTTTTGATCGCGAGATAATAAGGTGCGATCTAAAATAGGATTAGATAGATTTTTCTATTGTTTTTCGTTTGTAACTGCTGCAAAGAGACGAGGAACACGAAGAACGAGGAGACGAACACCGATGGACGACCGCCGCACGCGGCGGCGCGTGAGTGACACGCGCCAGCACACGCGCGCGTGCAGCCGCCCAACGGCGTGTCTCCTTCTTCTCCGGTGATCGACGGGGCTCCAGCAGGCTGCTGGAGCCTGCAAGTCGTCGGGGAGGGGCGGAGCAGGTCGGGAACGGCGGCGAGAAGCGCGGCAGCGCGAAGGAGAGCCACGGCGGAACCCTAGTTAGGGCTCGACGCCGCGGCAGTCTCTGCAGGCTGCATGATCGCTGGAGACGACGACCACGGAGTCCGGTGATGGACTCCACGTGGTCGCCGTCGTTGATGGTGGCAGCGGGCGGCGCCGGAGCGAGCAGCAGCGGCGGCAGAACCCGCGAGGGTTTCTGCCACGAGTTAACGCGGCTGAAGGCGACGGCGACGGCGGCGGGGGGAGCGTCCATCGCGGCGGAGCACACCGGCGACATCAACACCAGCGGCAGGAGCCGCGGCGGAGGTCGCCGGCGACTGTAACGGCGGCAGCAGGCGCGAGGGTTTCGCGGCGGAACCCTAGTGAGGGCTCTACGCCGCGAACGTCGCTGGAGAGGGCTGCCGGCCGTGCCACCGGCAGGGATAGACCACCAGCAGCAGTAGCGGCGCCAGGGAGGCGGAGGCGGCCGGCGGCAGAGCCTCACGCCGTCGGCTACGGCGCGGGCAGTCTTGCACGCCCGTGCCCTAGCCCGTGGACGGGCCTAGGGTTTCCAACCCAGCCCGTTTGCGTTTACGGGCTGCCTCCAGCGTTCGGGCTCGGGCCCAGTCACGAATACGGGCCGTGTTAGGTCGGTTTCGGGTTCGTGGGCCCATAAGAGTGAAACGAGCGCAGTTTGGGCCTTTTCGAGAGAATTGGGTCACCTGGTGTGGGCCCAATCTCGGTTAGAGAAGCCCAATGGCAACGAAAATTAGAAAATAATTATCTAAATAATTTATTTATTTTCGGGGAGAAACGGGAGATCAACTCGGAGGACTTATTCAAGACCGAAGCCTGTTTCGGATTTTACAATTTTATGTAATAGATTAGACGGGTCGTCACACCACGAAAAGCGAGTTTTATTTTTGTTTTTATCTCGTTTTTCTTAAGCATGCTATGGATGCAATTTATTTATTATTATAGCATGTCTTGCCTGTCGAGGTGATTAAATTGCGCTTAGTCGAGCATGTTTTAGGATTGTCAATATAAGCATGTTTTAAATTTTCTGCGAGCATGGTTTATTTGCTGCGTATAGAAAATTATGCTTAGGATTATGTGACAACGTGATCTAGCATGTCGACAACCTTTTGAAAGAAAAATACTAAGCAGATAAAAACGTTTTTGGTATAGAAAATGTTAAGACCTCCACAACTGACCTTAAGGTGAAGTTTGGTGCGAGTGTGTAAACGTCCACACGAACGTGGCTTGCACATCGTATCGAACGAGTTCGCCAGACTTAGGGTTTCTTAACAAAAATGTTCTAACCAAAATGAGAAGTGGGAGCTTTTCTGAGTAAACGTCCACACTAACGTGGCTTGCTCGGAATAGTAACTACGGTTTTCTCTGGAGTTGGTTTTTGAACAAAGATAGCTTAAGGAAAATAGTGTTTTTTCCGAGTTAGGCTAAGATTGTGGTTAAAAGCTTAGATATTAGTTAGAATACAACTCCCCAACGGAGTCCCTTTTCTAATCTAATATGGTCTAGTAAGGTTCAACTATTAGCTCTATTTGCCATAAGGATAGGTTGGCAAGATAAGTAGAGTTAAAGATCCGAGTATCTGGTCGAACAGTGGGAGCGTAAACGTCCACACGAACGTGGCTTGCGATTTGCACTGTTTGGGCTGTTGAAGGTTTCGAAATTATTGGTTTATCAAAAGGTTACAATAATTTTCGTTACGAATTGATGCATGATCTTTTGTTACTTGTGTCTACGTGTTTATTGCTTTTTCAGATATGACTTTAGGCCCGTTGATAAATGTTCTCACTTCAAAGCCTCTCGTTGGTTCCAATTATTTGGAATGGAAACGAAATCTTGAGTATGTCTTGGTTGCGGAAGAGTACAATTTTGTACTCACAACTCCTGAACCTGCTCCCTTGACGGAGGAATCCACTGATGTTGAGAGGGAAGAACATAAGAGATGGCACAAGGCCAATGATATGGCAAAGTGCTTCATCATGACTTCTATGTCAAGTCAGATGCAGTTAGAACACAAGAATTTTGTGAAAGCATCTGACATTATGTTCAATCTCAAGGAACTCTTTGGAGAGAAGGACAGAGCTGCCCGTTTTGAGGCCATGAGGAAACTCATGACCACAAAGATGACGGAAGGTACTTCAGTGCGTGATCATGTTCTGAGTCTGATGCACGCACAAAATGAACTGGAAGAGCTCGGTAGAGGTATCGATGGTGAAGCCAAAGTCGATATGATACTCCATATGCTTCCAAAGTCCTTCGAGAATTTCCGTCTGAATGTAGTCATGAACAAAAAGGAGTACACTCAGAATGAACATCTTAATGACTTGGTGACTGCCGAAGCCATGATGAGCGAGGGCGCCACGGCGCTGTCATCAGTGAAGGCATCTTCTTATGCACCGAAAGGTGGGATCAAGAAGAAACCGTGGTTGAGAAAGAAAGCGGCTAGCACCAGTGGGAGCAAAGGTAGTAAGCCTACCAAAGGCGGTGAAAAGCCTAAGGGAAAAGGCAAGTGCTTCAAGTGCAACAAGACAGGACACTGGAAGGCTGACTGCCCTCTAAAGAAGAAGAATTCTGGTACGTCATTCACATTTGTAACTGAAACATGCTTAGCTGCAAGTTCTACCCAGACTTGGGTAGTAGATACGGGAGCAACTGACCATGTATGTTACTCCTTGCAGGGGTTTCTGCGGACAAGGGAGCTGAGTGATGACGAGATTACCATCTCCATGGGCGATGCATCGAAAGTTGCAGCTGTCGCAGTTGGAGATATTCATTTATAGTTTGATAGTACTGTTTTGGTTTTGAGAGACGTTTTGTATGTGCCTGCTTTTAGGCGAAACTTGATTTCTGTTTCGAAACTTTTTGTTTACGGATATTCAGTTGTTTTTGATAGAGGCGTTTCTATCATGAAAAACGATGAAGTTATAGTTTCTGGCACATTGTCCCGGTCTCTCTATACCATTACTTGTCCTATGAATGATTCTTCTTCTTATAATGCTTCCTCATCATTGAATACTAAAAAGAGGAAGAATCCGTCTCAAACGAACCAAACTCTATTATGGCACTTACGATTGGGTCACATCAACCAAAAGAGGATTCAAAGGTTGATAAAAGAAGGTGTTTTGGATTTCCAAATAGAACCTTTATCAACATGTGAATCGTGCTTGGAAGGTAAGATGGTGACCAGACCTTTCAAGTCCATAGGATATCGAGCTCAAGAGCTCTTAGAGTTGGTTCATTCTGACTTGTGTGGACCGATGTCCATTCAAGCTCGAGGAGGTTACGAGTATTTCGTCACATTTATTGATGACTACTCGAGATACGGTTTTATCTACCTGCTCCACAAGAAATCCGAGTGCTTTGACAAATTCAAGGAATTCAAAGCGGAAGTGGAGAAGAGAACGGGTAGAAGTATCAAGTCACTTCGCTCTGATAGAGGTGGCGAGTACCTCGGAACTGAGTTTCGAACCTTCTTGTCAGAAAATGGGATTTCATCTCAGTTAACTACACCCGGTACTCCCCAACAGAACGGTGTAGCTGAGAGACGGAATCGTACTCTTTTAGACACAGTGAGATCGATGATGAGCTATGCATCCTTGCCAATTTCGTTCTGGGGATATGCCTTGGAAACAGCAGGTTATCTCCTCAATCTAGTACCTACAAAGTCGACGGTTAAAACTCCTTCCGAATTATGGACAGGGCGCAAGCCCAGTTTGGGTCATATTCGGGTTTGGGGATGCCCAGCACACGTGCTGACTAAGGAGGCCGACAAATTGAGGTCTAAGACTGAGGTTAGGCTGTTTGTAGGATATCCAAAGGGAACGAAAGGAGGTTATTTCTATAGTCCCCAGGATCAGAAGGTCATTGTGAGCACTAATGCCCGATTCCTAGAGGAGGACTTTATTAGTAACCATCGGACAAGGAATGAAATAATGCTCGATGAGTTGCGAGCATCAGCAGTAGCCAGTATTCCAGAACAGCCGAGTGTACAAGAGGTCATACCACTAACTGCACCCTTATCCGATACTGTATCTCCACCATCGCTTCGTCGCAGTGGGAGGGTTGTTCGTCAACCAGACCGTTTCATGTTCGTGGGAGAATCCACTGAACTACTCTCGGGTATCGAACATGATGAGATCGACCCCTGGACTTACAAGGAAGCGATGGAGGACGAGGATGCAGGTTCCTGGAGAGTTTCTATGGATTCGGAGATAGAATCCATAGTTAACATGGACGTGTACGACCTTGCGGAGCTGCCGAATGGGGTAAAGCCCATTGGTTGCAAGTGGGTGTACAAGAGAAAGAGAGGACCTGACGGGAAGGTTTTAGCCTTCAAAGCTAGATTGGTGGCGAAAGGATTCACTCAGAAAGAGGGAATCGACTACGATGAGACATTTTCGCCGGTTGCCATGCTTAAGTCCGTCAGAATACTCTTGTCCATGGCGGCACATTTAGACCTAGAGGTTTGGCAAATGGACGTCAAGACAGCGTTCTTGAACGGGTACCTTGAAGAAGGTAGGGACATTTATATGCGCCAACCAGAAGGTTATGTGAGAGATGGCCAGGAGCATCTCGTATGGAAGCTTAAGAAGTCCTTATACGGACTTAAGCAAGCGTCCAGGTCCTGGAACATTCGTTTTGATGGAGTGATTAAATCCTACGGATTAGTCCAGTGCTTGAACGAAAGTTGTGTTTACAGGCTCAGTTCGGACGGAAGCGTGGTATTCTTAGTACTGTACGTAGATGACATACTTCTCATTGGCAACAATATTAACGTGTTATCAGGCGTAAAGGATTGGTTGTCTGAACAGTTTCAGATGAAAGACTTGGGAGAAGCAGGTTACATCCTAGGGATCAAGGTGATCAGAGATCGCCGTAAGAGGATGTTAGGCTTAAGCCAAGCTTCATATATAGATACTGTGATCGCCCGTTTCAGCATGCAGAATGCCAAGAAGGGTTTTCTTCCCTTCAGACATGGCATACCCCTATCTAAGGACATGTGTCCGAAGACGCAAGAGGAGATAGAGGGCATGAAGACTATACCGGATGCTTCCGCGGTTGGAAGTCTCATGTATGCAATGCTGTGTACTAGACCGGATATCTGCTATGCGGTTGGCATGGTGGCAAGATATCAGTCTAACCCTGGTCAGGGACATTGGACGGCTGTTAAGCACATTTTAAAGTATCTCAAGAGGACAAGAGATCATGTGCTTGTTTATCAGTCCAATGAGATGATCCCGATAGGGTATACGGACTCAGACTTCCAGGCTGATCGAGATGAGAGGAAATCTACCTCAGGCTATGTGTTTACCTTGGGAGGTGGAGCCGTCACTTGGAAGAGTGTGAAGCAGAAGTGCATCGCAGACTCGACCATGGAGGCCGAATATGTGGCTGCTTGTGAGGCTGCTAAAGAGGCTGTGTGGCTCCTGAACTTCCTTAATGAGCTAGAACTAGTTCCCAGTTTGCCCAGAGGTATCACATTATATTGTGATAATGCTGGAGCAGTTGCAAACTGCAAAGAACCTAGAGCTGACAAGGCAAGCAAACACATAGAGAGAAAGTACCATCTCGTACGAGCAATCGTCGAAAGAGGAGAAGTAGAAGTGAAGAAAATCCCTTCAGCGGATAATCTGGCGGATCCATTCACAAAGAGCTTACCAGTCAAGGTGTTCGACAAGCATGTCGAAGGGATGGGACTGGGGCGCCTCCCACACTAATAAACTTTGAGTATAAGTGGGAGAAGATGTATAATAGATGCTAGATTGTAGACACTTTGCCTTTTGTCACATGATATACTAAAAGTTTGCTTTAGTATAAGTGGGAGATTGATGGATTTGTATACTAGAAAGCAGGCCTTTTAGCTTGTATGCATGTGTTGTCCATAACCACTAACAATCTTCTATCTGATTAAGTATGAATTGTTATCTATGCATCAAACATCTATCCATTATCTCAAAGTTGTAGGCTTTATGGTGTGTTGTAGATCACAGAAGACCATAGTTGCCGGTTCCTCACGAGATATAAAAGGGTATCACAGTCGAGACAGTTCTGGATATAACTGTCGGTTTAGGCTGTAGTATAGGCTGCATAAGTAGCTTATCTTGGCTACTTGTCTATACTAGTACGTGCGTGTACTGATAGGATCACAGTGAGGTGTATTCTTCTATTCTGACCAGATGTAGAAAGAATCAAGACCTCGGTGACTTAAGATGAACCTTAACTCTAGTTGAGTCCTAAGGGTGTATAGTTGTGGTCTGCTTCTTTGATTTACCATGGGTGAGAGTTCAGAGTATCTGTAACTCAATATGCTCCGTATCTTGGGAAGCAACTACAACTAGTACGACTCTTAGTGCAACTGCAACAGAGCACCATATCCTGGTAGAACAGGTTGATCACATCCCCTGAGGAATTCATTAAGGACTATCATACCAAACCCTGCAGGTGGATTAAATTCCGGTATGATGAGTAAGGTATGAATGGTACTACTCAGGAATATAAAAGAAGTTGAATAACACGAGCAGTCAGAAGCTCTAAGTTAATCAACGGATGTGGGATATCTTAAATATGGGGGTCGTTAAGTCTAATACTAGCCCTGAACTCAACAGGGGTAAAACAGGTAATTCAGTACTATTACTCTAGTGGAATGTTTTAGTACTTATGGACTAAATTATACTCTGGGCTGAGTATGGAGAATTTAGCCATTGGGAGGCCTCGGTTTTACCAGCTAGTAGATCCCTGATCTGGCCCAAAAAGCTCAATAGGCCACAGTATAAGGAATAAGTGGGCCACCACTTAATTGGGCCCAGTGAGGGCGCCAATACTGCAGTTGGACGGCTAGTCCATAAGTTGCAGGCCTGGCCTGCAACTTAAGCCCAAGTCTCACTTGGTCTCCTCTATATATACCCCCTCAAGGTCTTGTTTAGACCTAACAGTCAGAATAAATCGAGTGCACTTAATATTCTGAACAAGAAAAGGGAGGCTAGGGTTAGAGAGAGAGAGACGCGCGGCCGGGCAGAGCAGTTCGGTGGGGTTCCCGTTTCCGTGGCTGATTCCGAGGTTCGTTGTCCATCCAACGTCAGAATCGAGCAGGGATACAGATCAGAAGATCTATTCGCGAGTTCTCTACTTCTTCAGGTAATCGATCTATAAACCCCCTATGATTCCGCATTTAATTCATAGGAGCATGATAGGTTTATTCGATAGTTAGATATCCGAAATAGATCCTCGGGCGAACCGATCTTCACCGATCAGATATGGTTCCTTCAGTAGTACCATTCATACCTTACTCATCATACCGGAATTTAATCCACCTGCAGGTTTGGTATGATAGTCCTTAATGAATTCCTCAGGGGATGTGATCAACCTGTTCTACCAGGATATGGTGCTCTGTTGCAGTTACACTAAGAGTCGTACTAGTTGTAGTTGCTTCCCAAGATACGGAGCATATTGAGTTACAGATACTCTGAACTCTCACCCATGGTAAATCAAAGAAGCAGACCACAACTATACACCCTTAGGACTCAACTAGAGTTAAGGTTCATCTTAAGTCACCGAGGTCTTGATTCTTTCTACATCTGGTCAGAATAGAAGAATACACCTCACCGTGATCCTATCAGTACAGGCACGTACTAGTATAGACAAGTAGCCAAGACAAGCTACTTATGCAGCCTATACTACAGCCTAAACCGACAGTTATATCCAGAACTGTCTCAACTGTGATACCCTTTTATATCTCGTGAGGAACCGGCAACTATGGTCTTCTGTGATCTACAACACACCATAAAGCCTACAACTTTGAGATAATGGATAGATGTTTGATGCATGGATAACAATTCATACTTAATCAGATAGAAGATTGTTAGTGGCTATGGACAACACATGTATACAAGCTAAAAGGCCTGCTTTCTAGTATACAAATCCATCAATCTCCCACTTATACTAAAGCAAACTTTTAGTATATCATGTGAAAAATAGGCAAAGTGTCTACAATCTAGCATCTATTACACATCTTCTCCCACTTATACTCAAAGTTTACTAGTATGGGAGGCGCTCCTTGTGCATAGATCCGCTAGATCTACCGTTGAAGGGATTATCTCAACTTCCACTTCTCTTCTTTAGACGATTTCTCGTAAAATGGTACTCTCTATGTTGTAACTTACCTTGTGAGCTCTGAGTTCCATGCAGTTTGCAACTGCTCCAACATTATCACAACACAGTGTGATACCTTTGGGCAAACTGGGAACCAGATCTAGCTCATTCAGGAAGTGCAGGAGCTTCACAACCTTTTTGTGGCATTACAAGAAGCCACATACTCGGCTACATGGTAGAGTCTCCATGACTCCCTCCCGCGTCACACCCTTCCAAGTGATAACTCCACCTCCCAAGGTGAACACATAGTCCGAGGTAGATTTCCTCTCATCTCGATCACAGCCTGGAAGTCTGAGTCCGTATACCCTATTGGGATCATCTCATTGGACTGATAAACAAGCACATGATCTCTTGTCCTCTTGAGATACTTTAAAATGTGCTTAACAGCCGTCCAATGTCCCTGACCAGGGTTAGACTGATATCTTGCCACCATGCCAACCGCATAGCAGATATCCGGTCTAGTACACAGCATTGCATACATGAGACTTCCAACCGCGGAAGCATACGGTATAGTCTTCATGCCCTCTATCTCCTCTTGCGTCTTCGGACACATGTCCTTAGATAGGGGTATGCCATGTCTGAAGGGAAGAAAACCCTTCTTGGCATTCTGCATGCTGAAACGGGCGATCACAGTATCTATATATGAATCTTGGCTTAAGCCTAACATCCTCTTACGGCGATCTCTGATCACCTTGATCCCTAGGATGTAACCTGCTTCTCCCAAGTCTTTCATCTGAAACTGTTCAGACAACCAATCCTTTACGCCTGATAACACGTTCACATTGTTGCCAATGAGAAGTATGTCATCTACGTACAGTACTAAGAATACCACGCTTCCGTCCGAACTGAGCCTGTAAACACAGCTTTCGTTTAAGCACTGGACAAATCCGTAGGATTTAATCACTCCATCAAAACGAATGTTCCAGGACCTGGACGCTTGCTTAAGTCCGTATAAGGACTTCTTAAGCTTCCATACGAGATGCTCCTGGCCATCTCTCACATAACCTTCTGGTTGGCGCATATAAATGTCCCTACCTTTTTCAAGGTACCCGTTCAAGAACGCAGTCTTGACGTCCATTTGCCAAACCTCTAGGTCTAAATGTGCCGCCATGGATAAGAGTATTCTGACGGACTTAAGCATGGCAACTGGCGAAAATGTCTCATCATAGTCGATTCCCTCTTTCTGAGTGAATCCTTTCGCAACCAATCTAGCTTTGAAGGCTAAAACCTTCCCGTCAGGTCCTCTCTTTCTCTTGTACACCCACTTGCAACCAATGGGCTTTACCCCATTCGGCAGCTCCGCAAGGTCGTACACGTCCATGTTAACTATGGATTCTATCTCCGAATCCATAGAAACTCTCCAGGAATCTACATCCTCGTCCTCCATCGCTTCCTTGTAAGTCCAGGGGTCGATCTCATCATGTTCGATACCCGAGAGTAGTTCAGTGGATTCTCCCACGAACATGAAACGGTCCGGTTGACGAACAACCCTCCCACTGCGACGAAGCGATGGTGGAGATACAGTATCGGATAAGGGTGCAGTTAGTGGTATGACCTCTTGTACACTCGGCTGTTCTGGAATACTGGCTACTGCTGATGCTCGCAACTCATCGAGCATTATTTCACTCCTTGTCCGATGGTTACTAATAAAGTCCTCCTCTAGGAATCGGGCATTAGTGCTCACAATGACATTCTGATTCTGGGGACTATAGAAATAACCTCCTTTCGTTCCCTTTGGATATCCTACAAACAGCCTAACCTCAGTCTTAGACCTCAATTTGTCGGCCTCCTTACTCAGCAAGTGTGCTGGGCATCCCCAAACCCGAATATGACCCAAGCTAGGCTTGCGCCCTGTCCATAATTCGGAAGGAGTTTTAACTGTCAACTTTGTAGGTACTAGATTGAGGAGATAACCTGCTGTTTCCAAGGCATATCCCCAGAACGAAATTGGCAAGGATGCATAGCTCATCATCGATCTAACTGTGTCTAAAAGAGTACGATTCCGTCTCTCAGCTACACCGTTCTGTTGGGGAGTACCGGGCGTAGTTAACTGAGATGAAATCCCATTTTCTGACAAGAAAGTTCGAAACTCAGTTCCGAGGTACTCGCCACCTCTATCAGAGCGAAGTGACTTGATACTTCTACCCGTTCTCTTCTCCACTTCCGCTTTGAATTCCTTGAATTTGTCAAAGCACTCGGATTTCTTGTGGAGCAGGTAGATAAAACCGTATCTCGAGTAGTCATCAATAAATGTGACGAAATACTCGTAACCTCCTCGAGCTTGAACGGACATCGGTCCACACAAGTCAGAATGAACCAACTCTAAGAGCTCTTGAGCTCGATATCCTATGGACTTGAAAGGTCTGGTCACCATCTTACCTTCTAAGCACGATTCACATGTTCATAAAGGTTCTATTTGGAAATCCAAAACACCTTCTTTTACCAACCTTTGAATCCTCTTTTGGTTGATGTGACCCAATCGTAAGTGCCATAATAGAGTTTGGTTCGTTTGAGACGGATTCTTCCTCTTCTTAGTATTCAATGATGAGGAAGCATTATAAGAAGAAGAACCATTCATAGGACAAGTAATGGTATAGAGAGACCGGGACAATGTGCCAGATACTATAACCTCATTGTTTCTCATGATAGAAACACTTCTATCAAAAACAACTGAATATCCGTAAACAAATAGTTTCGAAACAGAAATCAAGTTTCGCCTAAAAACCAGGCACATACAACATGTCTCTCAAAACCAAAACAGTACTATTGAAAGATAAATGAATGTCTCCAACTGCGACAGCTGCAACTCTCGATGCATCGCCCATGGAGATGGTAATCTCGTTATCATTCACCTCGTTTATCCGCAGAAAAACACTGCAAGGTGTAACGCATATGATCAATTGCTCTCGTATCTACTACCCCAGCCTGGGTAGAACATACAGTTGATCATTTCACAGTATGACGTACCAAAATTCTTCTTCTTTATAGGGCAGACAGCCTTCCAGTGTCCTTTCTTGTTGTATATGAAGCACTTGCCCTTCCCCTTTGGCTTTTCTTGCCATCGGTAGGCTCAACACCTCTATCTTCTTCCAAGCTCTTGTTAACTTGCTAGTGTTTGTCACCTTCTTCCTCACTTTCATCTTTCGATGCCGTCTGAGGAGCAAACATAAGCACACAAGCTTCTTGACTCGCAAGTTCCATATCATCCAATTTCTAGAAGATTTCCAGGAGTTCTGGGATATCTGCAATATCTGCCAAGTGAGAACACAAGGCTTGCAACCCTGGCGTCAGAGAGTATTTGACTAGTCTTAGTCATATCATTACTCTCATGCCACAACTTGTGTAACTCTCTATCTTCAATCGATGATACTAGAGCTTTCAGATAAGGTGTAGTGAGTACTAACTTGTACTCTTCATCAACAAGGACAATATCGAGATTTATTCCTTCACTCCAAATATTTGGAATCCGTGAGAGGACTCGAAGTGAGAACATTTATCAACGGGCCTAAAGTCATATCTGATAAAGCAATAAACACGTAGACACTCGTAAGAAAAGATCATGCATCAATTCGTAGCGAAAATTATTGTAACCTTTTGATAAACCAATAATTTCGAAACCTTCAACAGCCCAAACAATGCGGATAGCAAGCCACGGTCGTGTGGACGTTTACGCTCCCACTGTTCGACCAGATACTCGGATCTTTAACTCTACTTATCTTGCCAACCTATCCTTATGGCAAATAGAGCTAATAGTTGAACCTTACTAGACCATATTAGATTAGAAAAGGGACTCCGTTGGGGAGTTGTATTCTAACTAATATCTAAGCTTTTAACCAAAATCTTAGCCTAACCTGGAAAAAGCACTATTTTCCTTAAGCTATCTTTGTTCAAAAACCAACTCCAGAGAAAACCGTAGTTACTATTCCGAGTAAGCCACGTTAGTGTGGACGTTTACTCAGAAAAGCTCCCACTTCTCATTTTGGTTAGAACATTTTTGTTAAGAAACCCTAAGTCTGGCGAACTCGTTCGATACGATGTGCAAGCCACGTTCGTGTGGACGTTTACACACTCGCACCAAACTTCACCTTAAGGTCAGTTGTGGAGGTCTTAACATTTTCTATACCAAAAACGTTTTTATCTGCTTAGTATTTTTCTTTCAAAAGGTTGTCGACATGCTAGATCACGTTGTCACATAATCCTAAGCATAATTTTCTAAACGCAGCAAATAAACCATGCTCGCAGAAAATTTAAAACATGCTTATATTGACAATCCTAAAACATGCTCGACTAAGCGCAATTTAATCACCTCGACAGGCAAGACATGCTATAATAATAAATAAATTGCATCCATAGCATGCTTAAGAAAAACGAGATAAAAACAAAAATAAAACTCGCTTTTCGTGGTGTGACGACCCGTCTAATCTATTACATAAAATTGTAAAATCCGAAATAGGCTTCGGTCTTGAATAAGTCCTCCGAGTTGATCTCCCGTTTCTCCCCGAAAATAAATAAATTATTTAGATAATTTATTTTCTAATTTTCGTTGCCATTGGGCCTCTCTAACCGAGATTGGGCCCACACCACGTGACCCAATTCTCTCGAAAAGGCCCAAACCGCGCTCGTTTCACTCTTATGGGCCCACGAACCCGAAACCGACCTAACACGGCCCGTATTCGTGACTGGGCCCGAGCCCGAACGCTGGAGGCAACCCGTAAATGCGAACGGGCCGGGTTGGAAACCCTAGGCCCGTCCACGGGCTAGGGCACGGGCGTGCAAGGCTGCCCGCGCCGCAGCCGACGGCGTGAGGCCCTGCCGCCGGCCGCCTCCGCCTCCCTGGCGCCGCTGCTGCTGCTGGCCGTCGATCCCTTCCGGTGGCACGGCCGGCAACCGTCCCGGCGAGGCTCGCGGCGTTGAACCCTAACTAGGGTTCCGCCGCGGTACCCCTCACCTTGCTGCCGCCGTTCCAGCCGCCGGCGACGTCCGCCGCGGCTCCTGCTGCTGGTGTTGATGTCGCCGGTGTGCTCCGCCTCCCTGGACGCTACCTCCGCCGCCCTCGCCGTCGCCTTCAGCCGCGTTAACCCGCGGCAGAAACCCTCGCGGGTTCTGCCGCCGCTGCTGCTCGCTCCGGCGCCGCCTGCACCTGCCGTCGACGATGACGACCACGTGGAGTCCGTCACCGGACTCCGTGGTCGTCGTCTCCGGCTCCCATGCTGGCCTGGACGACTGCTGCGGCATCGAACCCTAACGAGGGTTCCGCCGTGGCCGTCCCTCGCGCAGCCGTGCTCCTCCGCCGCCCGTCGCACCTCCCCAGCCCTCCCCCGTCGACGTCCAGGCTCCAGCAACCTGCAGGAGCCCCGTCGATCACCGGAGATGAAGGAGACACGCCGTTGGGCGGCTGCACGCGCGCGTGCGCTGGCGCGTGGCTCTCACGCGCCGCCGCGTGCGGCAGTCGTCCAATGGTGTTCGTCTCCTCGTTCTTCGTGTTCCTCGTCTCTTTGCAGCAGTTACAAACGAAAAACAATAGAAAAACCTAACTAATCCTATTCTAGATCGCACCTTATTATCTCGCGATCAAAAATTACATAGATTTGCCAAAACGGCCCCGAAAAACGAAAAACACCACGAAAAGCGACATCCTAATCGATCTAACATGCATAATAATCGATAATTACTCAGATAGAGCCGAAAATCTGATCCTTGGCTCTGATACCAACTGAAGGAACCATGTCTGATCGGTGAAGATCGGTTCGCCCGAGGATCTATTTCGAATATCTAACTATCGAATAAACCTATCATGCTCCTATGAATTAAATGCGGAATCATAGGGGGTTTATAGATCGATTACCTGAAGAAGTAGAGAACTCGCGAATAGATCTTCTGATCTGTATCCCTTCTCGATTCTGACGTTGGATGGACAACAATCTTCGGAATCAGCCACGGAAACGGGATCCCCACCGAAAACTGCTGCTCGGGCCGCGCGTCTCTCTCTCCTCTAACCCTAGCCTCCTTTTTCTTATTCAGAATATTAAGTGCACTTGATTTATTCTGACTGTTAGGTCTAAACAAGACCTTGAGGGGGTATATATAGAGGAGACTAAGAGAGACTGGGCTTAAGTTGCAGGCCAGGCCTGCAACACATGGACTGGCCGTCCATGAGCATAGTTGGCGCCCCATACTGGGCCCAACTGTGTGGTGGCCCACTTATTCCTTATACTGTGGCCTATTGAGCTTTTTGGGCCAGATCAGGGATCTACTAGCTGGTAAAACCGAGGCCTCCCAATGGCTAAATTCTCCATACTCAGCCCAGAGTATAATTTAGTCCATAAGTACTAAAACATTCCACTAGAGTAATAGTACTGAATTACCTGTTTTACCCCTGTTGAGTTCAGGGCTAGTATTAGACTTAACGACCCCCATATTTAAGATATCCCACATCCGTTGATTAACTTAGAGCTTCTGACTGCTCGTGTTATTCAACTTCTTTTATATTCCTGAGTAGTACCATTCATACCTTACTCATCATACCGGAATTTAATCCACCTGCAGGGTTTGGTATGATAGTCCTTAATGAATTCCTCAGGGGATGTGATCAACCTGTTCTACCAGGATATGGTGCTCTGTTGCAGTTACACTAAGAGTCGTACTAGTTGTAGTTGCTTCCCAAGATACGGAGCATATTGAGTTACAGATACTCTGAACTCTCACCCATGGTAAATCAAAGAAGCAGACCACAACTATACACCCTTAGGACTCAACTAGAGTTAAGGTTCATCTTAAGTCACCGAGGTCTTGATTCTTTCTACATCTGGTCAGAATAGAAGAATACACCTCACCGTGATCCTATCAGTACACGCACGTACTAGTATAGACAAGTAGCCAAGACAAGCTACTTATGCAGCCTATACTACAGCCTAAACCGACAGTTATATCCAGAACTGTCTCAACTGTGATACCCTTTTATATCTCGTGAGGAACCGGCAACTATGGTCTTCTGTGATCTACAACACACCATAAAGCCTACAACTTTGAGATAATGGATAGATGTTTGATGCATGGATAACAATTCATACTTAATCAGATAGAAGATTGTTAGTGGCTATGGACAACACATGTATACAAGCTAAAAGGCCTGCTTTCTAGTATACAAATCCATCACAAACATGTATCTTTCTTGTAGCTCTCCCATTGAGCAACGTACACGTTCCTCTTTCTTTCTCCAGTTAGAGCGACTTGGGAGGTAAGCTTATTTCTCACAACACACTTGTTGGAGATGAACTCCACATTCTATTCCTTGTCACATAATTGTGAGATGGATAACAAGTTGTGCTTGAGTCCTTCAACGTAGGAAACGTTCTCTATGCTTAGCTTCCCAATCTTCAGTACGCCGTAGCCTTTGGTGGTTCCTCGAGAGTTGTGACCAAAAGTTACTTGTGGATCCTTCTTCTCTGTATAATCTTGAAGTAGAGACTTCATGCCCGTCATATGTCTTGAACATCCACTGTCCAAGTACCATGTAGCTTGACCTTTGCTGGGCACGGGATCCACGGCGCTCACCTGCAATTAAGCCATTTTTGGTACCCAAATCAGTTTGGGCCCTTTCAGGTTAGCTTTCTTAGGTACCCACACTTGCTTTACTCTCCTTTGAGTATTAGCTTGTGCTTTAGGTTCCTCGGCCTTTCTAAAATTTGAACTCTGCTTGAATGCAGATTCACAAGTGCAGCAGTGTGTGCATTGAAGGAAGTTACGAGAGCGGCTCGCTTGAGATGTACCCATGCTCTTGTTCAGTGGCTAGCTTTCAGTGTCGAGCAAAGAGGTCCTCAAACTTACTCGTCATAACCCTTAAGTTAATCTTGACTTCATCAAGTTCAGTGGCTAGCTTTCGGTTTTCTCTCTTACTATCCGACAAAGCTTGTTCTAACATTTCGTGGTCGCTTAACAATTTATTGTGCTTGTTAAGTAACTCACTCCATGTAGAGGAATGAACTTCCTCATTGTGCTTGTGTGCAATTGTAATTGAATTGAGTGGGGGGTATAAGAATACCTCTCCTGTGTCCTCGTCGATGAGCGCCATCAAGCCTAGATCCTCTCTCTCGCTAGAGTTTGGATCTGTGAATGTGTCTGAGTCGCTTGAGATCTCCTCACTAGGAGTGGCTGGAGACTCGCTTGCAACTAGCGCCCTACGTGGAGCGTCCCTCCTGGCCTTCAATTCTTCTTTCTATTTGGCACTAAGCTTTGGGCACTCAGACTTGTAATGACCCATCTTGTGGCAATGGTAACATTCCACATCCATCACATCTCTGGCGATTGGCTTGGTAGATTCTTCACGCTTTCCTTTTTCTCGAGCATCAGTGCTCTTCCCTTTGTATTGTTTGTGGAATCTTTTGTACTTTCCAACTCGTGAGTTCATCTTGTTGAAGTTCCTTGTCAGAAATGCATAGTGCTCCTCCAGCTCATCTCGTGACATTTTTTAAATGGACGACTCGCTTGACGTCTTGGCAGCTTTGAATGCAACTCCTTTGCTTGGTGTGGGAGCTTTATCTTCATCATCAATGGACATCCGGTTGAGATCAAACTCATGCGCCTTGAGTTCGGAAAATAGAATTTCCGGTGAGAATTTTGATAGATCTTTTGTGGCGAGGTAGAGCTCCTTCATGGTCTGCCACTTTCTGGTGAGAGCTCTAACAATCTTGAGATTGACCTCCTTGTTGGTTAGCTCCTTTCCGAGTGAAGCGAGCACTGAAATGATGTTGGTGACGCGTAGCTCAAAGGCGTCGATCGACTCGCTAGGCTTCATAGTCAAGCTTTCAAACTCTCCCATTAGTACGGCGAGTTTGTTTTCTTTGATCTTCTCCGTTCCTCGAGAGATTAGGGCAAGCGTGTCCCACATTTCTTTAGTAGTAGTACACTTCCTTATCCTAGGAAGGTAGGCGTCAGACACGGTGCTCTGCATGATGTGGCGCGCTAGACCATCCAGATTTGCAATTTTGAAATCATTTGTGGTATAGTCGTCTTTGTGCTTCTTGACATAGTCATGTCAAACGTGGGCTTCCTTTCCTTCAGCAGCAGGAACATTGAACGTGTTAATCTTCATGATGGTGATCGGTCCTTCTGTCACAACTTCCCACATTCTGTCATGGACAGAACATAGAAAGCTTGAAACTCGGAAGCTCCAAGTCTCATAGCCTTCGATAGAGAACTGGGGTAGATTAGAGGCACTGTGACTAGACATGGTAAACTATCAGTAGTAATGCAGGTATGCGTGAGTGAGCTTTTATGCACTTAGGAAAATAGGATCAGTTCAGTGAGACAATGTGAAGCGAGAGGGGACTCGCTTCAGGTATGCAAAGCAGTGGCTCGAAAGAACCCCTGCTCTGATACCACTTGTTGGTCCTGGTTTGTAAAGAGGATCACACGTAGAAAAGGGGAGGGGGGGTGAATACGTGTGATAGAAGTTTTTAACTTCATTTTCAACTTTACTCAGAGTAGCAAGAAATTGGGTCGCTTTGAAACTTAAGACCTAGCCGAAGCTTGATCTACAGTATAAGCTTAACTCTGGACCTAAGCGTACGCTTGATCACAGAGCGACTCGCATGCAAATGCGGAATTAGGTGAGCTAGACTTTCCTAGATATTTAAAAGCTTTGTTTGGGTTTGCATAGATGCACATGCAATGTGATAATCAAAGCAGTAGAAATGAAAGCTTAAGTAAAGAGATACGACACCAGAATTTATAGTGGTTCGGTGATGAAACACCTACGTCCACTTTGTTGCACGCTGCAACAGATTCTTCTCACTAAGAATCTTGAGGATTACGGGTTCCCCAAAAACCTAGACTTCAATCGAGCTTCACTCCCTTAGATCCACAACACAACAACTGGGAGATTGTGGGTTCTCCACAAAAACCTAGCTAAGATCGAGCTTCACACAATCGAGGATAGTGCAAGCTTGGATCTACACTCTACGATCGAGGTTTCTACTATCGAGGAAAGTAGAACCTTAGATCTTTACAAGACAGCCTTTCTTCAACACTCAAAACCTAACAACTTGACAAACAAGGGTTTAGGGTTTTAGTTTAAAAAAACTTTCTAAGTGAAGAACTCTTTACAGTTTAAGTGCAAAGGGGTAGAGTTCTTCTCTAAGCTTTGATATATGAAGTGGGCTTAGAATCTGGGAGAGAGATGGTTGCGGGGACAAGCTTCGATGTTACTGAAGCTTGGAGAACACTTAGACAAGAACTCGAAGAATTTGCTCGAAGGTTGTGAGTGCTTGTTTGCAGTATGCGCTGAAATCTCAAGTAGTGTTCTGCACTTCTCCGTCTCTGGCCTTTACTATTTATAGTGGGAGATTTGGACTAGAGCCGTTGAAGGTTGGAGGCTTTGTCCCTCCTCACTCGACAGTACTTGCCTTTGACCTGCAGCTTTTCAGACGCGCACTTTGCCTCTTTGCCGAAAATGGCTAAGTGCCAAGTTCAACAGTAACTGGAGCAACCAGTACTGTAGCGGCGGCTCTGTCGGTCTAGCAGTTAACTCCCGTGCTCCATTCTTTGTGTGCCACGTGGAGATCCGCAATTAATGACTTGATCTTCACTGGACATGAGTTTAACTTCGAGTTTGAATGGGGCGGGAAACTTGATCTGTCGCTTTCAGTTAGGAAGTGGCTTGCTTCACTTTAGTTTCTTGAGCGTTCGCTTTAGTATGTGTTGACTCGCTCTGACTTTACTGTAGCGCTCGCTTTGCTTCGCTTCGGCAGACTCGCTTCACTTTTAAAACACACTCAAGCGAGTGGCCTTCACTTGAAAATCTGCAGTCTAAAACCTAAGCGTCTAAAGCAAAAATTAAGCCATACTAACATTAATAGACTTGAAATAATTCAAACCTATTTAAACAAAATAGGGTCGCTTGGGAATAAGATTACATAGAGGGTTTTGGGATCTAATCAAAACATATAACATATTCAATTAGAAGTGTCCCATTGAGTTCACCCTTAACACAAGAATCCTTAGCAATTCCCAACACCTCTTGAAATCACCGAGTAAGCTTCAATTTCATGATATAATATAATAAATGAAGCAAACGAGCATGATAATGGCTTGGAAAGCACGATTAGGAATACCAAAACTGAAGAATGTAAGGTAATCGGTCAACCGAAGCTAACTTGAGCTTTCGTAGTCAACAGATGATTGAACAACCTCGATTTCAAAGAGATACTCTTAAGATACCTCTAATCTAATACAAAATATCAATCGGTTGATGTACGTATGAAAATATTTGAGTTATAAGTAAGTTTTAATTGTTTTCTTCTAGATTAAGCAAAAGAGACTTCTATCGAGGTTATGAGCTCAAATCCTCTTGAAATCGCCAAGTAAGCTTCAATTCCATGATATAATATAAGAAATGAAGCAATCGAGCATGATAACTGCTTGGAAAGCACGATTAGAACTACAAAAACTGAAGAATGTAAGGTAATCGGTCAACCGAAGCTATCTTGAGCTTCCGGAGTCAACAAAAGGTTGAACGACTTCGATTTCGAAGCAATCCTATTAAGTTACCTCTAATATAATAAAAAATATCAATCGGTTGAGGTACGTATGAAAATCATTGAGTTATAAGTCAGTTTTAACGGTTTCTTCTAGATTAAGCAAAAGAGACTTCAATCGAGGTTATGAGATCAAATCCTCTTGAAATCACCAAGTAAGCTTTAATTTCATGATATAATATAAGAAATGAAGCAATCGAGCATAATAATGGCTTGGAAAGAACGATTAGAACTACCAAAACTGAAGAATGTAAGGTAATCGGTCAACCGAAGCTATTTTGAGCTTTCGGAGTCAACAGATAATCGAACGACCTCGATTTTGAAGCAATACTCTTAAGTTACCTCTAATCTAATAAAAAAAATATTAATCGGTTGAGGTACATATGAAAATCATTGAGTTATAAGTCAGTTTTAACGGGTTTTTTCTAGATAAAGCAAAAGAGACTTCAATCAAGGTTATGAGATCAAATCCTCTTGAAATCACCGAGTAAGCTTCAATTTCATGATATCATATAAGAAATGAAGCAATCGAGCATGAATATGGCTTGGAAAGCATGATTAGAACTACCAAAACTTAAGAATGTAAGGTAATCGGTCAACTGAAGCTATCTTGAGCTCCGGAGTAAACAGATGGTCGAACGACCTCGATTTCGAAGCGATCCTCTTAAGTTACCTCTAATCTAATACAAAATATCAATCGGTTGAGGCACATGTGAAAATCATTGAGTTATAAGCCAGCTTTAACGGTTTTCTTCTAGATTAAGCCATAGAGACTTCAATCGAGGTTATGAGCTCAAATCCTCCTGAAATCACCGAGTAAGCTTCAATTTCATGATATAATATTAGAAATGAAGCAAACGAGCATGATAATGGCTTGGAAAGCATGATTAGGAATACCAAAACTGATGAATCTAAGGTCGGTCAACCGAAACTATCTTGAGGTTTATTAGTCAACATATGGTCAAACGACCTCGATTTCAAAGCGATCCTCTTAAGTTACCTCTAATCTAATACAAAATATCAATCAGTTGATGTACGTATGAAAATCTTTGAGTTATAAGTAAGTTTTAACTGTTTTTTTCAAGATTAAGCAAAAGAGACTTCTATCGAGGTTATGAGCTCAAATCCTCTTGAAACTACCGAGTAAGCTTCAATTTTATGATATAATATAAGAAATGAAGCAATCGAGCATGATAACTGCTTGGAAAGCACGATTAGAACTACCAAAACTGAAGAATGTAAGGTAATCGGTCAACCGAAGCTATATTGAGCTTCCGGAGTCAACAGAAGGTCGAACGACTTCGATTTCGAAGCGATCCTATTAAGTTACCTCTAATCTAATAAAAAATATCAATCGGTTGAGGTACGTATTAAAATCATTGAGTTATAAGTCAGTTTTAACGGTTTTCTTCTAGATTAAGCAAAAGAGACTTCAATCGAGGTTATGAGATCAAATCCTCTTGAAATCACCAAGTAAGCTTTAATTTCATGATATAATATAAGAAATGAAGCAATCGAGCATATTAATGGCTTGGAAAGAACGATTAGAACTACCAAAACTGAAGAATGTAAGGTAATCGGTCAACCGAAGCTATTTTGAGCTTTCGGAGTCAACAGATAATCGAACGACCTCGATTTTGAAGCGTTACTCTTAAGTTACCTCTAATCTAATAAAAAAATATCAATCGGTTGAGGTACGTATGAAAATCATTGAGTTATAAGTCAGTTTTAACGGGTTTTTTATAGATAAAGCAAAAGAGACTTCAATCAAGGTTATGAGATCAAATCCTCTTGAAATCACCGAGCAAGCTTCAATTTGATGATATCATACAAGAAATGAAGCAATCGAGCATGAATATGGCTTGGAAAGCACGATTAGAACTACCAAAACATAAGAATGTAAGGTAATCGGTCAACTGAAGCTATCTTGAGCTCCGGAGTCAACAGATGGTCGAACGACCTCGATTTCGAAGCGATCCTCTTAAGTTACCTCTAATCTAATACAAAATATCAATCGGTTGAGGCACATGTGAAAATCATTGAGTTATAAGCCAACTTTAACGGTTTTCTTCTAGATTAAGCCATAGAGACTTCAATCGAGGTTTTGAGCTCAAATCCACTTGAAATCACCGAGTAAGCTTCAATTTCATGATATAATATTAGAAATGAAGCAAACGAACATGATAATGGCTTGGAAAGCTCGATTAGGAATACCAAAACTGAAGAATGTAAGGTAATCGATCAACCGAAACTATCTTGAGGTTTAGTAGTCAACAAATGGTCGAACGACCTCGATTTCAAAGTGATCCTCTTAAGTTACCTCTAATCTAATACAAAATATCAATCGGTTGATGTACGTATGAAAATCTTTGAGTTATAAGTAAGTTTTAACTGTTTTTTTCAAGATTAAGCAAAAGAGACTTCTATCGAGGTTATGAGCTCAAATCCTCTTGAAACTACCGAGTAAGCTTCAATTTTATGATATAATATAAGAAATGAAGCAATCGAGCATGATAACTGCTTGGAAAGCACGATTAGAACTAACAAAACTGAAGAATGTAAGGTAATCGGTCAACCGAAGCTATATTGAGCTTCCGGAGTCAACAGAAGGTCGAACGACTTCGATTTCGAAGCGATCCTATTAAGTTACCTCTAATCTAATAAAAAATATCAATCGGTTGAGGTACGTATTAAAATCATTGAGTTATAAGTCAGTTTTAACGGTTTTCTTCTAGATTAAGCAAAAGAGACTTCAATCGAGGTTATGAGATCAAATCCTCTTGAAATCATCAAGTAAGCTTTAATTTCATGATATAATATAAGAAATGAAGCAATCGAGCATATTAATGGCTTGGAAAGAACGATTAGAACTACCAAAACTGAAGAATGTAAGGTAATCGGTCAACCGAAGCTATTTTTAACTTTCGGAGTCAACAGATAATTGAACGACCTCGATTTTGAAGCGATACTCTTAAGTTACCTCTAATCTAATAAAAAAATATCAATCGGTTGAGGTACGTATGAAAATCATTGAGTTATAAGTCAGTTTTAACAGGTTTTTTCTAGATAAAGCAAAAGAGAGTTCAATCAAGGTTATGAGATCAAATCCTCTTGAAATCACCGAGCAAGCTTCAATTTCATGATATCATACAAGAAATGAAGCAATCGAGCATGAATATGGCTTGGAAAGCACGATTAGATCTACCAAAACATAAGAATGTAAGGTAATCGGTCAACTGAAGCTATCTTGAGCTCCGGAGTCAACAGATGGTCGAACGACCTCGATTTCGAAGCGATCTTCTTAAGTTACCTCTAATCTAATACAAAATATCAATCGGTTGAGGCACATGTGATAATCATTGAGTTATAAGCCAACTTTAACGGTTTTCTTCTAGATTAAGCCATAGAGACTTCAATCGAGGTTATGAGCTCAAATCCACTTGAAATCACCGAGTAAGCTTCAATTTCATGATATAATATTAGAAATGAAGCAAACGAGCATGATAATGGCTTGGAAAGCTCGATTAGGAATACCAAAACTGAAGAATGTAAGGTAATCGATCAACCGAAACTATCTTGAGGTTTAGTAGTCAACAAATGGTCGAACGACCTCGATTTCAAAGCGATCCTCTTAAGTTACCTCTAATCTAATACAAAATATCAATCGGTTGATGTACGTATGAAAATCTTTGAGTTATAAGTAAGTTTTAACTGTTTTTTTTCTAGATTAAGCAAAAGAGACTTCTATCGAGGTTATGAGCTCAAATCTCTTGAAACTACCGAGTAAGCTTCAATTTTATGATATAATATAAGAAATGAAGCAATCGAGCATGATAACTGCTTGGAAAGCACGATTAGAACTACCAAAACTGAAGAATGTAAGGTAATCGGTCAACCGAAGCTATATTGAGCTTCCTGAGTCAACAGAAGGTCGAACGACTTCGATTTTGAAGAGATCCTATTAAGTTACCTCTAATCTAATAAAAAATATCAATCGGTTGAGGTACGTATGAAAATCATTGAGTTATAAGTCAGTTTTAACGGTTTTCTTCTAGATTAAGTAGAAGAGACTTCAATCGAGGTTATGAGATCAAATCCTCTTGAAATCACCATGTAAGCTTTAATTTCATGATATAATATAAGAAATGAAGCAATCGAGCATAATAATGGCTTGGAAAGAACGATTAAAACTACCAAAACTGAAGAATGTAAGGTAATCGATCAACCGAAGCTATTTTGAGCTTTCGGAGTCAACAGATAATCGAACGACCTCGATTTTGAAGCGATACTCTTAATTTACCTCTAATCTAATAAAAAAAATATCAATCGGTTGAGGTACGTATGAAAATCATTGAGTTATAAGTCAGTTTTAACGGGTTTTTTCTAGATAAAGCAAAAGAGACTTCAATCAAGGTTATGAGATCAAATCCTCTTGAAATCACAAAGCAAGCTTCAATTTCATGATATCATATAAGAAATGAAGCAATCGAGCATGAATATGGCTTGGAAAGCACGATTAGAACTACCAAAACATAAGAATGTAAGGAAATCGGTCAACTGAAGCTATCTTGAGCTCCGGAGTCAACAGATGGTCGAACGACCTCGATTTCGAAGCGATCCTCTTAAGTTACCTCTAATCTAATACAAAATATCAATCGGTTGAGGAACATGTGAAAATCATTGAGTTATAAGCCAACTTTAACGGTTTTCTTCTAGATTAAGCCATAGAGACTTCAATCGAGGTTATGAGCTCAAATCCACTTGAAATCACCGAGTAAGCTTCAATTTCATGATATAATATTAGAAATGAAGCAAACGAGCATGATAATGGCTTGGAAAGCTCGATTAGGAATACCAAAACTGAAGAATGTAAGGTAATCGATCAACCGAAACTATCTTGAGGTTTAGTAGTCAACAGATGGTCGAACGACCTCGATTTCAAAGCGATCCTCTTAAGATACCTCTAATCTAATACAAAATATCAATCGGTTGATGTACGTATGAAAATCTTTGAGTTATAAGTAAGTTTTAACTATTTTTTTTCTAGATTAAGCAAAAGAGACTTCTATCGAGGTTATGAGCTCAAATCCTCTTGAAACTACCGAGTAAGCTTCAATTTTTTGATATAATACAAAAATGAAGCAATCGAGCATGATAACTGCTTGGAAAGCACGATTAGAACTACCAAAACTGAAGAATGTAAGGTAATCGGTCAACCGAAGCTATATTGAGCTTCCTGAGTCAACAGAAGGTCGAACGACTTCGATTTTGAAGAGATCCTATTAAGTTACCTCTAATCTAATAAAAAATATCAATCGGTTGAGGTACGTATGAATATCATTGAGTTATAAGTCAGTTTTAACGGTTTTCTTCTAGATTAAGTAGAAGAGACTTCAATCGAGGTTATGAGATCAAATCCTCTTGAAATCACCAAGTAAGCTTTAATTTCATGATATAATATAAGAAATGAAGCAATCGAGCATAATAATGGCTTGGAAAGAACGATTAAAACTACCAAAACTGAAGAATGTAAGGTAATCTGTCAACCGAAGCTATTTTGAGCTTTCGGAGTCAACAGATAATCGAACGACCTCGATTTTGAAGCGATACTCTTAAGTTACCTCTAATCTAATAAAAAAAATATCAATCGGTTGAGGTACGTATGAAAATCATTGAGTTATAAGTCAGTTTTAACGGGTTTTTTCTAGATAAAGCAAAAGAGACTTCAATCAAGGTTATGAGATCAAATCCTCTTGAAATCACCGAGTAAGCTTCAATTTCATGATATCATATAAGAAATGAAGCAATCGAGCATGAATATGGCTTGGAAAGCACGATTGGAACTACCAAAACATAAGAATGTAAGGTAATCGGTCAACTGAAGCTATCTTGAGCTCCGGAGTCAACAGATGGTCGAATGACCTCGATTTCGAAGCGATCCTCTTAAGTTACCTCTAATCTAATACAAAATATCAATCGGTTGAGGCACATGTGAAAATCATTGAGTTATAAGCCAATTTTAACGGTTTTCTTCTAGATTAAGCCATAGAGACTTCAATCGAGGTTATGAGCTCAAATCCTCTTGAAATCACCGAGTAAGCTTCAATTTCATGATATAATATAAGAAATGAAGCAAACGAGCATGATAATGGCTTGGAAAGCACGATTAGGAATACCAAAACTGAAGAATGTAAGGTAATCGGTCAACCGAAACTATCTTGAGGTTTAGTAGTCAACAGATGGTCGAACGACCTCGATTTCAAAGCGATCCTCTTAAGTTACCTCTAATCTAATACAAAATATCAATCGGTTGATTTACGTATGAAAATCTTTGAGTTATAAGTAAGTTTTAACTATTTTTTTTCTAGATTAAGCAAAAGAGACTTCTATCGAGGTTATGAGCTCAAATCCTCTTGAAACTACCGAGTAAGCTTCAATTTTATGATATAATACAAGAAATGAAGCAATCGAGCATGATAACTGCTTGGAAAGCACGATTAGAACTACCAAAACTGAAGAATGTAAGGTAATCGGTCAACCGAAGCTATATTGAGCTTCTTGAGTCAACAGAAGGTCGAACGACTTCGATGTCGAAGAGATCCTATTAAGTTACCTCTAATCTAATAAAAAATATCAATCGGTTGAGGTACGTATGAAAATCATTGAGTTATAAGTCAGTTTTAACGGTTTTCTTCTAGATTAAGTAGAAGAGACTTCAATCGAGGTTATGAGATCAAATCCTCTTGAAATCACCAAGTAAGCTTTAATTTCATGATATAATATAAGAAATGAAGCAATCGAGCATAATAATGGCTTGGAAAGAACGATTAAAACTACCAAAACTGAAGAATGTAAGGTAATCTGTCAACCGAAGCTATTTTGAGCTTTCGGAGTCAACAGATAATCGAACGACCTCGATTTTGAAGCGATACTCTTAAGTTACCTCTAATCTAATAAAAAAAATATCAATCGGTTGAGGTACGTATGAAAATCATTGAGTTATAAGTCAGTTTTAACGGGTTTTTTCTAGATAAAGCAAAAGAGACTTCAATCAAGGTTATGAGATCAAATCCTCTTGAAATCACCGAGTAAGCTTCAATTTCATGATATCATATAAGAAATGAAGCAATCGAGCATGAATATGGCTTGGAAAGCACGATTGGAACTACCAAAACATAAGAATGTAAGGTAATCGGTCAACTGAAGCTATCTTGAGCTCCGGAGTCAACAGATGGTCGAATGACCTCGATTTCGAAGCGATCCTCTTAAGTTACCTCTAATCTAATACAAAATATCAATCGGTTGAGGCACATGTGAAAATCATTGAGTTATAAGCCAATTTTAACGGTTTTCTTCTAGATTAAGCCATAGAGACTTCAATCGAGGTTATGAGCTCAAATCCTCTTGAAATCACCGAGTAAGCTTCAATTTCATGATATAATATAAGAAATGAAGCAAACGAGCATGATAATGGCTTGGAAAGCACGATTAGGAATACCAAAACTGAAGAATGTAAGGTAATCGGTCAACCGAAACTATCTTGAGGTTTAGTAGTCAACAGATGGTCGAACGACCTCGATTTCAAAGCGATCCTCTTAAGTTACCTCTAATCTAATACAAAATATCAATCGGTTGATTTACGTATGAAAATCTTTGAGTTATAAGTAAGTTTTAACTATTTTTTTTCTAGATTAAGCAAAAGAGACTTCTATCGAGGTTATGAGCTCAAATCCTCTTGAAACTACCGAGTAAGCTTCAATTTTATGATATAATACAAGAAATGAAGCAATCGAGCATGATAACTGCTTGGAAAGCACGATTAGAACTACCAAAACTGAAGAATGTAAGGTAATCGGTCAACCGAAGCTATATTGAGCTTCTTGAGTCAACAGAAGGTCGAACGACTTCGATGTCGAAGAGATCCTATTAAGTTACCTCTAATCTAATAAAAAATATCAATCGGTTGAGGTACGTATGAAAATCATTGAGTTATAAGTCAGTTTTAACGGTTTTCTTCTAGATTAAGTAGAAGAGACTTCAATCGAGGTTATGAGATCAAATCCTCTTGAAATCACCAAGTAAGCTTTAATTTCATGATATAATATAAGAAATGAAGCAATCGAGCATAATAATGGCTTGGAAAGAACGATTAAAACGACCAAAACTGAAGAATGTAAGGTAATCGGTCAACCGAAGCTATTTTGAGCTTTCGGAGTCAACAGATAATCGAACGACCTCGATTTTGAAGCGATACTCTTAAGTTACCTCTAATCTAATAAAAAAAATATCAATCGGTTGAGGTACGTATGAAAATCATTGAGTTATAAGTCAGTTTTAACGGGTTTTTTCTAGATAAAGCAAAAGAGACTTCAATCAAGGTTATGAGATCAAATCCTCTTGAAATCACCGAGTAAGCTTCAATTTCATGATATCATATAAGAAATGAAGCAATCGAGCATGAATATGGCTTGGAAAGCACGATTAGAACTACCAAAACATAAGAATGTAAGGTAATCGGTCAACTGAAGCTATCTTGAGCTCCGGAGTCAACAGATGGTCGAACGACCTCGATTTCGAAGCGATCCTCTTAAGTTACCTCTAATCTAATACAAAATATCAATCGGTTGAGGCACATGTGAAAATCATTGAGTTATAAGCCAATTTTAACGGTTTTCTTCTAGATTAAGCCATAGAGACTTCAATCGGGGTTATGAGCTCAAATCCTCTTGAAATCACGAGTAAGCTTCAATTTCATGATATATATAAGAAATGAAGCAAACGAGCATGATAATGGCTTGGAAAGCACGATTAGGAATACCAAAACTGAAGAATGTAAGGATATCGGTCAACCGAAACTATCTTGAGGTTTAGTAGTCAACAGATGGTCGAACGACCTCGATTTCAAAGCGATCCTCTTAAGTTACCTCTAATCTAATACAAAATATCAATCGGTTGATGTACGTATGAAAATCTTTGAGTTTATAAGTAAGTTTTAACTGTTTTTTTCTAGATTAAGCAAAGGAGACTTCTATCGAGGTTATGAGCTCAAATCCTCTTGAAACTACCGAGTAAGCTTCAATTTTATGATATAATATAAGAAATGAAGCAATCAAGCATGATAACTACTTGGAAAGCACGATTAGAACTACCAAAACTGAAGAATGTAAGGTAATCGGTCAACCCAAGCTATATTGAGCTTCCGGAGTCAACAGAAGGTCGAGACGACTTCGATTTCGAAGCGATCCTATTAAGTTACCCTCTAATCTAATAAAAAATATCAATCGGTTGAGGTACGTATGAAAATCATTGAGTTATAAGTCTGTTTTAACGGTTTTCTTCTAGATAAAGCAAAAGAGACTTCGATCGAGGTTATGAGCTCTAATCCTCTTAAAATCACCGAGTAAGCTTCAATTTCATGATATAATATAAGAAATGAAGCAATCGAGCATAACAATGGCATGGAAAGCATGATTAGAACT